>CM019701.1:25203551-25558551 GCA_009760885.1 Achatina immaculata
TACAGGAAACAGCAAAAATGCTGCTGGGATATCGGAAAAGGAGAAAAGAGGAATGGATAAGCGAGACCACATGGATAAGATAGAACAAAGAAAAGAAATCAAGAAAAAATTACTGAACACTAAATCACAACGACTTAAAGAACGAGTTTTAAGTAATTGCGCACAAAAAGACAAAGAAGTGAAGGAATCATGCCGTCAAGATAAACGTCAATACTATGACAATTTAGCAGAAACAGCAGAGAAAGCAGAATATACAAATGACATGAAAACCATATATAAAATCATAAAGCAGATGACAGATAACGTCAACACAAGATGTGAAAGTGCAGTAAGAACACAAAATGGACAACTGGTCAGTGGAGAAAGAGAAAAAATTGAAAGATGTAGGGAACACTTTAACACCCTACTAAACAGAACACAAGCAGCACAAACAATAGACATACCTAAAGCAAAAACGGAACTAAACATCAATACAGGACCAATAACAATAAATGAAGTAAATGAGGCGATAAAGAAGCTAAAATCAGACAGGGCACAAGGTGAAGATGAAATGACTGCTGAGATGTTGAAAGCAGAAGAAACAGGAACACCAAAACAACTTTGCCGGATATTACAACAAATTTGGGATCTAGAAAAAGCCCCAGAGGAGTGGAAAACTGGTCTTATAGTAAAACTACCAAAGAAGGGTGACCTCAGAGATTGTGGAAACTGGAGAGGCATTACTCTACTGTCACTCACCAGTAAAGTATTTTGCAGAATAATCATCAACAGAATTGTACCAACACTTAAGGAAAAACTTCGGAAAGAGCAGGCAGGATTTAGGAAAGGAAGATCATGCATAGACCACATATTTGTACTTAGACAAATATTAGAACAGGCAAATGAGTGGCATAGTACAACATATGCATTATTCATAGATTTTGAGAAAGCCTTTGACAGTGTCAACAGAGATGCACTGTGCAAAATCCTAAGATGGCATGGCCTCCGCCATAAAATAGTAAATGTAATCAGAGCCCCATACGAGGGTTTTCAGTGCAAAGTTATCTGTGGAGAACATACCTCCAGCAGCTTTAAGGTACAAACAGGAGTGAAACAGGGATGTGTACTATAACCAACACTATTTATCTTGGCAGTAGACTGGTTAATGAAGGAGGCAACATCAGACAAACGCAGAGGATTACAATGGACCCTTGACACAATGCTGGAGGACCTTGACTTTGTGGACGACATTTGTCTATTATCAAGCAGTCACAAAGATATGCAAGATAAAATAAACAAGCTAACTCAGAATGCAAACAACATAGGACTAAAGATCAACGTAGGAAGGACAAAGTTAATGAAGCAAAATGTGAACAACAGAAATGTACTCAGAGTAGATAACAAGTTAGTGGAGGAGGTCAGCGAATTTGTATACCTTGGCAGCAGAGTAGTAGAAAATGGAGACAGCACAGAGGACACCAACAGCAGACTTACTAGAGCAAACCAGGCTTTTGCAATGCTGCAGACTATATGGAAATAAAAAAAACTAAGCATAAATATGAAAATCAGGATATTTAAAAGTAGTGTTCTAAGTGTACTACTCTATGGTAGTGAATGCTGGAAAATCACGAAAACCATAGAATACAAGTTGAATTCTTTCCAGACTAAATGTTTACGAAGAATTAGAAAAATATTTTGGCCAAACACCATAAGAAATAACATCTTATTAGCAGAAATGCAGATGAAACCACTGACAACAGTTATTGAGGAAAGACGCTGGCGATGGTTGGGACATGTGCTACAAATGACTGACAACTCACTACCAAAAATAGCACTAAGATGGACACCACAGTGGAACAGAAGTAAGGGTAGACCAAAAGAGACATGGAGAAGAACAACAGAAAGGATGTTGAGCAATAGAGGGCTCACCTGGGCAAGAGCAGAAAAAGAGTCAAAGGACAGACATTTATGGAAAACCCTTGTGGAAGCCTCATGTGCCCTGGGCACTTAAGGTTCATATATATATATATATATATATATATATATATAAGTTCAAGATGTATTGTAGAAAAAGTCAGCTATATATAATAGTTCTGGAAGTATGGTAGGTAAAGTCAGGTATATATAAAATTTCAGGATGTATGGTAGGTAAAGTCAGGTAAATAAAAAGTAATTTAATTTGGGAAAGAAGAAGACAGGTTCTTTGAATAGCAGTTTCAGATGAGTTCAGCTCAGAGCAGGAATGTAGTGTCACAGTGTAGAGAGTCTGCTGAGACAGAGATATTTGCTCTTTGTTAGAATGTGTAGTTCGTAGAGCTTCTTTCTAGATGTAGACAGTGGTGGCTTTGTCCTTTTTAGGGCAATTGGATAGTTTTAAAAATGTAGACAGTTTGTAGCATTGTCCTCGCCAGGACAAAGGTGTTTCTCAATGGTTTCCAGTTTTTGGCAGTTGGGTTGTGTTTATTGCAGAGTTCACTTCGAAATTTCCATAAATTGTAAGTAGCAGATTTATTGTAACTATTCTTTTGTTAGCTTTCACATCCTTATGGCAAACGAGTTCTTGCCTGGGAAGCTCTGTTGTTATGTCTGTTGTGTCGCTGCCCTGTGGAATAGAGTTTTCCTCCTATTCATTTACGTCATCCTCGTTTTCTTCAGTAATAAATCTTCTGTAGACTTGTCACTACACAAACGTGTCTGTTGCCTGCCATGATTGTCAACACTGTCGTCTGTGAGCTCGCTTTTGCTGTCTAAAGTGTTATGTTTGTTCTAGTGTCTGTGAGCTCGCTTTTGCTGTCTAAAGTGTTATGTTTGTTTTAGTGTCTGTGAGCTCGCTTTTGCTGTCTAAAGTGTTATGTTTGTTCTAGTGTCTGTGAGCTCGCTTTTGCTGTCTAAAGTGTTATGTTTGTTCTAGTGTCTGTGAGCCTGCTTGTGCCGTCCAAAGTGTTATGTTTGTTCTAGTGTCTGTGAGCCTGCTTGTCCCGTCCAAAGTGTTATGTTTGTTCAAGTGTCTGTGAGCCCGCTTGTGCCGTCCAAAGTGTTATGGTTATTCTAGTGTCTGTGAGCCCGCTTGTGCCGTCCAAAGTGTTATGGTTATTCTAGTGTCTGTGAGCCTGCTTGTGCCGTCCAAAGTGTTATGTTTGTTCTAGTGTCTGTGAGTCTGCTTGTGCCGTCCAAAGTGTTATGGTTGTTCTAGTGTCTGTGAGCCTGCTTGTCCCGTCCAACGTGTTATGTTTGTTCTAGTGTCTGTGAGCCTGCTTGTCCCGTCCAACGTGTTATGTTTGTTCTAGTGTCTGTGAGCCTGAGAATGTTTGCGTTCATTATGTGGATAAACAGAAGGTGATATGAAGTTACACAACTAAAAGTCAAAATTCTAATATCATAATTAAAAATACTAGACAACTAAATTCAGTGGTTCTCAGCTTGTTCAGAAGAACAACAACCATTTGTAAAGTTCTTGCAAGATGTGTATTAAGATAGCAAGAAGTAGTATGCTAAAATCTTGTTAAAACACTGTTAAAACCGTAGCTTACAAAGACCTGTTTCATTTCAGCGTTCGTACCCTCAGTATCAGGTCTGGCTTGGTTAACTGGGAAGTATCGCCATAGTCCCTGTGGTGGTGGAGTCTCCTAAAGAATATTGCTCACTGTCTGTTTTCTCAGTTCTGAGGTGCAAACTGGAACTGGTGATCCAGGTAAACTGACTGCGATGAAGCAATTTCCGAACTAAAGAAGGAAACGAAACCATGAAGAAATGAGTAGGGTTTTAGCCAGTGTCTATGCTAAGCCAGCTCCCTTGACTGTGTCATCACTCTGTGACTTTATCAGGGATATAAATAATTAGGATATGATTTTAGCAGGCATATAAATAATTAGGATATGATTTTAGCAGGGAAATAAATAATTAGGATATGATTTTAGCAGGGATATAAATAATTATGCCATCACTATCAGGGATATAAATATCTATGATATGGTTTTATCAGAGATATAAATAACAAGGATATGGCTTTATCAGGGATGTAAATAAATAGGATATCGCTTTATCAGGGATATAAATAATTAGGGTATGAGTATAATCAGCTTTTAATGTAGAAGTTGACAAGTAACATTTTGCTAAGCAGTCTTCTTCTTCTTCTTCTTCGTTCACTTTTACCACCAAGACTGCCCCGTGATCCTAATGAATTTACTCCTGTGGTCCTCGATTGGTCCAGTGGTCCCCCTCGTGGTCCCCCAAAGGACCACACGAATTCTACGATAGGATCACAAGAGGTTCAGAGTGTCGCAAACGTGAGCTTGTATTCTTGGTGGGATTGCGTGACACCGTGGTTTTCGTTGCACCAGTTTAATCTAGAGCTGGACTTTCTCGCCGGAAAACCTCGACGTGTTTTGGGATACCCGTGCATCACCGCTGAGTGAGAGCTGGTTGCCAATCCAGTCCAGGTTGGACTTTCTGACCGGAAAACCTCAGCGTGATTAGGAACGCGTACATCCCCGCCGGGTGAGAGGTGGTTGTTTATCTAGACTGCCCTGGTCCAGTGTCTCCGATTTCAGCATTTTGTGGTTGTGGCCGCTACTCTTTCTAGTTGTGAAGAGGACAGAGTTTTTGTCCAGGGGGACGAATCCTCGCCACTAGTGAGTTTCACCCCTGGGTTGAACCGGTTTAGGCATATTATCCCAGTATGGGCGTGTTTAGGACTTGACCGACCTCCATAGCGGAGGTACCGTGACATGCGTAGGCATCAAGTTTCACCGACTGGTTTAAGCCGGTTTAGGCATATTTCACCAGTATGGATGTATATCGGACTTAGGCGGCCTCTACAGCAGAGATTCCCTGGTATGAGTGGGTCTCGCCTCGAAACTACTGGAATACCGACTAATCTTAACGTTATCCTTTCCATCACCTTTTCAAACCGGGGCCACACAGCAAACCTAATTGCTTTGTCGCGTTTTCTTAATTGGCTGGGAGTAGTTTCACTCCACGGGCGGGATCCGAAGAATCGCGCCAGCAGTGTCTTAACCCGTGGGTTAACCTGGTTCATGTAATTCGCCCGGTAAGAGTGTACATGGGACGTGGCCGACATCCAGACCAGAGGCGCCGTGATCTGAGCAGTCCTGACCTCGAGACAACTGATTTCTTCACTTAGTCCTTTCTTTCAACTTTTCCACAGTGGCACCGCCCGGCAACCCCATTTGCACCTTTCTTAATTGGCCGACGGGAGCCAAACTCCACGCACGGTAGCTGAAGTATCTAGCCAGCAGCGGTAGATGACCTACTAAACATGACTCTTATGTACCCAAAACGTCTGGTTTTCAGGCGCCAGATACTCGCCTTTGCTCTTTCTCCTGTCAGTTTGAACAGTTCTACCACGAGAAGGCCAGGAGCTGGATTTGACTGTCAGAGGCTATTTGAGACGCACACCTTGGAGACATTTTATTAGAGGGGAAAGCGTACCTTCTACCCCAACTCCGGCTATTACAGCCCTTAGAAACTGCAAAGCAGTTATTGTCTTAACAGATTATGTCAGTATTTCAATTATATATATATATATATATATATATATATATATATATATATATATATATATATATATACAGAGAGAAAGAGACAAACAGACAGACAGAAAGACAGACATCGATTTTTATTTCAAAAGGGTTAAGAATTGGGCACGCAGCTCCGTCTGACACTCTAAACTTTGTCATACAACTTTAACTCTGTTCCAGACATTCTACAAATCTACTGCTCATATAACCAACGTAATTAACAGTCAAAGTAACTACATACACATAAAAAAGGACTAACTACATATATATAACTGACTAACTACATGAACATAAAAATAACAAACCACATACGCATATAAATGACTAACTACATACACATATCATTACTATTCAGAATAAACAATTAAATGAATTCGGTTTCTGTAAGAGCAGACTAAAATACACGTTTAAGTTTCACAATTCATGGGAGGCATGTAGTCGACATCAAATATATACTGGACAAGTTTTTAGTTGTAGGTAGGAGTATAATTTATATACATTTTATACACGATGGGAGGGTATTCTAAAGATAAGCAGCAGAATAAGTAAAGCTTTTCTTGTAAAGGTCAAGTCTACGTTCTGGAAGACTTATGTTATTCAAGCGTAGGCTGCACTTTGGGCTAAATTTAAATTTAGACAGAGAGAGACATCCAGAGGGAACCTCACTAATGACTAATGAAATAACAATAAAAAAAACCACGATTCTCACAAACTATTAACTTTTTTTAGTAGGATAATGAAAATAGCTGCAATTACAATTTAGTTACACATGTTACAATTATACGTCTCGTTTTATTTTCAAATGCTAGGTTCACTACAAAAGAGAACATACAGTTAACAGAAACTGTAGCAGATAAACCCAAAATGACATCAACATATTTGTGACTGACTGTTATACTTAACTTGAGAACTCAGTTTTCATCTTGTTATGCTGACATTCCCCTCAATACTCGCGAGATTTGGCTGTTTAACATTTTGATTGAAATGGACAGAAACTAAAGACAAGAAACTGTTCAAATAAATTTGTTAGATGTAGTGGTAAGTTATATTAAAATTCAAAAGGCGTGATCTACTTTCACCTTGCATGAAATACTTTCCGAAACACCGGTTTCCTCAATGCACAGTTTGGTACTTTACCCTTTCCTAATTGTGCAGTTAAAGAAACTTTACCAACATAGTGCGACGAGATTTGATCTTTACAAAATGTTTACCTGCTGAAAAAAATCAAAACTCTCTCATTCTCCTTAATATAAATCGAGTCTTATTATCCTACTGACCTGATTATCCTCCAGACTTTTCTCTTTGCTTTTTACAAGGATTTTGATAATATAAACCAGTCGCGAAGCGGAAGACCCCCAAAAGTTTGGCTTTTTTAATGAGTATTATATCGAGTATGCACAAATTAATATACTGAATAATATAACTAGTAATATTTATCTTGTAGTATACCGAGTAATATACTTAGTAATATTTATCTAGTAGTATACCTAGTAATATACCTAGTAATATTTATCCAGTAGTATAGCTAGTAATATACCTAGTAATATTTATCTAGTAGTATACCTAGTAATATACCTAGTAATATTTATCTAGTAGTATACCGAGTAATATACCTAGTAATATTTATCTAGTAGTATACCTAATAATATACCTAGTAATATTTATCTAGTAGTATAACTAGCAATATACCTAGTAATATTTATCTAGTAGTATACCGAGTAATATACCTAGTAATATTTATCTAGTAGTATACCTAGTAATGTAACTAGTAATATTTATCTAGTAGTATACCGAGTAATATAACTAGTAATATTTATCTAGTAGTATACCTAGTAATGTAACTAGTAATATTTATCTAGTAGTATACCGAGTAATATACCTAGTAATATTTATCTAGTAGTATACCTAGTAATGTAACTAGTAATATTTATCTAGTAGTATACCTAGTAATATAACTAGTAATATTTATCTAGTAGTATACCTAGTAATGTAACTAGTAATATTTATCTAGTAGTATACCTAGTAATATAACTAGTAATATTTATCTAGTAGTATACCTAGTAATATACCTAGTAATATTTATCTAGTAGTATACCTAGTAATATAACTAGTAATATTTATCTAGTAGTATAACTAGTAAGTACTAAACCCAGGAGAGTTCTGTTAAGGTTGGGAATGAATTTCCACTCCAAGTGATGTGTGAAAAGCAACAGAAGTGTATATAACATTAAGTTACAGTATATGGAAATTATTGTTCCTATTGCTGTCTTTGGTGTAATAATCTGCTTTATTTGTAATGGAAACCAAATGGAAAGACATCTTTCGGCTGCGATGAAAACGGTGATAAATGAGGTAATTCTAGCGAACATCTCATGAGGTATAGCCCCAGTTAAAACCTGGACGTCGTAATAGATGATAGGTAAATTTGCGTCGACAATCAAAGGATTGTTAAGAAGTGAAGTCCACAGTTGAAATAATAAACAACATAAATCCGAAATGGCTAAGCCGAAGAAACTAATATTGATAGTTGAATGGAAACCTTGTTTATAAAATATGATCAAGTTTATAGCATTAGCTATTATTCCGAAGACGCTAATAAAAGTGCATACAACAACGAAGTGTAGGATTTCAAAATCATGCATCGCTAATGTATATTAGATTATCTCTTCTTCATGAACCGAATTTATTTCTGTTTTCATTTAACGAATAATTTTTCACTGATTTTTATTAGTTACTGATAACATAAATGGAGAAACGACAAGCTTTATTGTATAATCATCTCCGAAATTGTGTTCAAACACGTCAGAGTTGAACATCAGACAAGATAAAAATGATTGTAACAATCCGTGGAAGAATGGCTGACAATCTGTACTCGAATGATTGACAATATGTACTTGAATGATTGACAATATGTACTGGAAGGATTGACAACCCCTGCCAAATCCCTGGACTGTCCTTTCTGAAATAAGCAATAAAAGTTTGTTAGTTACTTTAACATGCAAACAGTAATTGTGTTTGAATATACGAAACTAAACATGTAAACAGTCACAAAGTCACTGCTGTAAGGCTGTGGTAAGAAATAGTTATGCTTCTAGAAATGGCAGGGACGACTTTATTCATTAACAAAGAACACAGCGAGCGAGCAGATCTCGGGACATGAAAGGACGTTGCCACATGCTGATGATGTCCTGGTATACCGGCACGGCCGAGATCTGGAGCAGATTGCTGGAGATCTTCAGACAGAACTGGACCTTACTGGTGCGTGGTGCAGTGAAGCAGAGGCTGTGATCAACCTGACGACGCCAGAAGTGGCATGGTTCTCTCTGCATAACGGGACAGTCAACACAACAAGACCTCTCTGTTCTCTGAGGTTGTGGAGAGGACACTTGTAATGGAATACCTCGGAGTGGGGTTTGTCGGAGCTCTTCATTCAGAGAGAATATTGATTATGTGGTACACAAAGCAAGGAAGGGCCTTGTCAAGATGAAGATAATGGCTGTGGCGGACTTCCAGCAACGTCATCTCGTTCTGTTATATCAGGGACTTGTCCTTTCTGTGGTTGACAATGCCCTGACAATCCTTACTCTCAGTCAGACTCATATGGGGAATCTTGAAAGAAATCAAAATGAAGCAATGCGAATTATTCATGGATGCACAAAAGACATTTGTGTAGCAGGTCATGCTGGGGTGAGAGGTAATGAACGAGCGGACAGACTTGCTGGCTAAGCTACAGTGAAGGATGGACAAGCAATGGATAATGGATCAGGCTCATATCGTAAATGCACTCATAGAAGCTGGTCGAATCGCCGATGGAAACAACAGTTCTGAAAATGCAACCATGAAGGGGTTGCTGGAACACAACCTCAGACGTGGAGTAGAAAGACAAGAGCGCTACAGAGGGAAGCAAAGAAGACTGGTTAGTCAACACAGAACCGGTATCGTCAGCCACCAAACACTGGTGGAAATAGTAAAGACGTGATCGGAGAATTTGTGGAGCAATCATCCGATGTGCAATGAAAATCTATGAAATCAGAGGATGTTTCTAAAACATATTAAAACTGTATTACAGTGCTCTATAGAACCAATACTGCTGCATGGTTTTGAAACTTGAACAGTTAACTAAAAGATGATAAGGAGATTCCAAGCAAAATTTACATTGTTTTTTGAAAGAGACTGCATACTTAGGAAAACAAATGAATAGATCAGTAGAGAATTTCCAGAAGAAAGAAAACCTATTAAAATTAAAAGAAACACGAGAATTAAGATTTCTTGGACAGAAGTTAGACAACATAGTCATCACTGGAAAATTCAAAACAAGAAAAAGACCGATGCCAAGACAAAAAACGTCAAAGTGCACTTACCAAATAACGGTGAGAAAAACAGTTGAATTCATCCGACTCATTGTAGCTACAAAAAACTGAGAATATCAAAAAAGTGGAGAAGGATGATCATCAGTGCTATCCTATAAGGCACTTAATGTAGGTATTCTTTTTATTTCTGGTTGTATACTGGTCGTTTATGACTGCGGAAAAAATGATATAATTCATTTTCCTTTGTAAACAATCACTTTCAGTGTTAGTTCGCGTGCCTTAGTAATTTTTACAACACGGGTTTGAAAAGCCAATCTATTTTGTAAGATAAAGAGTTTTATTATGAAAAGTTGAGATGAATATTTCTTATTATCTGTACAAAGGTCCAAGAGACGAGATCCTTGAGATTCACCATGTGTATCCAATCCGTAGTCAGAAAAATGTAAGTAACAAAGAGAAACACTTTTTTATAGAACAAACTGAATCTACTTTCGGTGACCGGTAAAACTGTGAAATTCACTTTGTTAGATTAAACTTTGTAAGAGAAAAGAAAACCAACTAGCGTTAGACTAAATGCTAAAAGGAAATCTTTCGGTTATCATCTGTTTCAGTGTAAGAGAAAAGAAAACCAACTAGCGTTAGACTAAATGATAAAAGGAAATCTTTCTGTTATCATCTGTTTCAGTTATTGCGAAATGGGAAAAGTAAGCTGAAAGTTTCTCTTGGCTGCAGTTTGGTGTAGGCATGCTAGTAATTTATAAGTAAAATAACGAATGAAGGAAACACTGAAACAGTAGAAATCTGACATGATAAAAACTGAAAAACTAGTATTTATGGCTCCTTTTAATCAGTCAGTCATTTGCATGTCCCTTAGGGAACTTTGCCATCCTAACAGCTCACCTATAATCTTCTCCGTTGTAAGCAGTATGTCCTGTTTCAGATGCATCAGTTTACTCGTTCCATGTAAAATATTGTCAGTCTTTCGATCTACTGTTATTTCTCAAAGGCTAAAAAACTGTATAAATATTTGCCTTAAATTAAAGTTAATCCGAGCAAAGGGAGATAATTCGGAAGAAAAAATGGGTCAAGGTAAAGTAAATTTCTCCTGTGACTCTTTTGTTTTTTCGTAATGGTCTCTTTCTGCATAGTTTATTAAGAAAAGCTCAGGTAGAAGTTCACTTTAGTAATGAGAGACAAAATACTTCAGGGTTATAAAGTAACTTAGTCAGGTTTTGTGAACTCTCACGATTATGATTTTTTTGTTATAAGTGAAGCTCAGAACAAATAGTTTTTCCTGTGAGTCTGAATTTTACGGAGACATTTCAGAAAGGATAGGGAAAGTCAGTTATATAAAAGTTCAGGAAGTATGGTAGGGAAAGTCAGTTATATAAAAGTTCAGGAAGTATGGTAGGGAAAGTCAGTTATATAAAAGTTCAGGAAGTATGGTAGGGAAAGTCAGTTATATAAAAGTTCAGGAAGTATGGTAGGGAAAGTCAGTTATATAAAAGTTCAGGAAGTATGGTAGAGAAAGTCAGTTATATAAAAGTTCAGGAAGTATGGTAGAGAAAGTCAGTTATATAAAAGTTCAGGAAGTATGGTAGAGAAAGTCAGTTATATAAAAGTTCAGGAAGTATGGTAGGGAAAGTCAGTTATATAAAAGTTCAGGAAGTATGGTAGGGAAAGTCAGTTATATAAAAGTTCAGGAAGTAATCTAAGGAAAGTCAGCTATATAAAGGTTCAGGAAGTATAGTAGGAAAAATCAGCCATATAAAAGTTCAGGAGATGTGGTAGGAAAAGTCAGCTATGTAAAAGATCAGGAGGTATGGTAGGGAAATTCAGCTATTTAAATCTAAGTTCAGGAAGTATGGTACGGATATTTAGCTATTTTAATAGTTCAGGAAATATGGTAGTTAACGTCAGCTAAATAAAAGTTTAGGAAATATGGTAGGCAAACTCAGCAGTATATAAAAGTTCAGGAAGCATGGCAGGGAAAGTCATTTAATAAAAGTTCATGAAGTATGTTAAGGAGATTCAGCTATATAAAAGATCAGGAGGAATGGTAAAGAAATTTAGTTATATACAAAAATATATTTATAATTATATATAATATATTACATATATATATATATATATATATGTTAGGGAAATTCATCATTATATATAAGTTCAATAGGTATTGTAAAGAAAGTCAGCTATTAAAATGTCGGAAAGTATGTTAGAGAAAGTCAGCTAAATAAAAGATCAGTAAGAATGGAATATTAGCTAACACATCTTTATCAATGAATGTTAGAAAACGAGTCCTAAAATGCTATATTGAACCTATCTTGTTATATGGACGTGAATCATGGACAATAGGCAAGTCTGCACAAAAATCATTGGAAGCAGCAGAAATGTGGTTTACTAGAAGAATGTTGCGAATCCCCTGGACAACAAAAATAACTAATGAAGAATGTATGAGAAGAGCTGGAGAGACAAAAAACCTTGTCAGAAAGATAAGAGAGAGACAATGTACTTTAATAGGACATGCAATGAGAAGAGGGGGCATTGAAAATATTATAACAACAGGAAAAATAGAAGGAAAAAGATCAAGATGAAGACCAAGAGAAATGATACTGGACAGTCTGACGGGATGGAGTGAGAGGAGATCACCAACTGAACTGATGGCCTGCATGAAGGATCGTGTACTCTGGAGAAGCATAATAGCCAACGCCAGTCGGCACGGCACCTGATGATGATGATGAAGAATGGTAAGGAAAGTCAGCTATATAACAAGGTTCAGAAAGTATTTTAGTGAAATTCAGCTATATATAAATTTTCACGAAGTGTGATAGGGAAAGTCAGCTGCAGATATATATATATATTCCACAACTGATGTGGCCGCTACTCATTTACGAAGTAAGTACCAGCACAATAGAGGCAGCTGAAAGAAAGATAAATAAAGCCGTAAGAAAGTGGTTGGGCGTACCACCAAGATTAACTGATGTAGCGCTGTACTGCAAGAAGAGCAAACTGCAGCTACCATTCAAATCTGTGGTTGAAGAATACAAGATAGGAAAAACAAGACTTGCATTGATGCTACAAGAATCTACAGATCCAGTGGTACGAGAAGTGCAGCCAACACTTAAAGCTGGACGAAAATGGAAAGTAGGTGAGGAAGTGACCACAGCCAGGGAAACGCAGGAGGTGAAAGAAGTAATAGGGTACACCCAGACCAACAGAAGGGGATTTGGTCATGGCGAAATCAAATGGTGGTCAAAGACCTCCTGCAAAATAAGAAGGGATATGATCATCAGTGAAGTAAGGAATTCAGAGGATGACAAGCGGGTCCAGAAGGCAGTCCAACAATCACAACAAGGGCAATGGACAACATGGGAGGAAGTCCTGCAGAGATCACTAACATGGAATGACATCTGGAAAATGGCACCCTTGAGGCTCAGCTTCATCATCAGAGCTACTTATGACCTTCTGCCTACAGGCTCCAACCTATACAAATGGGATGTATCAGAAGATACAAAATGCCCTCTCTGCAATGAAAGGCAAACATTGGAACATGTGCTGTCAGCATGTAGAGTGTCTTTATGGCTAGGACGGTACACCTGGCAGCACAACAGAGTGTTGCAGGAACTAGCAGCCATCGTAGATAGGGCAAAAGATAAAGCAAATAACAGCAAAAGAGTTGAGGTCCCACCTAAATACTTCATAGGTGCTGGTACGACATCAAATATTAAAATCAGGGACATTCCCTTACCATCACTGCTAGATGGTACAAATGACTGGGATGTGATAGCGGACCTTCCAGAAAGAAGAGAATACCCGACTGCCATCAAGAACACAGGAATGCGACCGGACATTGTAGTGTACTCCACAGAAAAACAGGAATTAATAATGATCAAGCTAACGGTCGCATACGAAACTAGAATAGAGGAACAGCATTTATTCAAACTGGAGAAGTACAATGATCTGGTCAAGCAACTGAGGCAGGGGGCAGGAATCAGGGCAAAAGTGATAGCTGTAGAAGTGGGAGCAAGAGGATTCGTAGCAACATCAGCATTTGACCTATGAAAGCAACTGGGCATAAAAGGACAGACAAGAGCAAGGGCATTGAGAAGCTTTTCAGAAACAGCAGAAAAGGCCTCATGCTGGCTGTGGAGTATGCGAAACAAGCATTGGGAACATAAGTAATTTCATTTGCCACAACCAATACCAGTCCTCTGTAGCTAAATCGCTAAAGACGCACTTCAAAAAAAGTGCAGTGCCAACTAGAAGATCATGGGTTCAATCCCGGGACCGGAAAGGAAAAAAAAAGCAACAACTCACAAGACCTCTGGGAGTCATGACCCAGAGGGGACCACCCCCTTAGAGTGTCAGGAGTTGAAAGGGCGGAAACACTTGTCTGAGGGGGGGGGGGGTACTTCCTCTGATGATCTGAAGGAGTTGTGTTGTTGTTCCGCTCTCTACGCTAGAGAGTTTCCTGCATGTATATATATATATATATATATATGTGTTCAGGAAGTATAGTAGACAAATTTAGCTATAAATAAAATTTCAGGAAGCATGGTAGGGACATTCAGCACTGTATATAAATCTTGAAGTATACTAGGCAAAGTCAGCTACATATAAAAGTTCATATAAGAGATACGATGTTAGTGGCCATATTTTCCTTGACCTGTCTCCCACACTATAGGGTGATGCGGCCAACAAGGCACCTGGCCGTCTTTCCTTGCCCAATTTCTGCTGCAGCCAGATGACTGGGGTGCCTCTGGCAGTATTAAAACACCTGTCTTTCACCATGAGAGACTAGTTCACTAACCACTTTGCCACTCGTACGCCATCATTAAAGTAACTGCTTGCTTAGATCAGCTTACCACGTAAATGCAATGTTGATTCAAATGAACACCTTAAAATTGCAACAGAAATTATAAATATTGTTCCATCGTCATGAAACTTGACAGCTTTTTTTTTACCAATGACTTAACTAATGATTCTCAACCTCAAAATGCAACGACATTTTCCTCTTTGAAATGCATACATGATTCAAGCGACAGAGACCAGATTTCTTCAGGCTCAACCCGAGATTGAGGTGGTTGACTCTGCCTTTGATTTATATTCAAATCGCAGTCCTCTTACTATAATAATCATTCCAACAAACACGTCGGTTTAAGACGTGACTGCGTCTTGTGCAGGTTGCTGTTCGTCCAGGAGTTAGTCAATTCTGTCCATAGAGCATAATTTACCTCTCCAAGTTCGGCGAAGACAGAAGGATGCATAGAGAATATCTTGCTCCTTGTCCAGTGCCCAGACGAGAACAAGAACATTATCCCTTGTCTCCTGAGCACAAGAACATTATCCATTGTCTCCTGAGCACAAGAACATTATCCCTTGTCTCCTGAGCACAAGAACATTATCCCTAGTCTCCTGAGCACAAGAACATTATCCCTTGTCTCCTGACCACAAGAACATTATCCCTAGTCTCCTGACCACAAGAACATTATCCCTTGTCTCCTGAGCACAAGAACATTATCCCTTGTCTCCTGAGCACAAGAACATTATCCCTTGTCTCCTGAGCACAAGAACATTATCCCTAGTCTACTGAGCACAAGAACATTATCCCTTGTCTCCTGAGCACAAGAACATTATCCCTTGTCTCCTGAGCACAAGAACATTATCCATAGTCTCCTGAGCACAAGAACATTATCCTTGTCTCCTGAGCACAAGAACATTATCCCTTGTCTCCTGAGCACAAGAACATTATCCCTAGTCTCCTGACTAGAATCTCAGATGTCTTTACTCTGATTGATTCCGAGACGTCGCATAGCTCTAGGAAGCAGATGTAGACAGATACAGATGATCATATTACTGAGTCTAGAAGCCATACCGCTGAGTAAGTCGTGAAAACATGCTACATGATGGGATCGTTTCCTGCACGATCTCTGAGTGGGCTTCACCTCCTGTGCTGATGACTATGAAGGATGAGTCACATCATTTTTGTTGTGACCATCGTGCTCTCAATGTCGTGATCCGGTAGCTGGTGTATCCTTTTCCCGGATCCACGATATATTAAGTAGGTCGGGAAAAGCCAAGATTTGTTTTGACACTTTGAATGCCATGCATGTCTTTTAGTGCATTCTTATGCCGGAAGATGCCAGGAAGAAGTCCACATTCAGTTGTCATTAAGGTCATTTCCAATTCAGCTTCACGAGTTTTGGCCTTAAAGGTGCATCATCTAAATTTGTCGCACATATGGGCACAGTATTTCGGCTAATGAATGCTCAAAAAGCCTACGTAGATGACTGATTGGTGTTCAGAGACGTACTTTCAAGACAATGTTCCCATTTGCATCGATTCTGCGATAGACTCGCACTCAAAAGGTCAAGTTGAAAACATTCCAGTGCCGCTTTGCGTCCCAAGAAAAGAACTATCTTGGATACGTGGTCAGTCAGAACCGTATTTCGCCTGAATCTGAGAAAGTGAGAGCAATTTTCGATATACCACCTCATTTGAATGTAAAAGAAATGAGTACCATTCTGGAAACATGTAGTTACTATAGCAGGTTTATCTCTAGATTATCTGAAATCATCTCTAATATAGTTTATCTCAGCAACAAAGGGGGCAGATTCAAATGGTGGACTTAATATCAGTCGGCATTCAATTTCGCTATATATCATCTTGGTAAGTTCCGGCGTCTCTCACACTCTGATGTCAACAAACCATTTGTCCTGTATACAGATGCTTTCAATGTTGCTATTGGTGTCTTTCTAGTGTAGACTGTTACTATTATTACTCTCTGTTGATGGTCTCTCAGTGGAAGTGCCTTTGTACTTTCTTTCGTAAAAACTGTTTAGAGCACAAGCTAAGTGGTTATATTTTCGAATGAGAAAGATATTCAATCTACTATGGCATTCAGAAGATGAAATTATTCCTGAGGAATAGACTTTTTTGGTCAAGACGGATCACAAGGCGTTTTTTCAGAAAGCAGGAAATTCAGAACACAAAAGTGCATAGGCAGTTAGAGAAGTTTCGCGCTCTGGACGTAGAGCTCCATTCTCAGAACGACTCTAGAAACTTTCCATTGGGGGCTTTTGAACGATATTTTCCTCAGTGCCAGTTCCATCTCTACCAAAAGTTATAGGCCGTCCGGATTCTCAGCTACAGGACGCTCGCGACGTCAATTCTGTCAGTATTTCTCAGGCATATTCATCTTATACTAGAGGTTCTGTTCACACAGGTTCCCCCCTGCCCGTGCAACACGATGGATTTCTTGGACAAGGAGGTTAACACAGACAGCCCTGTCTGTAAGAGCGTAGGTTCGAAAGTCGAATTTCTTGCTTTGAAAACTCAGAAACCGTCCACGTCCTTTCGTTCAAGACTTCCAGTGTCTCAGTATAGTAGGACACGTTATTGTCTGCCGTCTCATAGGCAGTTAGTTTCACTTGCTCATCACAAATGTCATACCCAAGCACATCGGCATTGAGAGTTCGTCCGCAGTGAATGAACAATTCATGAATCTGAATCACAGAACTGCTGCGAGCCGAAATCGGTCGATGATTGCTGCCCACGCAAAAGAAGTTGCCTCATTCGTCAACTTAGACGAAACACTCCATCTTTCGTTCGGACAATATGGATACTTTCCGGATGACTCCTACCACCAGCATTAATTTGGGACAGAACGTAAAGCAAAGTATGTCAATGACGCACAGTTGACGATGGCGTTAGGTAAGCTCTTAGAAGGAGCAAATTTAGATACCGTGACCTTGTTTTTAAGTTATTAGATTACTAAATACATAATAGTCAGGAGCTTTGGAAACCGATGCAACTGTATCTTTCCTTCGCCTTGTATGAAGCACTTACCGAAATATCGGTTTTCTCAGAACAGCATTTCGGTACTTCATACTTTTATATTTCCAAATGTACAGTTAAATAAACTTTACCAATATCCACGTGAACTTATTTTCTTTTCTTTTATTGCGGAGAGATTTAAACTTTACAAAATGCTCACATGCTAAACCAAAGTCACAACAGGTTAATTCTGCTCCATACAAATTGAGCATCATGATGCTTCTGACCTGGTTATCCTCCAGCCGATTTCGCTGGTTGAGTTTTAATAGGATTTTGATCAAATAAACCGGTTATGGTAACCGACGACCTCCAAAGGTTTTGCTATTTCTTTTTCCAATGGGTACCATTAACTTGCAGCTAAAGCGATCACTTACATGTGTTGTGAGAACTTTTACTATAGTGCCTACTCAAATTTCACTTTTTTAAAACCTCACAGAATCCTACAGCTGTATGTAGTAGTGTTCTCAGTTTATTTTTAAAATATTTCACAATAACCAAGGAACACATAACGACAATCAATAGAACCCCATTTTATTTTGTGATTATTTGATTCTATGTCACAAAACTAAATCTACAGTAAAAGGTATTCACTTTAGGTACAAGAAAGTTTCCTGGTTTCTATAAACTTTCCAGTATTTATATTGTCATGTAACTTATTTAATCTCAAAAAGCATTATTCAATGAGTACATCTGTGAAAGAGTTTTTTAGCAGAACGTCTGAAATTTGTGCTCATCTTTAAGTACAAGAAAATATTTACACTCGAGTTGATGTCCTCAAAGATAAATGCAATCGACCACAAAAAACGAAATAGTTCAAAGTGTTTTCCGTTTAGACGATATTCTGATTCAAGAATTACTGTTATCGATAGCAAAGTGCATGGAGTATAACAAATAATGAAAATAGCTGCAATAAGAACAGTCATTTTCGTTGCTAATTTATCTCGGTTAGACATAGATTTAGAGCTTCATTGGTGAATTTTTACGGTTTTGCGCCACGAGCTTGTCTGTCCAAGTTTTATTGTTAATATCAAAGTTAGTACAACAACAGCTAGAAATATCGAAACTCCTTGCACACTGTTAAAAATGTAATGTGTGCCCACTGCGCTATCGCTTGTTACAGTTAAACCCATGAGGGTTTTATTATGGGTAGGAATGAACTTCCACTCCAAGTGGTGTGTGAAGATCAGTAGAAACATATACAACAGTAAGTAACAGCATAAGGAAATCATGATTCTTGTTACTATCTTTGGTGTAATAATCTGCTTGATTTGTAATGGAAACCAAATTGAAAGACATCTTTCGGTTGCGATAAAAACGGTGATTAATGAGGTAATTCTAGCGAACATCTCATGAGGTATAGCCCCAGTTAAAACCTGGACGTCGTAATAGATGAAAGGTAAATTTGCGTCGACTATCAGAAGGTTGTTAAGCAGTGACGTCCACAGTTGAAATAATAAACAACATAAATCTGAAATGGCCAAACTGAAGAAACTAATATTGATAGTTGAATGGAAACCTTGTTTATAAAATATAACCAAGTTAATAACATTAGCTTCTATTCCGAAGATGCTAATAAAAGTGCATAAAATAATAAAGGTTAGGACTTCAAAAAGAGGCATTACTAACACATTATGTACTTATCTTGCTTTCTGCCATTCTTGTTTATGCCAGCTTTCCCTACTTTTTCTGTCTCTTTGTAAAACTGAATCGTACACCTCCATCTTTTTTCATTACATGAAAAAAAAAAAGAAAATCACTTAAATCCACTTGAGGAATCAAGAGTCGCACAAGATGGAGAAGGATGATCATCAGTGATGTGCTGCACGGCAGGTAGAGTATGTAACGATTTACTGATGTTTGTGTACTGGGCGTTTGGATAATAAAAACAAAAAGATATTACTTTCTACTTTCAATGTTAGTTCGTGTGGTTCAGTAATTTACACAGTATGTAAAAATCAGTCTAATTTCTAAGATAAAGTATTTTATTCTAAAAAGTTGATTTTAAAAAAAATGTGCGTACAGATTAGATCTTTCAGAATCACCATATGTGTCCGCGTCATAGCCAGTAAAATGTAAGTTAACAAACAGAATGACTTTTTATAGAACAAACTGAATCTACTTTCTACCACCGGTAAGACTGTAAGAATTTCTTTTCCAGGCTAAACCTCCTAACAGAAAACAAAATCAGTTAACACCAGACTTAAATGAGTAAAGAAATCTTTCCCTTATCATCTGCTTTGGCTGGTAGGGAAGAGGGTAAAGCAAGTTAAAACTATCTCTTGGCCACAGAAATTTCTGAGTAAAATAAAAATCTGTCATGAGAAAAGCTGAAAAATTAGTATCACATGTTGCATTTAACTGTTCATTGTTAAATATTGGTAGTTTTTTATGTTAATATTATTTTACAAAGGGCACTAACACAATTTCCCTATGTGCCTCTAAGGCATGACAGGATTACCTTTACCTTTGTTTTTACATTTACCTAATATAACTGCCTTAATATTTTACTTGCAGTTCGCACACATATTTCTTCTAATCTCTGAATTCAAAAATTGAAAGAAATTAGACAATAAAAAAACATTTGCATTGAGATACGAAAACTACTTTGATGATCGGAGAAGATCTGTAGGTGAGAACTTCTCTCTGTTAGATATATTTCTGTTACTGTTGTAAATTATTTAGCAGTTTATATTTTGTTGTAGAAAGTGTAGAAATGCTTTGTCATCTTCGATACTTTTTTTCCCTCATTATAAAGAAAACAATCGAGTAATTTTTTTTATGTGACAAAAATAAAGATAATTTTTCTATTACAGCTGTCAGGTAGAGCATTAAAAAAACCCAAAAAACTTCAATCTCTCTAATTTGCAGGTTTTGTGTAAGACATTTTCATTTCTTTCGAAAGTTTTTCAGATAATTTTGCACACCCAAAATCACATCCAGCGTAAGAATTAGTTTCGTGAAGACAAATCACTTGCTGTTCTACAAAGAAATAATTTGAGGAACATTATGACTATTGTTCTAACACTGAAGTGTTCTACACAAGTGACCTATTAGACTGCGTTTATTACACAGCCCAACAAAAAAAAATCTAAAAAATATTTTCTGTGCGTCTTAATTTTTACACCTTTGCCTGGGGTTCTTTGCCTGGGATTCTGAAAATTGCGTTGGATAGATGCCATCAGCTCTAATTTCTTTGACATGGTTGAAATTATATATTTTTCCCGCTCTTCAAAACATCTCTTCTACAAAATAGGGATGTCATAATATGGGAAATTTCTGTATTTAATTTGCCCACATTTTCTGTGTATAATGACCTTTGTTTCACAACTATTCGTCTACTTCCTTTCCTATAATGCACACTGGCATAAAAATGTATGGCTAAAATGATAAAATCGTTTTTGTTCTGTTTTATTATATATATGACGGTATAGTGATTTTTGAAGGTAGACGTTAGGTAAGTCATCTTGGTATTTAAAAGTAGGTAAATACAAGGTTATTTTAATATTTGTTTACGTTTCAGTCCCTCTTAACTTAAGGCTCGTATGTCTCGCTTTGGCCAGGCAACTCATGCAAGTAGAGACTGCTCAGATGATCAGTTAGGAAAATGAGAATTTGGTTCAATCTTAGTTTTGTGTTCGTTAGGGGCGGTCTAGAGTAGAATGTAGCATACTGTAGGGACTTAGTCTGTGTTTGAGTTGCCGTGAGTAAATAGTGTGTAATATCGGACAGTAAGACTAGAATGTGGAAGAATTATGGTGGCGTCGATGTCATCTTGACGTTAGTAGACGCCGGGAATCATATTTATTGTCTTGCAGCAGTAGTGTCATATTACTGGATTTGTCACTGCCTTGTTTCAGCTCATCGTCATCGCCATTATATCACCATTTGCACCAATACAGCCATTATGATCTATAAAGCTGCTACTTGTGTTTACCAAGGAGTGAAAGCCGTTCCATTGAGAGTTAGTCTGTCAGCGAAAAGTAAGCATACACCAAAAGACACCACCAGGCTCCAAGCAGGCACTAAGCCAACATCTACCAACAACGAAAGAGACGGACCTCGACTCTTTGGAAAGACTGAAGTCTCGACTGTCTATCGTATTTATACTAAGGGGTCTTAGATATAGTGAGCTCAAGTTTTGAAGCTCAGAAGTACTAGTGAAAATGGTAGGCCTACAAATATCAGGCATAAACAGGTAGACAGTATAATGGTCTATACCTTATTCTACCAATACTTCCTATCTATTTATATAAAAGTGTATAACTGAACTCTACCATATTCTTCCTACTACCCTTAACCAATATTATTTTACAAAAATATGTGCACAAAATTAAGACGGTAAGCCATGGTTTTCATAGATTACATAAATTTGTATTCCAAAGATTTCTCAACCTGTATGTTTAAAATAGTTGCCCTGAATAATAGTTATGATCGTATAGGAGTTGTGTGTATGTTCCCACTCATATCACTTCATTTTTGCAAAGCGAACAAAGTAGAGATTATGGATGCTTCAAGATGGAGCTGCTTCAATCAAACCGACGTATTTTGCTATATTTGGGGGGAGTACGCACTGAAAGCAAGTAGGAAATCTATTTCTGAGTTTGTAAAAAAGAGCATATGTAGTTTGTGGTGTCAAGCTTGGAGATCACGATAAGCCATGAGATGCCTACATTGCATGCAAAATGTGTAGGTAACATTTGTGCTAGTGCACACATGGAAAGAGAATCTGTCTGAAATCTGGAGTACCAATGATGTGGAGGGAACCGGAAAGACACTTCGGTGCCTGTTACCTGTGTATTGGTAATATCATAGGCATCAATCGAAATAATCGTGACACAGGGTCTTACCCGGATCTACCTTAGACAACAACTTAGTATTCTGCAAATGACATCGGAAACCTTGTGAACAAAATTTCTCCTTCAGAATATAATCCATGTGAGTGGCATCTTTTCATCGACAGTTCAAAGTGTATTTCGAAATGTGTTCTTTTAAGTAACGACAACAAATATGGTTCTATTCCAACAAGTCATTCCACCAAGATGAAAGAAGATTACAGAACCATCTCTTTAGTCTTGGAAAAGATAAATTACCAAGAACATCATTGGGTGATTTGTATAGACTTGAAGATGTTTAATTTTCTTCTTGGTCAACAAAGTTGCTAGACGAAGTATCTTTGCTTTTTATGCCTTTTGGATAGTAGAGCCCCACATGAACAATGGGAAAGAAAAGATTTACCTCCGAGGGAATATACGGTGGTTGGAGGACAAAATATAATCAGTGAACCTTTGATAACACGAGATAGAATCATACTGCCACTACTACACATGAAGCTAAGTCTGATGAAACAATTTGTAAAGGCTTAGAATAAAGACGGTTTATACTTTCAATGAATATGCAGTGCATAAGTTACTTGGACTTACCATAGAACAACTAAAGGCAGGAAATTTTCGATGGTCTACAGATAAGTAGCAACTTATAAATGACCCACATTTCATAGCATCAATGAATAAAATCAAATCATGTGCCTGATCTTCATTCCTTCTTTTTGTGAAGACAAGTACACACAATTAGTAGAGCATATGCTCTTTGATTTCAACAAGCTTGGCTGTAACATGAGTGTTAAAATACATTATTTGCACAGTCACTTAGATCGCTTTCCAGAGAAGCTTTGTAACTTAAGCGAAGAGGAAGGTGAAAGATTTCACCAAGACATAAAAGCAATACAGGCCAGATACCAAGGAAGATGGGATGCACACATGAAGGCAGACTATTGTTGGAATCTTATGCGGGATTGTCCTGGCAGATCCCACTCTCAGAAATATTACAAAAGGAGCTTCTTGTGTGTCGAATGAGTGGAAAGTTTGTATCGTAAACTTGTGATTTTGGTATGAAATAAGTATATTTTCATTTAATATATTTTTCTTGTAATTTTTAATATGTTTCCTTCATGTTTAAAAGATATTAATTTAAACACTACATTAAATATTCTGATTTGTTATTGGCGAGCAGAGTGAAGAGTGGTATATGGCATCTGTTCTGTCTGTCAAAAAGAGCTGATAGGGGAAAACTTGTACCATTTTTGGAATCAGCAGATCAAATATACTCAGAAACAGGTCTAACACTTGAGGCACCAAAGTGTATGTTGGCCAGTGTTATCTGCCGTTGTTTATTTTTTCTAACTCTATAATACAAGTCTGTGGTTTATGTTTTCTATAACAATATACACAGACGTCCGCTCTATAATTGGCACTGATATTATGGGGCAGTCAGAAAGTAAGTGTGGCAGAAAGTGGAAACAAAAAGAATAACACAATAAATGTGTGAGCAGTGAGCAGTGTAATAGACTGTTTCTATCACAGATTTGTGATTTACTATATATAATAATTATAATAATATCCATCATAGTTTTCCGTGATAAGAAAAGTTTTAGTTCTGGAGAAATCATGTCCCACCAGATCATCACACGATCATTATAGTAAATGGCGAAATCGTTTCTAAATTATAAGTTTGGTCTTAGATTGAATATGTTAATTTTTATCAATTTCTCAGTGATCTTATAAAAATAATTGTTTCATTTCTCTCCACAGATATATATATATATCTACAGAGCGACTAAGACCTAGTCTGGTGAGGACAAATTGTCTTTTCAGTTACAACTAGACAATATTTATAATATTTATCTGCTGAGAAGAACTTTGTCCTATGATGCTTTTTTTTTATTCAAAATGAAATCGTTGTCCAGACTTTCTCATGCAAAACATATAAATATTCTATCAGTCATTTCCTGCAGGGGCAAAGACACTCCCTATTATGACAACCAGGACCCCTAGCTGACATTGTTGGCATCAGGGTTGGCAGACCATACCTGACTATGTCAGTGCCAGTAGTAGTAGTAGAAGTAGTAATAGTAGTAGTAGAAGTAGTAGTAGTAGTAGTGGTAGTAGTAGTAGTAGTAGTAGTAGTAGTAGTAGTAGTAGTAGTAGTAGACAATGCCTGAAAAGTACAAATCGACATATTTTAACATAAATGATCACACTCTGTCCATCTTTTCCCTCACTCAAGAAAATATAAAAATCAACACAAATAATCGTATAAAAAATTCAACTGCTATATTTAACAAACAAATGAACAACATCTTCAGATGATGTTTTATTAAACCAGCGTGATGTTGCATGGAACTAAAACAGGGACAACATATTTAACGTTTCAGAACAGAGATCAACATTTTAGCCGCCTTCGCAAAGTAATAACCATCAAGTATAAAGTAGTCTTTTATTGTCGTATTAGTGTATTTTCTAAACACTGAACATAAAACACGTGGTTTGCCCACACACTGTACTGTACTGTGGTAGTATGTGTGTGTGAGTGTGTGTGGCTAACTGTCTTGAAATAGCGAACTCTTCATTCACTATTACAACGTCACTTTTTACAGAGCAGATTTACTTTACTTCTACACGAGTGACACAACAGACGTCACATTCTTATATACCGTGTGACAATGAAAATCCAGGACGAAAACCATTACATAGCAGGAAGAGAAAGTAAGGTGACAGTTAAAACATAGTGATGAAATTGAAAAAAAAAAGTTTCATAGTGGCAAAGACTTGCATGAAAAGAAAAAAAAGTAATTTGGATCAAAAGAAGAATGAAAATATTTCTTTCTTTATCTCCCGTGGCGCTATGAACTGATATTGAAAGTGACAGCGTATTAAGCTATTTAAAAACATCCATTCCATTGGGCTTATGCCAACAAGAAAAAAAATTACTTTCAGCCGTTCCACCAAGGATAACACTGGCCAAAAAACACTTTGGTGCCTCAAATGTTAGACCTGTTTCTGAGTATATTTGACCTGCTCATTCCATAAATGGCACACGTTTTCCCCTGTCAGCTCTGGTTTTGGACGTACGGAACATATTCCATATACCGCTCTTTACTCTGCTCGAGAATAACAAATTTGTAAATGTTAATGTAGTCTTTAAATTAATATCTTTTAAACATGAAGCAAACACATTAAAAAATAAAAGTGTACTACATGAGCATCTACTTATTTCATATCAAAAGCACACGTTTATGATACAAACTTTCCAATCATTCGACACACAAGAAGCTCCTTTTGTAAGACTTCCGAGAGTGGGATCTTCCAGGACAATCCGGCATAAGATTCCAACAGTACTCTGCCATCACGTGTGCATCCCATCTTCCATGGTATCTGGCCTGAATTGGTTTTATGTCTTGATGAAATCTTTCAACTTCCTCTTCGCTTAAGCCATCAAAGTTCTCTGGAAAGCGATCTAAATGACTGTGCAGATAATGTATTTTAACACTCATGTTACAGCCACGCCTGTTGAAATCAAAGAGCATATCCTCTACTAATTGTGTGTAGTTGTCTGCCTTCTTGTTGCCAAGAAAGCGTTTCGCAAAAAGAACAAATGAAGACCAGGCACATGATTCGATTTTTATTCATTGATGCTATGAAAGGTGGGTCATTTGTAAGTTGTCTGATCTGTGGACCATCGAAAATTCCTGCTTTCAGTTTTTCCATGGTAAATCCAAGTAACTTATGCACTGTGTAATCACTTTACAAATCGTTGCATCAGACATAGCTTCATATATAGTGGTGCCAGTATGATTATAGTTTGTGCTACCAAGGATTCACTGATTACATGTTGTCCTCCAACCACCATATAATCCCTTGGAGATCAGTCTTTTCCTTCCCAAATATTCATGTGCGGCACTACTATCCCAAAGGCATAGAAAGCAAGGATACTTCGTCTAGCAACTTTGTTGACCAAGAAGAAAATTAAACATCTTCAAGTCTATACAAATCATCCATTGATATTCTTGGTAATTTATCTTTTCCAAGACTAAAGAGATGGTTCTGTACTCTTCTTTCATCCTAGTGGAATGACTGATTGGAATAGAACCATATTTGTTGCCGTTACTTAAAAGAACACATTTCTAAATACACTTTGAACTGTCGATGAAAAGATGCCACTCACTTGGATTATATTCTGAAAGACAAATTTTGTTCACAAGGTTTCCGATGTCATTTGCAGAATACTAAGTTGCTGTCTTCTGAAAAGAATGGCAATACATGCTTTCCTCTCCTTCGATAAAATGTAATTTCCTTTCCAGGATGAAGTACATACTTTCCTTTAGTCTGGAGTTAAGCAATTTAGAAGACTCTGTGGAAAGATTTAAATCCCTGATCAGATCATTCAATTCATTCTGATCAAAACGATCACTATGTGACGTTTTTTTAACAATTCAATTGTGTTTTCTTAAGGAGCGGACTAAAATTGTTTAAATTGAACCATATCTAAGAAACTAGAGCTGATGTCAAGCATATCTAAGAAATTAGAGCTGATGTCAAGCATATCTAAGAAACTAGAGCTGATGTCAAGCATATCTAAAAAAAACTAGGGCTGATGTCAAGCATATCTAAGAAACTAGAGCTGATGTCAAGTATATCTAAGAAACTAGAGCTGATGTCAAGTATATCTAAGAAACTAGAGCTGATGTCAAACATATCTAAGAAACTAGAGCTGATGTCAAGCACATCTAAGAAACTAGAGCTGATGTCAAGCATATCTAAGAAACTAGAGCTGATGTCAAGCATATGTAAAAAAAAACTAGGGCTGATCTCAAGCATATCTAAGAAACTAGAGCTGATGTCAAGTATATCTAAGAAACTAGAGCTGATGTCAAGCACATCTAAGAAACTAGAGCTGATGTCAAGCATATCTAAGAAACTAGAGCTGATGTCAAGTATATCTAAGAAACTAGAGCTGATGTCAAGTATATCTAAGAAACTAGAGCTGATGCCAACCATATCTAAGAAACTAGAGCTGATGTCAACCATATCTAAGAAACTAGAGCTGATGTCAACCATATCTAAGAAACTAGAGCTGATGTCAACCATATCTAAGAAACTAGAGCTGATGCCATTCATATCTAAGAAACTAGAGCTGATGCCAACCATATCTAAGAAACTAAAGCTGATGTGGTCTATCCAATAGAATTTTCTAAATCAGCGCCCCCAAATAATCCCAGGCCTAAAAATCAAGTCACCAAGAATTTTTTTTGTTGGACTGTTATCCATTAATGATCATGATATAAAGCAGAATCGCTGTGGGACTTGTACTGGGCTCCAAACCCTATACAGTTACCGCATGCTGTAATGTGATGCAGTAAACTGAAACGATATCCACATGGCAGCAACGTCTCTCCAAAAACTGGAGTTAGATCTAATCTCAGATTGTTCTGAACATCTTCCAGTCTTTCATGTTAAAGTTATCCTGAAGCAGATAAACAGCGTCTTCAGCTCTCAGACACAACCCAAGCTCTGCAACAACTATGAGCTGGCACAACACGCCCTGCAGCAACTCAATACCTTTTGACGCTAACATTTCAGCAAAACGGTTAATGAATGGATTCGACGAAAATGGAAATAATAGCTCACATTATATGCCGGCAGGTTGCTCTGCCATATGGCAATCCAACATTCAAAGAAGAAACGTACCAAATACCCACACACAAAAAAAAGCATCAAGAAGACAATTTCTGCAGAAAAAATATACAACCTAGACTATATGCTGACGATCACACTGGACACTCAGTTAGTCCAAAAATCATGCCATCGCGAGACTCCAAAAATCATGCTATCGCGAGACTCCAAAAATCATGTGCCCGTTCCGGAAACTTCTGGAGACTTGGCTCCAGAAATAAAAAGATGTCTTTAGACTAAGGGCGCTATTTGCCCCCTACCCCCCCCCCCCCCAAAAAAAAAAAAACAGTATATACACGATTACCTCCCATACTGCAACATACTTATGTTGTTTAGCCCATTCATTCTTCGAACAAGAGTTCAGTAAAAATTTATTTATATGACCTTTAGGTGCACATAGCACATGGAGCTTCTGCGAGTGTTTTTCTTAAAAGCCTCTCCTTCGCCTTTTTATCCCGGTCTTATTCCTGTTCAGCAATCAGCGACCCACACCTGCCACACCTGACTCCCAGACGTCAAGGTTGGCGAACTATATCTGATCAAGACCCTTTCCCACTTCTCCGTTGGTATCCACAGTAACGGGCTTAGACTGGCTAACAGGGCAGTGTTGCTATAGACCCCAATGGCGACAGAGTCTGTTAAAGGAGTAATGCACATCCCCTGTTTTTTTACAAGCACTCGGGGACTGACAAAAATAATTGGAATGATCCTCTCCCAAACGACACGATCCCGTACCCCAGCATCTTAGCCACATCGGCTGCAAAGAAGACCCGCACTTAATTTTAGGGAGTGTGGTGAAGAAGAAGAAGAAGAAGAAGAAGGAGAAGGAAAAAGAAGAATGAAAAGTTCTCTGAACATGCTTGCTGTTCGACAAATACACGCAGGAGAAAGAAATGATTTCTCTCAAGTCTACTGAGTGACTGACATTTGGTGTTGTACTGTCTTACGTGTGTTTTGTACACGTGGTTTCGTGGTCTTGTATAAAGCCGCTCTGCTATCGTTACAATGGCTGATAGATTTATAGCAATGCTCCTTCATCATATCATGCAGGTAGCTCGGTAAATCTGCTACCGAGACCCTCCAGATGTTTCTTAGGCTTTTGGCGAAAATTGTTTCAGGCCGAACGCAGACTTTTGGCGAAAATTCTTCAGGTCGAACGCAGACTTTTGGCGAAAATTGTTCAGGCCGAACGCAGACTTTTGGCGAAAATTGTTCAGGCCGAACGCAGACTATTGGCGAAAATTGGCGAAAATTGTTCAGGCCGAACGCAGACTTTTGGCGAAAATTGTTCAGGCCGAACGCAGACTTTTGGCGAAAATTGTTCAGGCCGAACGCAGACTTTTGGCGAAAATTGTTCAGGCCGAACGCAGACTTTTGAATGGCACGCGCGTGTCAAGGCCGGCCGAGCAAACAAATGATGGTAACTGTTCGAAGCAACCAGTCATCAGTAAAAAGGCCAGAAAATATTTAAAACCAGAATTCACCAACTCATTCAAAAGTTTCGACGTCGAACAATCAATTAGCTCTCTCACGTGGCTGGAATCAGTTATGCAGGTTGCTAGGAGATGGCGCGCTGTGCGATGTTGCCCCTCGGCTCTTAACCTTCGATCAGAACTAGCGGAGTTTTGAGGCGTGCTTTGAGTTTCGTGAGATGACTAACATCCGGGGAATACCGAGCACTAGAACTGAGCAGCAATCGATCTTTTATAAATAGGAAACAACGAGGCTTTCGTACGGTAAAGAAACAGAACACAGTTTTGTAGGATTAGACGTCGAAAAAATCGTAGACAAAACACTCTTAGACGTGAGAGAAAGAAAAAACATAAGAGAATTACGTTAGACTCGAGCCACGGACTCTGGTAGGACGAGCAGCCATCTAGCCACGAGAGAGCAGCGTACCAAGAACTACACTATCTATCTAGGGGATGATAGATAACGTAGTTCGTTGCTACGCTGTTCTCTCGTGGCTAGATGGCTGCTCGTCCTATCAGAGTCCGTGGCTCGAGTCTAACGTAATTCTCTTATGATTTTTCTTTCTCTCACGTCTCACTAAAGTGCGTCTATGATTTTTTCCCAAGTCTAATCCTACAAAAATGTGTTCTGTTACTTAAGCAGCAATACGGAACCGGTTCTTTCGATATTTAGGGTAAAAGCGAGTACCCGGTTCCCACACACCAGATATAGACCGATTCCAGATGCCGTGTAGTACCAACTTGAAATCAATTTATAAAACAGAGTCCAAATCGGTTCCAAATGTGTGTTGAACAGTTTGTTGAGTAGAACTGTTTACTATTGGGAAACATCAAAGATGGGTTGGGGTGTAAAAGCGGGAGAGTTTGCTTGAAAGACTGGCATCAAACAATAGCGTCATGGCGCCGTGTCACTCCACGGTTTCTTCTCCCTTCAACAGTTCAAGATTCAGACTCTGGCTTCACTGCATTCGGGACAACCCCATATATGCTCCCCAGAAACCATCCGCGAGCATGTTTGCAGCCCCTACTTGCGCTCCTCTTTTACAATACACATTAGAGCCTTTGTTTATTCCGTTGATGAATACACGAGGGTCATCCGAAAGTCGTGAGCAAACACTGTTTTTAAAAATCAGAATGAATTTATAGATTGAGAAAATATAAATGTATCAACTTAATCTTCATCCTTTGCACTTCATGTAGAGATCACATGACGTCATCACCATGTGTCACTGCGGAGCAGAAACAAAATGGCAGGTACTGAAATTTCGTTTCGTCAACGTGCTGTTATTGGGTTCCTTGTTAAAAAGGAAATCTCCGCTGCTGAAATTCACCAAAGACTTTAATTTGCTTATGGAGTAAATGTGTATGGGTGCTAGCAATGTTAGGAGGTGGGTTAAACATTTCAAAGATGGAAACATGAACATTCAAGATATGCCTTGAAGGGGTCGCTCTCGAACTGCCTTCACTGAACGCAACGTGGAAAGGGTTGACGACATTATAAAGAAGACAGACGTGTCGCAGTATCTGAAATCACTGTAAATATGCAGTACAGGAAATGATTGAAACCCTAGGCTATAGAAAAGTTTATGCCCGCTGGGTCCCACATTTGTTGACTGAAGATCACACAGCTGTGAGAAAAACCGGACAACTGATGACATTCAGAAAATAGGTTGGGAAATTCTTCCACACCCTGCCTATATCCCCGACCTGGCACCCAGTGATTACCATCTTTTAGGTTTTTGTGAAAGAACAAATGCGAGGCCATCACTACGACATAGGAGAGAACCTCCAGAAAACAGTGCGTCTGTGCCTTCGGTCAGCTGGAGCGGAATTTTACAGGGAGGGTATTTTCAAACTTTCAGATCGATTGGGGAAAATGTTTGCAGAGAAATTGAGATGATGTTGAAAAGTGAAGAAAAGGATGACAGATTAAGATGACACAATTATATTTTCTCTATCTATAAATTCTGATTTTTAAAAATTATTTTGCTTACAACTTTCGGTATGACCCTCGTATTTGTATCCCCTCATAAAATGGTTTTGTTATAAGCGTGTAATTAAAAAAAAAATTTTTTTTTGCTGTAAACACAAGAGCAGTACATTTCTAGATTTGCTTAATTTGCTGTGGTTCGGTGTGTTTTACTGTGAATGTTAGGTTTAAAAAATGGCTCAAATATCTGGTAGCAGTTTTGTGTGGAGACAAGGAAGTTTTTTTTTTTGTCCGAAATTCAGCTAAACTTAACATTCCCTTTCTGTACAGTCGTATTGACTCTATACTAAGTTCTACTCTTTCCTCACCTGTAACTTATGCTCCATAACCCTCACTGTCTTAGATTACAAACCCTCTACCTAACCACATTCAACTATTCCACACACCCTCTTTTTTATATTTTTTTCATTCTCTCTCTCTCTCTCTCTTTCTCCTCTTTCCATTTTTCTCACAGTAACAACTTATCACACTTCAGGTCTTTATTTAAACATTCATGATAATCCACCACATGCACTTTCAGACACAGCTTCTTGCAAGTCACAGGCAGCTAAATGCTCCTTTTTTCTGTTTTATTTCCATTCCTACCTTTTGTATAGCTTTCTCGTGATTTTATATTTTGTCTTCTTATCCTATTTCTTTGTACTGTATGTTTTTGGATGAATAAGGTATAAATTGAAATGTTACAACTGTGTGCTTGCTAAAGGTGTTCTTGGTTTCGTTTTAGTTTTCCCATTTACCAAGGCCTGGTTAGCCGTGTGGTTTACTAATCCGGTGGTACCTGGTTCAGTCCCAGCAATGGGATTTTTTTTCTGGTACACACCAAAAAGGCCCCGGAGTTCACTCAGCCTCTAAAAATGGGTACCAGAGAAATCTGGGAAGGTAAAGCGACCAGGCGTGATACTGACCACATCATACTTTTATGTGCTGAAGCTCATGGAAAATATGGGCCTAACACCATATTCCCCAATATGCCTTAAAAACGAGTATTGAGCATGCACAAACAGGTCAAACAAAGGAAATCACAAAAGACCCTGGTATTTCTGTTCACTAGATGGCATTTTTCAGTTATGCTTATGATAATCTTTGATTGCTATATGAGATGAAGGAAAGCCTACCCTTATATTCTTTATAGGAAGTATTAAAATGCACATATTGTGTGCATGAATGTATTATTTATTTCGTGTACACATATAAAATAATTACGGAATAAATGTGATGATATCTCATGTGTCTGAAAGGCTATGTATCATCATGTCTGTCTGGCATTCAGTCTTTCAGTGAATCTTTAGCTGTTCCTCTGTCTCCATGGAACTGTTAATAGGATGTTTTTAGCAGCCCAAGCCATGAACATGCTGAAGCACAAAGATCATGTTAAAATTAAACTGGGCACTAGTTACAATGGCTGATATTTTAAGACATGGAGCAAACTCAAAAGAATGACTTTCTTGGCAGATTCCACCACCATGAAAGTCTCACTCCATTAACCATGTTGTCTGTTATTAGGAGCATTGATGAGGACAGGCAATAATTAGTGTATAAGTATACAACTATACACGAAGCACTGCAGTAAAACTGTGATACCAGAGTGTATAAATTAGAAAAAAAGTAGGAGCAGCTTTATTACTTAACGATTACAAAGTTGTAACTGGGGGTGGTGGATGGGCAACCGGGGGAGGGGAGAGAGAGTGATACAATGTTGACCTAGCCAGGAGAAGGTGAAATAGATGATTAGGGAAGAGGGGTTGCAAAGTGATGCTGTGAGGAGGTTTTGAACTATGTGTGACAAGTAAGAAGGGGGTGGAGCTTAGTGGAGAGGTACTATGATGACTGAAGAGAATGTTAAGTGTAGCTGAACAGTGAGTTTAACCTGTGTGGCTCCAGCATCCCATAATTTTGAATGCAATGGTTCTCATGCACCAGGCAGCTTGTGTCATCTGCATGACATTGTTTGATGGCTGTTACCAGAAAATCAGATTTGCCTCTGTGGTTGGGGGCCACTGAAATGATTTGGGACTGGTTTCGAAGCATGCTGGGCAATGTCATACAGATGTTTTTGCATGCGGTCCCCTAATCTGAGGCCAGTCTCACCAATATACGTTATCCTGCATCTTTTGCAGACAATGACATATATCACATTACGGGACTTGCATTCAAGTGAGGACAGGGTCTTAGTCAGCTCTGGCTTACCCACATTGTTAACTTTGCACCACTGTAAGCATAGTCATCTTTGCGCCCAGTGCATCTGTCTGTCTTGCATTGTTCCATGGTCTAAAGCACCTCATTCTTACTGTCTATTTCTGTGCATATATTTTAAAACGACATTTGTATAGACATTGATTATGTTAGAGAACATTATTTTCCCATAATGAGAATGGACAAATCAGTACTGGCTCTGTACTGATGTAGAATTAATGAGAAACAACAATAACAGCCTGCATATAGACTGATGAAATTCCCACAATCTGTACCATAATGAGATAAATATACATGCATTTTTTAACCATGATAAAATCACCACATATATTTTGCACTGTGTTCTAATTCATAAAAACATATAGAATATTAGTAACAAAATGCCAGCAAACATTACAGGTTATGTTTTATTTTTTTTAAAAATCATTATCTTTTGTGAACATTTCTTGAATAAATTGTTCTGGTGGCCCAGTCATGTGTCAAAGTTTCTAAGGACTAATTCTATATTTCAAAAACATAATTAAGTAAATGCTATGGGAAAAAAAAAGAACTCTTTCAAGTTAGTTACCAGTTCATTATTAAATTATTTTCTGTAAATTGTATGTGATCAAAATATAATAACAAAATGATCACACATAGTTATAAATTAACTTGATTCAACAGTATTTCACCACTTCTAGGGGGATGGAGACCCCAATGTAGACCAAAACTAATATACACAGACATCTTTGAGTTATACATGAGAGATTTTTCCTATCAGCCACTAGAGATGATAAACTGTCAGATGGAGATGAACTATGTATAAATACTGAAGCTAGAACATGGACGTGTAAAGAGGTTAGTCCTTAAAAATGGTTTTCTAATATAGACAGTTGACTGGATCAGTCAAATACTGGCAGAATAACTTCAAGAGAAGATGCTTAGTTAAATAGCTTCAAATAGAAGATGCTTAGTTAAAAAGCTTCAAGAGAAGATGTTTAGTAACATAACTTCAAGAGAAGATGCCTAATAAAATGATACACAGCAAGTTCCATAAATAATTAATATTTACTACTAAGTAATCATTTCTCAAGATGGAAAAGAACCATTATTACTCTGGTGATGATGATGATGATGACGATGATGATGATGATGATGATGATTAACCTGGCTTTTAAATTAATGTTTTCATGGCTTTCTCTAAAACTGATATAAATTAACATGAAATGGAAAAAAAAACACACTATATAAAATAAAATAATATAATTAAAAATAATATATAATAATCAAAAACTATTAACAATCATAAATCTCAGTAATGACCAGCAAAGTGTTCTACATGGTAATATCTCAAAAGGTGACTTATAGAAGTTACAAAAAAAAAAAAAAGGTAATAAACTAAAAGCATGTAAAGGTTGCATTTGTGAACAACAAAAACTGTTTTACTGTTACAGATGATAAGGGTAAAATTCCAGCAGAATGGACATGACATAGTTTTATAACACCAGGACAACTTTACTCATTAAAAAAAAAAAAAAATTAAAGAAAAACAATTGGACAATGAAAATGAACCTCTGTCATGATTACTGAAATGTAACTAACTCATGCCAAATAGGCACCTGGAGGATATGGTGTTAATGCCCATATTTTTTCAGTCTGTCAGCACACGATAGGGCGATGTGGCCATCATTAGCTCAGTGATCAATGCCAAAGAAAAAAAACAATTACATAAAAAATGACAAACAAAAATGGAACTTCTTTCATTTTTTTTCATAAAAATGAACAAATAAAACATCTTGGGTTACAAAGAAAGCACACACAGAAAAAAATTTTTAAAAATCCTCTTATTTCAATGCCTTCTTCTTCTTCTTGGGTGCCCTTCGTTTTGTCCTGCTGTCCACAATGAACTGAGACTGCTTCTTGATCGTCGAGCGATTGGGAACGTCCACATCATCTTCTCCACTATCTTCATCATCTTTAATGGCCACAAATAGATAATCATTAAGTTATGACTGAATGACAAAAGAAGGAAGGAAAGAAAAATATGTGGTTGAACAAATTGATAAGCAAAAAATTTTTAAAAAAAACACTTAGTGAGCATGTAAAAAATGTTTTTTCTGGTCTCCTTGGTCATGCCTGGAGAAATGATTGAAAATGTCTGTTCATTTCTGAAAGTGTCATAATGATAATAATGAAAGAAAAAAAGATTTAATAGCTACAAGAATAAATAAAACATAAGAATATATAAAACATAAGAATACATAAAACATAAGAATAAATAAAAAAGTTTTTAATTTCCTCATTATTATCTCCCTGTAAACACAGGGTTACCATTTGTCCCCCATTTATGCAGACATCTTCATTTTGGCATTTAAATTTACCATCTGTGCTTGGTTTTATAATATTTTTCCTGGGGTTGTGGGGGTGTTTGTCATTTCCAGCGAATGGATTTTCTTTTCTTCAGTCTGGTGATACCTCAAGTAAAAACTGAATATTTTCTTTAATGGTAACAGAGTGTCATTAAATTCAGACTGCACAAGCTGGCTATTTTAGTAATGTATCCACTTCCATTATTATATTTTTAGCATCATTGTTGTTTCATATTTCCAGTTCTTATCTTCATTAACAGCCAGCTTTGCTCTGCTGTCACATGTGGATGGCATTAGCTTATGTTGTTGTTTTTTTTTTTATCATCACCATCAGCCCTCTGTACTCCTGGTGAAGCATAAGCCACCAACAAAGCTTCTCCAGCCAATCTTGTCCTGAGCAAGTCAGGATAGCTCAAACCATGTCTTTCCTGTACCTTCCTTTAGTTCTTCCTGTATTGTGTGTCTCCATGTCCACAGTGGCCTGTCCCTCTTTCTTTTCCTTTGAGGTGTCCATGTCAAAGTGGTATAGGATTGTCTTTTTTTTTCCCATTTGTAGTAAGTGGATCAATCATTTCCATCTTTGTCTTTAGACCTCTTTAGTAATATTCTCAATACCTGTTCACCTGGTTATTTCCTTGTTTATCACACATTTTTCCTAGTGTATTCTTAAAATTTTCCTAAGGCATCTTCCTTCAGTGACACCAGCATAGCAAGACAGGCACTGACATGGAATCCTCAAGGAAATAGAAAACGAGGAAGACCTAGACTTACTTGGAGAAGAGAAATTATGACAGTGCTGAGAGACAGGGGATGCATATGGAAGGAAGCAGAGAATAATTTCAAGAACAGGGATGACTGGAAAGCCTTTATCCATGGCCTATGCTCTCAAGAGAGTGAAAAGCAATGATGATCTTCTTTCAGTTCCTCTCAATCTACTTTTGATTCTCTGATTTGTTCTCAATGTTTCAACTGTGTATCACAGATGGAGTGTATACTGAATTTATAGATTCTGAGCTTAAGTTCTATGAGTATCATGGTTATGACACTCTAAAGTTTATCCATCTACATTCGTCAGAGCAGTTGCTTTCTTAAATCAGATTAACATGTAAGTATGAAGGTGATCCAAATGAAAAACTTTAAAATTGCAGTAGAAAAAAATTATAAACACTGTCTCATCATCATGTAAGCTGAAAGCTTTGTTACAAAAGACTTAAAGAGTGTCTTGAAAGTGGTAGCATTGTGCCAGCCTACATGTCACCATGTTAGCAGTGTAAAGATGGCTGCTCCTCTAAAGATATGTACAGAAATGGAAAATTTTTTTATGATCTGTTTTTTTTTTTTTTAGTGGGAATGCATGAAGCCTATCAAAATCCAATGGCCACTCAGGGCAAGGTCTGGTAAATATGGCAGATGTGGAAAATGCTTGAAATGCACGTTCATAATGGTTTCAACTGTTACACAGATAGTATGGAGTTGAGCACTGTCATAATCCAACAGGGCACCTGTAGTCAGAAGCCCATGTTGTTTGGATTTGAATGCAGGTCAAAGAATGTTTTGAGAAGATCATGCATCACTGTACCGAACCTTCATTGGCCAGTGAATTACGCTGGTGGGGTGTGTGCATGTGTGAGGGGGGAGGGGTGGTGGGCTCCTCTAATAAATAAAATTTTAAAAAAAATTAATTTTATAATCATTAATTTACACCTTTTAAGCATCACATGACAGCTACTTCACTGTCAGGAGAGCTGTCCTCATTTCAGCAGATCAGAATAGGGCAGTCCTACGTAAGTATAACCTGAAATTTTGCTGAATCACTGTGGGAAGTGAAATTTGGTGTGCCTCACCCTACAGCAAGATATTTTATATATTCTGTGGTTGTTTCTACTAAAACTAGTGTATCTGGTACCCTTATCTTTATATAGGTCTTTGAGTCAGGTCCAATGGGGGGGGGAGGGGAGAGGTTAGAAAGTGCATTGTTCCATAATCAAGAGCACCTCCTCTTTTTTAATGGAAGGTGGTCTAGGATTCTTAATTTGGGTCTATAGTGGATGAAAACAGAATGGCTAATTAGCAGGATAAGCAAAGCGGAAAATGATTTTTGCATAGCCTTAGAAGAGGCCCTGCTTATAGGACACCTATAGAATGGTCCAGTTGTCACAATCCTCTGGGTGAGAGATCAGGTCATCACTGACTTGACCACCATATCACCCATCACTGCCATCAGAATGAGTTTTTGTGGTTTTTCTGACATCCTTGAGGACACCTAATCAGAAGACACTTTTGCTAGCTCCACCAGCATAGGAACATGTTGCAACTTTGCCAGGATTGTTTAGCAGAGCATGCCTGAACAAATATACAATAAAATGAACAAATATGTATACAAAACAATCCTTCTTGATGAATGAACAACAAATGGAAAGATTATTATTAAAGTCTACATGGTTAGAGGAAAAAAGAAACACAAGCAAGCTGAACAGACAAAAGGAAATGAAGATGTAAATGAAAAGCACAAAACAGATAAAAGAAAATCTTACCATCATAGACCAAATCTCTTTGTGTCAAAGGCAGCTTGACTCTTGTGTTGTACATGGGAAGTTTGCCCTCGATGCTAGCATGAAACTGGAGACAAACATGTGTTTAAGAAATTCACTGAATAATTAGACATGATTACACTTCGCTGTTCTGTTTTGTGCAGTTTCTGTTGTTTTAATGCTCTGTCTCCATTTTCTCATGCCACTTAGTCATCTTGCCTAGCTAGATATTTCTTTCACAGACTTCCTCTCCTTGATGTTTTTAGTACCCCCTCTTCTCACAAATGTGACTTGTCAATACTTTTTTTTCTTAAGGTTTAAATTAGTGATTTTTTTTTTGTGTTCATTTGCAATTTCTGTGACAGCTATTGTGTTAGCACAAATATTTTAAAAAATATGTTATATGTTATGTTACAGAGAGATGTATGATGTATAGTGCTAGTGTCCATACTTTACTTGCTCTGTATCACTAAGGCATATGAGATATTATTTTAGGCCCTATATTTTTCTTCACCTGCTGGTGCACTAGAGGTTTATTTGACCATATCATGTCTTACTTTTCCAGGATGAGCATTGTATCTTTTTTGGTTTTTTTTAGCTTATCCGACTGAAGAACCTTGGACAGGAGTTTAAGCAGCCAGTCACCAACATGAGATATCAATGAACTAATCATCTGCTTACCCCAGGTGATCAGATCAGGACAAGAAGATATTAAATATATGACCAGCCTGTAATGAGGTTAGGAGGTCAGTTCACTGTCTGAAAGTTACAAAAACCCAGTACTCCAGCAGAAACTACCAGTTAACCACAATTTCCAGTCAGCTAATGACAACAACAAAATAAGGGTTTCAAATCAAATCTAAGATGTCATCTTTACCTCATCTTCCTCCATTTGTTTCAGAATTTCTTTCAGATCTTTCCCATTTAGGTCTTCCATAAGTTTCAGCAGTTTCTCCTCTGATGTTGACAGCTGATCAAGAACATACTCGGCGGATGATGGTGAAATATGAGCTGTTGGTACATGCCCTTTGCTCTGAAGAGGAAAAACAAACAGTTATTTTAAAGTAATTTAACTCTTACCATACCATTCAAATGGTTTTTAAAAGAATAGCCAGGTTGGATGTTACAATAAACCTAGTTCCCTAATACAATCAATCTTTCTCCCAGCTTTCATCCACTGATACCAATGCAGTCCCTTCTTTTGGTTTCAAAGACACTACTTTAGCTCTTGAATAGTTTTTAGGTACAAGTATGTATACACCTGTGTACTCATTAGTTGATAAAGATGTTCCTACTTTTGTTTTGGATAGTTTTAGTATTTTGCTTTAGCCCTTGAGCCAATAATACATTAATAATCTCTGTTTTTAAAAATATTGTTTTATTTTTAGCTTTTTCATTCTTGTCAATCATCCAGTCAGTGTTCATGTCTGGTCATAAGCTCTCATTATCTTATTCATTGTCAGAACAACGAGTACGTTAGTTCATTGTAATTTTCACTAATACCCTCTGTAAGAAATTCTAAGAGTTTTTATGCAGTTCATTGTCAGAACATGGTATAAGAATTTTTTTTTATAGCATACTAAATGAAACACAACCACAGAACACCAGTGTAGCAGATAATGGAACACTAGAATGCAATGAACACATGTACACATGTTCTGATAACTCTCACACTGGAATTGACTTGTTGGCATGTCCTGCTTTGCTGAAACTAGGCCACATATAACTAAAAATAGCTACTGTAATTCCCACATTGTTGAATGACTATAGTAGCTTATAGCAGAGACAAGTAAAATGTAGAATGAGTTAACACGCCATTAGCACGGGAGGGGGGGGGGGCAGAAATCTTGAGGTATGTTAAGACCTCTTTAGCAGTGATAAGACAGAACATATAGACATGTCTACAGCAGTGAAAGGTTTAAGAAAAAATTCATTTTTGTATCTTTATCCATGATTTTTTAAAATGAATTTCAATGAGAAATATAAAAAAAAACCAAAAAACCTAATGAATCCAATAATACTAAAGAGCTATTGCAATTAGGCAAAAGATTATTTTACTAATTTTGATACACCCAATGTAAACTATTGAAATGGAGCACTTGGTATAAAGTGGAATGAATTTATGAACAACGCAGAGATAACACAGATGAGCAAACAACAACAACCTGTCTCATAGGTGATAAGAAAAAGAAGATGGACGGATGCAGGCCATGTGATGAGAAGAAACAATCAGAGAATACCAAAATAAGCTATCAAGTGCAGCACAACAGGCCGAAGAAAAAGAGGTCAACCACATGAAACTCTAAAGAGGACATTGTTAAGAGACGCCACTTTAATGGGCATAACATCCCTTGATGAAGTTGAAAACTCGCTGAAAACAGGAAAACTTGGCAAACAACTATGCGAGCCCTATGTGACATTTAACAGCACGGGAAGGATGTAAGATGTAAGAATCTTATCTTCTTATAATGTAAGAATATATGCTATGAAATCAAAATGTCCAAAAACTGACCGCTTTAAGATGATGCAGCTTGCCAGATAAATGCTCCACTCCTGCTTTAACTTGCACTAAGATATTACTCGACCGCTGCAACTCTTCATCAGCAGAATCCCGTCTTGCTTCCTCCTTGGCCAGATGTGCTTCAAATTCTTCAAGAACTGCCTGGCCACTATGAGAAAAAAGGGGCATATATTTATTAATCTCACTCATGGATGCCTTGTTTTGTATGAAGAGAACATGTGCTGCAGCAAAAGGAGGGCAAAGTGGCTGCCATAGCTGCCATGATGGGGTAATCACTGTTGACACAGCAAGCCCAAACTTCACATAAATTTCATGCAGTCCTCATTGAAACGAAGAGCTAACATAAAACTATACTAAAGCTGCACACTATCTATGTGGTATACATAGTCTATATGGAGCACAATTCTGAAGAAATACAGAAACATAAATGGTCGGTCTGTTCTCACTCCACAAAGTCTGCCTTTTAAGGAAGACTTTATGCAGCATAGCTCACTCAAAGCAAGCAAGAAGACATCCACACTTTTATAGCAAAAGTTGCTGGAAATGGATTGGTGTGTTTAAAAAGGTCCCCGAAAGTATTATTAAAACAGATCCAAGATGGATGACATGCTGAGGCACCATGAAAAGGCTGAGATGTGTAAAGAATTTGTTGCTGCTTTCTGAGTTGCCACAAGGCACAATGGATCAGGACTGCAAGTATGTTGATTTTGTCAATATTTTCATAGTTACTTTCAACAAGAAAGTTTCTATAAATCATGATCTTTGGCTTGAAAATTTTCAGAATATTTTTTTAGGCAGGTTGTGCAGAAAGTGGACAGTTTATTCATCCCCCTTTCAGTTGCTTTCTAGCATTCTGCTTCACTTAAAAGAACTGACACTATATAGCTTATCTGTCATTTAATTTTTGGTTGTTTGTAAGAAAACAGTTACAACTAATTACAGTTTCTATTGTATTCTTCTTAAAGGAATATGAGGCTTTGAGCAGTAAGTGACAGTTACAGCGATGGAAATAGTAATTTTTCTTTCAATCATTCATTCATTCATTCATTCATTTGATGTCCCTTTCAGAACTTTGCCTCCCTAGCAGCACTCCTGTAGGCCTCTCAGTTATGAGCAAGATGGCCTGCTGCTGACTCACCCATTTGCAGATCATCAATGATGATTTTATCCATCACATGATACTTGGCTATTTCCTGTAGGCTGTTCAGTCCTTAACAATATTATCATAATGACTTCAATGGTTACATAAAAGATTTTAAATCAATTTTTATTCAGTTTCAATGTCTTCTTCATAATTCAACCATCTTTCCTCTATTAGCAGGTTGTGTTAAGCTGTTTCCACACTGAAGGCACACAGCAGTAACCACTGAGTCAGTCACCAAAGAAATTCTCAACAAAGGTGCACAAAACATGTAGCAATGGTAAAAATGATGCTGAATAATCTGCATTAGCAAAGAGACTGTCGGACAGTCTTTGTTAACATCACCATAGAGACCGGCAGTACAGATTCTGAAGATCACTTGTGTCAAAACATCCCTACCTTTAATGAATGATGAAGCAGAGAGTGAAATGGATGATGGCAAATGTGAACATTATATAAAAGACTTATATGTGAAAATTCCAAAAATACGATTATCTCTCTCTCTCTCTCTCTCTCTCTCTCTCTCTCTGTTCATTTGCCAAAAGCACATTGGGCTTCCACAATTGTTTTCCATAAACACCTGCCCTTTGCCTTTTTTTCTCCTCTTGTCCAGGTGAGCCCTTTATTACTCGACATCCTTTCTGTTGTTCTTCTCCATGTCTCCTTTGGTCTACCCTTACTCTTGTTTCCTTGAAGTGCCATTTTTGGTAATGTAAAAAAAAAAAGTAAACATTCACTTATATTTACCTGGACATCTTAGCTTCTCCGGAGTACTTCATCTCCTCAAACTCTTGCTGTAGCTTCTCTTTCTCCTCCCTCAGTCTTATAATCTGCCTCTGATTGTCTTTCTTCAGTTGTTCCAGGTGGCGAGTTGTGTCCTCTTGGTTTTCGAACCTCATAACAACTTCCTGTGTTGAGAAACATTAAATGCAGTAAATAGAAAAGCTATTATTAGAATCTTGTTCTGTGAAATATGATTTTTCCTCTTCTCAGTCAGAGTATTAGAAAACTGACTGCAAAATAAAGTGCAGATTTATGGCAGGCAAAAGGGGAAAGATAATCCTGCCATGCTTTATAAGGCACATGGGGATATGTTGTTAGTGTCCATATTTTCCTGTTGGCTACTAGAGGGTGATGTGGTCAGCATCACACTTGGCTGCCTTTCCTTTCCCAACTCCAGAAGAAGTCAGGTACCCGTTTCACCAGCTGTGTGACTGGGGTGCCTCTGTCTGAATTCAAACCCTTGACCTTTACCACAAGAGACTAGTGCACTAACCACTTCACCACTCAGACCCCTATATTTATGGAGGTATAGAAGAATACAGTGACAAGAAAAATATTCAAAATTTTAAAACATGCTGGCAGAAATCTCTCAAAAGTCATTCTTAAGAATAGGGAGAAAATAACTCACCTGCTGATATCACAAAAACAACAGCAAAAAGAAAGCTACAAATTTATGAAAGAACATCAAAGTCGGTGGAATTGTGAGGTAAATATTCTCAAAGGTCTTGGCAGTTGATCAAGAATATGCAAGAAACTTGTGTCTGTTGAAAAAAAAAAAATTTGATGGTTTGAAATCTGATGAATGATTCTTTTGAATGATCTGTTGAATTTTTTGTGTTCATACCATTGTGTCAGATACTCCTGTGCATTCTTTGATGTGCCTAAAGGCCTCTTCATATGTTGTGATCTTCTGCTGCTGGTCCTCACCTGTCAGCGTTGCCCTCCCCTGGGAGCTTATTTCGTCGTGCTGGATAGAACCTCTCTGAGCCTTTGGAAAAACAGGAAATTAGGATTATTAATTAAAGAGAATGCAGACAAATGTAATAGCTGAGCTGAGGCCAAAATAAACCAAATTAAAAAAAAAAAAAAAAAAAGCTTCAACAAGAAAAAATAATCAACCCTGGGGCTGCAAGCCTGGATGTAAGTTGCTTATAAGACAAACTGTTGTACATTATGATGTAAATTCTTCATTTATATGATAAACAACTATGTATAAATCACTGTACAGATGGTCTCCACGTATGATGGGGTTATGCTCCGATGAGCCCTTCATAAGTGAAAAATATTGTAAGCCAAATGTGAAAATGACATGATAAAAAATAAGTAAATAAATAACTACCATCACTGACTAAGTATTCACATAACTGCTGTAACTAACCAAATACCAGCAGCTGAATACTAAATACATGAATACAAGTTTGCTCTATCAATAAATGTACAGTACTGAATGAGCATTGCTCTCTTACATTCTTACATCTTACAACCTTCCTGTGCTGTTAAACGTCACATAGGGTTCGCATAGTAGTTCACCAAGTTTTCCTGCTTTCGGCAAGCTTTTAAACCTCATCAAGGGATTTTATGCCAACTAAACTGGCCTCTCTTAACAATGTCATCTTTAGAGTTTCATGTGGTTGACCTCACTGCATCATCATAAAGCTGAAATATTATAAGCAGAAACATTGCAAGTTGAGAAACAACATTCCATAAATCTCAGTGATAGATTTACTTCAATTTTTTTCAAAAGATTAGATCTTACCAGCCTCTTCTCTGTTCTCTCATACAGCAGTTGCTTCTCCTCAGCTTCTTTCTTCATCTTCTGCAACTCAATTTCCCTTTTCTTTCTTTCTGCATACACAGTCTCCTCAAACTGTCTGAGATCATTCACTGCAGTGTCCTTCGAAATCTGGGCATCGCTGTACATAGCCTTTAGCTCCTTGAGCTGAGCACGAGCTTGACGAATTTCAGATTCCAGTTCGTCTAATTTACGAGGACATTCTTGTGCTTCCTGTTTCAGTTGTTCAAAAATGTATTTTTAATAGCAGGCAAGATGGAGGAGAATTTTTTAAAAATCAGTCACTTGTGTGTAATTTGTAATGAATGTAAGAAACAAATTTCCAAATGTTACTGCCAATATACTTTGCTCCTATTAAAATAAGAACAAAAATGTTAACAAGTTCTTCAAGAAATATGTTCAAAATTTAACAACAGAACTAAACAGTTTCCTCAGCTGAGGGATACACTCAAGTTGACCTACAGTACAATACTGTCCCAGGTGAACTTTCATCATTTACTTTAAGGTGAAAAAATGTATTTTGTTTCATTGCACATTTCAGTTATAAACCAGTCTGGCAAATCTGTGTAAGCAATGGGAAAAATAATGTGTGAGAGAAAAAGAAGGAGAGAGAGAGAGACAGAGAGAGAACATTAATTCTAACTTACAAATTCTCTCAGCACAGATTTTATGGGCCACTGGGCAAATAGTTGTAAAAAGTATTTTTTTTAAAAATCCAAGTCCCATGGCATTTGCATGGTTGTGAAGAGTTAGTGCCTTCATATTTCTAGCCCACTACAACATTTGAAGTAGGGATGTGAAGAGTTAGTGCCTTCACATTTCTAGTCCACTACAACATTTGAGGTAGGGGTGTGAAAAGTTAGTGCCTTCACATTTCTAGTCCACTACAACATTTGAGGTAGGGGTGTGAAAAGTTAGTGCCTTCACATTTCTAGTCCACTACAACATTTGAGGTAGGGATGTGAAGAGTTAGTGCCTTCACATTTCTAGTCCACTACAACATTTGAGGTAGGGATGTGAAGAGTTAGTGCCTTCACATTTCTAGTCCACTACAACATTTGAGGTGGGGATGTGAAGAGTTAGTGCCTTCACATTTCTAGTCCAGTACAACACTTGAGATAGGGATGCCAGCACCTGTCCTCGATGTCTCTGTTTTCCTAGGGGAATTCCAGGTACTCATTTCTCTGAGTCTGGGTTGATTCTGATCCTAGCCAGTCTGGAAAATTCTGCTCAAATGCAAAATCAAAGCAGAGACCTTCTGCTCAGCAGACATGTCTACTAACCACTACATCCATCATTTAATAACAAAACAAACAAATAAAAAACATAAAAAAATCAAACTATCTTCTTTAATAATTGCAGAAAATTTAGCCAACAAGGTTTTCAGTATAACTTTTCACTACTCATTGACCTGGAGTTTTACACCATCTATCCAACATTTAGCACAGCCCAAGCTCAATACTGAGTTCATACTGACTTTCTGAAATAAGTTCAAAACATATATTGTTGCATGTGTTGCCTAGCATCATCTTGCTGAACAGTTTCTCTCATGGCTGACTTTACAAATGTTAGATTTGCAAAAAACTGACCACAGCAATGGCAGGCAACATTTATGTTGTAAGTTCCAGCTTCCTGATACTTGTATTTTTTAGTTCAAGTTTGGTCCTCATTTCCTCTTCAGATGGTACTGACACACACATTTATGCCGTAATGAAGAAGATATTTATTATAATCTACAAAGCCATAATGAAGAAATATGTTCTATTTCAAAACTGTTCATATCTTATATCTTATATCTTTCCTGTGCTGTTAAACGTCACATAGGGCTCACAAGGTAGTTCACCAGTTATTCCTGTCTTTGGTGAGTCTTTCAACCTCATCAAGGGATTTTATGCCTGTTAATTTGGCCTCTCTTAACAATGTCCTATTTGTGCAGAGAAACCAAATCTGTTCACAATGTCTGAAACTAACCAAAAAAACTGCTTGCTATTTCAAATACTACTGATGTCCAGGTATAATAACATTTTACCATTTCAAATTTTTGCTAAAACAAAAAAACAAACAAAATTCAGATTTTGATAACATAATACAGAACTACTTACTATTTCAAATCTACTCTTGATGTCCAAATAAACCCTCTGCACCTGCTTGGCTTCTTCTGTTTTCATCATCACTTTGTCATAACTATTTTCCAGGTAGCGCATGGTCTAAATGCAACCAAATTTATACATGAGCAAGCAAGTAATTCTACGTCAGATATTTTAATTAATATCCATCAAGTAACTTAACGTAACATGCAGGTATCATTTAGGGAATATGATAATCACAGGAAAACTCAAGGCAAAAAGAAGAATGGGAAGCTGGGAGAAGAAAAAAAAAAGGTATCTTAACAGCTCATATTAAGTATGTGCATGAGCACAATGATTATTCAATTTTTCTGCGCAATGCATCTCCCATGGAATAAAGGCCTTACTGAAAACCATGAAGGAAGTGATGAAAGGAAAACCATTTGAAACTGAAGATAAAACTATTCATAATTACTGGATATGAGAGTAATGACAAAGACAGAGATTGCAAGATTACCATGGTCAACGAACAATAACAAGTAAAGGTTGTTTTGTGCCTCTGTGAGAGTCTCTCCATATAAGAAGATTTCTTTTTTCTTTTTTTTTGTTTTCATTAACTTGTGGAATTGACCCTCTGATGATAATCCTACATTCACTATTGACCCTGAGTTCTGTACACCGTAATATGGATCTCCATGTGGTAGACAGCCTTCTTTTTTTTTTTTCTCTGTTTTTCCAAGTGACTGTGTGCTGAGTACACATTTTCCTAGTGATTGTGTGCTGAGTACACATTTTCCTAGTGAGTGTATGCTGAGTACACATTTTCCTAGTGATTGTGTGCTGAGTACACATTTTCCTAGTGATTGTGTGCTGAGTACACATTTTCCTAGTGATTGTGTGCTGAGTACACATTTTCCTAGTGATTGTATGCTGAGTACACATTTCTGCAGCTGGGCCAGCATAAGGGTGCAGACGTGGGTCTTGAGGTAGGGGTCATAAACTCAGTCTTCCAGGTGAGAGGACTGGTCAGTAGGTCATCGTGATACTTCATCATGGTCAACAGGTTAGGCAGAGGCCAGTGCTACCATTATGTAAAATAGTCTGCCCAGGGTGCACAACTCAGAGGGGCACATTACTGATCTTGTATGAGAGTTTTACTGATTAGTTCTACACAGGATTCAAAATATCCTTGCATTTACTCTTGAAGTCATTTTTCCAGGTGGAGTGAAGCTTGCTGAAAAACCTACTTACTAGGATTTCACTCTAGGATTTAGAGAAAATTCAACTTCCAACCAATATGCTACCTGTAGCACACTCCAGGAATCATAGAAACCTCATCTCTTGTCTAATATAATGCTTGTATTAAATCTGCAAATTAGAAAAAGTGCATCTTCCATCTAATATGTTGCTGCACTATAAAAGATCATCAGCACTTCATCAGTTGCCAACATTTCAAAATTTAATAGGGCTGTAAGTTACAGCTACAGAAATAACATTTGATTACAGATATTGTATGAGAATATGAAACATCTTGTTACAACCTGGGCATCAGCAGATTCTCCCTTGTCTGTGTTGACAGCATCAGCAGAATCCTTGACCATCTGGTCATAGTGAGTCTGCAGCTCTTCCAGCTTCTTCTGCTTGCGAGCAGTCACATGGCGTTTTGCATTCAGCAGTTTCATGGAGTCACAAACTTTGTGATCGAAGATAACAATGGCTTGCTTTTAGAAAGAAACAGATCAATGGGAAAAGACTGTAGTGGACATTTTCAAATAATCAGTACAGACTTTCAGACATTAAGTACAAACTTGGAAACAATCAATCTGGCAATAATTATATAAAAATATGTGATTTTTTTATGCAATTTTCACACTGTCATCTCTCTTTCTCTCTCTCTCTCTCTCTCACTCTCTCTCTCAGTCTCTCTCACACCCTCTCAGTCTCTATCTCACTCTCTCTCTCTCTCTCTATATATATATATATATATATATATAAATATATATATATATATGGCCATGAAGATATTTTCTAATATCAGTCTCACATCAACCTGTGAATATGTTATTATATCATGTATTTTGTACCTGCAGTATGTGTGTGCATGTGTGTTATGTATGTGTATGTGTTTTTTATATAAATGTCAAGCACTTGTCTGAGAAAACTTAAAGAAACAGAGGGCAAAGACTAGTTCCTCTAAAAAAAAATGTATGTATCGTAAATGATAGGTAAATGTAAAATCCCCATCTCCATGCCACAAAGGTACACTTAAAAAAATGACATGGACATAAAATCTTGAGAGAACAGCAAAAAGGAATTCTGGGCTAATGTGATGCTTCACAGTGTGAGTCAGACAAACCGAGAAATGAGAATGTTAATGATGGAGATATGCATAATTACCTGCATGCATATTCCTGCATTCCCCCCACCTCCCCAGAACACAGAGATCGAGTGATAAATAATTACCTGCATGCATATTCCTGCATTCCCCCCACCTCCCCAGAACACAGAGATCGAGTGATAAATAATTACCTGCATGCATATTCCTGCATTCCCCCCACCTCCCCAGAACACAGAGATCGAGTGATAAATAATTACCTGCATGCATATTCCTGCATTCCCCCCCCACCTCACCAGAACACAGAGAGGGAGTGATAAATAATTACCTGCATGCATATTCCTGCATTCCCCACCACCTCCCCAGAACACAGAGAGGGAGTGATAAAGAACTTTCTTTTGCACATTTTCTTATATTAATGAGGGAAAAATAAATGATAAATCTTGAAAAAAATTTTTTTTTTTAAATGGGAAAACTTGCTTCAACATACCTGGCCAGTTTTATTTGACAGAGCAGCCCGCTCGACAGGTCGGTCATGGAAAGCTTTACCAATCACGTGAGCATCTTGCTGTAAAAAAAATCCATTTTAAATAGATTGTGAATTTACTCAAATAAAAAGAAAATAAAACCAATACGATCATTATTAAACAAAATAAACATCACAGCCAGCATTTCACAATCTCTTATTAGGAAACAGCTAATACATAGTTAAACAAGAGAAGAATCATATACACAAGAAAGTACACATATACATATGTGGCTCTTCTTATGGCAGAATTGAAGCAAGTGGACAAGCAGATATTACTGGGCATCATTTTGTTTAACAGTTTTTCTCATGGCTCATTCTATCAACATTTGATTGGTAAAACTGCCCACAGTAACAAATTATGTTTGTAAAGCAAGATGCAGACTCACACTTGCATCTTACATCTTCCAAGATTAGTTCCAGCCTCAAATGATATCTTTTACCAGCTCTATATTTTCCTCATCAAGGTTGATACAATGAGCAACATAAGAAGCAGCTAAAGCAAGCTTCATGTCCATAAGAGAATGAAAATGTTCTTATCAGCTGTAACACAAGGCTCTGTGTAAGGGTTTTCTGTTATCATCTGCTAGGGTTCAGCAAGGGACAGAACTGAAGTTAAAAGATGCAAGTGCAAGGAGACTGGACCTTGCAACAAAATTATGGTACATCTTCACTTTGGAAGATTATAGGTTGGTTAAAAAAAAAAAAGAGGAAAATTCCCATTTCTATGCCATTAAGGCATACTGGGGATGGGAAATGCAGAACAGAAATTAGGAACAGAATAGGCCAAGCAAAGACTGCATTTCAGAGAATGAGAAACATTGACCAACACATCCTTATCAATGAATGTTAGAAAACGAGTCCTAAAATGCTATATTGAACCTATCTTGTTATATGGAAGTGAATCATGGACAATAGGCAAGTCTGCACAAAAATCATTGGAAGCAGCAGAAATGTGGTTTATTAGAAGAATGTTGCGAATCCCCTGGACAGCAAAAATAACTAATGAAGAATGTATGAGAAGAGCTGGAGAGACAAAAAAACCTTGTCAAAAACATAAGAGAGAGACAATGTACTTTCATAGGACATGCAATGAGAAGAGGGGGCATTGAAAATATTATAACAACAGGAAAAATAGAAGGAAGAAGATCAAGAGGAAGACCAAGAGAAATGATACTGGACAGTCTGACGGGATGGTGTAAGAGGAGATCACCAACTGAGCTGATGGCCTGCATGAAGGATCACGTACTCTGGAGAAGCATAATAGCCAACGCCAGTCGGCACGGCACATGATGATGATGGGGATATGGTGTCAGGTCCACGTTTTTAAAAAAGCAACAACTAACAAGACCTCTTGGAGTCATGACCCAGAGGTACCCACCCCCCTTAAAGTATCCAAAGTTTAATAGGGCTGAAACACTTGTCTCATTGTGGGGGGGGGGGGGGTACTTCCTCTGATGATCTGAAGTTGTATTGATTGTTGTTCTGCTCTCTACAGTAGAGTTTCGTGCATGTCCATGACCTTCAGCACATGATATTAGGCCTGGCAGCATTAAACTTTCCAGATTTCTCTAGTACCCATTTTTAGAGGCTGGATCGACCCCGAGGCCTTTTTGGTGCCTGGCAGAAAAAAAATCCCACTGCCGGGACTTGAACCTGGTACCACTGGTTCAGTAATCTGAGTGTCTAACCACTCAGCTAACCAGACGAACGTGGAAGACAATGACATTTAAATAATGATAAAATCAGCAAACTATATAAAGTCATAACATGTGCCTGCTTCAAAGCTTCAAAGACAAAAAGATCTTTTGATATCAGACACTATCTTTGTTCACCTTCTTCACAGAAATAGGAAGACAAAGGAGGCACTCTCTTATTTGACCAAGTGTTAGAACTAAGAAAAAAGTAGAAACAAAAAGTATTAATTAATGTGTACACAGCTGTGACATTTCATTTTGCACCTTAATCATACAGAAACATACATAGCAAAGAAATGGGGAAAGCAGATAAAATATAAATTCACATGAATGCTATACAGCAAATAGGAGTGGAAAAAAAAAACAGAATAAATGAAACACTTAGCTTTATCCAGCTTATGTTACTAGATTTTGACTTACAATGTTAATGCTGCAGTTGACATTTGAAACCCAAATAAAGTGAAGAAAGAAATAAGATCAAAATGCAACCAACTTTACAGGTATGAATTTATCTTCAAGATAAACAGAACTTGTCTTGTCTTGTTTTGTCTTCTTCCTCATCTACCTTTCGGTGTTAAGGGGACAAATATGATAGGACTCTGAGATTTGTTTCACATAATGGAATTTTTAATGCTTCTGTAATTTCCTCTCTCCTTCTCTTCTACCTACAAATCTTAGTGTGAATGTTGTCTGTGATATACTGTCTGGTGGTAGCCGTGTAACATGGCCAAACCATTTGACTTGCTGTTTCTGGTTATAGTGTAATACTGGTGTTGCTCCAACCTTTGCCCTGATGGTGTCATTTCTTATTTGGTCTCTTCTTGTCTTAAATATCTCATTTCTGTCATGATAATTTCATTTTGCTTTTGGCTGTTAGTGTCCATGTTTGACACTGACATCATAGAGTTGGGAGGAAAATTATGTTGTACAGTGTTCTTTTTGTTTCAGTTATGATGTAACTGTTTTTCAATAAAGGAGAAGTAAAATGATGAATACATCAATTTAATTTTCATCTGGAAGAAAAACAAAACATACTGAGAGTCTGTCTTTAAGCCGTTGTCGCAGCTCCTTTGTTTCCTTTCTAAGAGAAAGTATTGTTGTTTTGTTCTTCTTTATAGCATGATCGGAGGACTCAAAGTAGGCTTTGCGGTCACCCTCTGTAAAACAACAAAGCTTTTAACAAAAATTGGAGAACATTGGGAGAAAAAAAAAACACAACTAAAATTAAAACTTTAAGGAAGAGACAATCAAAATTCTTTTTGCATGTCATGAAGAGAGAGAAGTTACAGAACCTGACAATCACTGGAAAATTCAAGGGAAATAAAATAATAAATAGGGCAACAGAAAGAAAAATATCATGTGTTTCAAGTAAAGAAAGGTATATCATCTGTTTTAAAACACTAAGGACCATACAAGATGGAGAACCTGGATCAATACAGGACGAAATGAATGAATTTAATGTATATCTGTCATGATTATTTATGTTGTAACTGTGATAGTTTCAAATGTAGATGTCATGAACTCAGATATCTGTATCACCTTCTAGCCTAAATGTAGATGTCATGAACTCAGATATCTGTATCACCTTCTAGCCTAAATGTAGATGTCATTAACTCAGATGTCTGAATCACCTTTTAGCCTAAATGTAGATGTCATGAACTCAGATGCCTGTATCACCTTCTAGCCTATGTAATCCCTGATGAGAAAAGAATTAGTTATTTTCATGAGGTAAACTGCAAAGTAGATCCATGTTGCCATAGAGACATTCAAGAATAAAGTGTTGGTGCCCACTATTCTTTGTCCTGATGGCACAATAGCTAGTGATGTGGTCACCCTGGCAATCTTTCTCTTCCCAGCTCCACAAGAAGTGAACTCAGATGCCACCCATTTTTACAACTAAGTGACTGAAGCGCCTCTGGTTGGATTCGAACCACCAACCTTCTCCGTGAGAGACTACTGCACTAACCATTTTGCCACTCGGTCGCTCAGAAGTAAACTGTGGCTAGAACTTTGCAAAAGTCAGCGAGCGCGTGCCAACTCACAGACACATACACACAGACAGAGAAAATATAACTCAGTCATAGTGTTACCCCAATGTAAACTCCCCAGACACATCACTGCTCTAGCTACGGTATACGAGTAGGTAGTTACATCGCTTTTTAACTAAAATTTTCTTGCGTTGGGCAGGTCAGAATGAAAGCAATATGATGCATGGATAACACTGCATCTTACATCATGTTTAACCGTTGTTACATTTCTCCTTGTTTTATTATTATATGAGAGTCCTCTTATCTCTAGCACACCGTACGTCCAACAGACGAAAACAACTATCGCTTGAACAGCGTTTTGGCTATCAAGTTTTACGGAAAAACGTACCCAAAAGAGCGATCTTTGCCTTCAGTTCTTCGATTTGCTCAGAGACTGGCCTCTGGATGGCTTGCCCTTTGTTAGGCATAGCTATTGGTTTGTGAAAATTAGCTCGCTTTCTAAAGAAATTGGTCCTATACTATTTGCCAGAGGCATTGACGGCAGATACTGGTTGCTATAGAAACACTGCGCACGCGCGAAGGGATGTCACTCGCAAAAAACGTACCCTTGTTGCTAGTCTCGATTAGTGCCTCCTGCTAATGCAAGATTTTACTCGAAATCTTGACGTACTAAATAATCTCCTCGATCTCTGTGGCTGGATATTTGCACTTCAGTCAAAACGCATATATCTTATGTTTGCGTTAATGTAGACGTCTTTGTGCGAATCCAAGCTTTAATATTCAGTAATATTTACAGCCCAAAGAAAAAGAGACAGATCGCGTGAAACATTGTTAAAGAGATGCCAAATTAATAGGCATAAAAAGTCTTGATGAGGCTGAAAAGCTCGCCGAAGACAGGAAAAATTGGCAACTACCTTGGGAGCCCTATGTGACATTTAATGCCACTGGAAGGATATAAGATATAAGAATATTTACTTGCCGTAGGGATGTGAAGTCTGAAAAATGGTAAATCACCAGGATGTGATGAGATATCTGGAAAGGAATGTGCAACAATATATTATGCACTATGTAAAAAGATATGGCATTCAGGTATTTGGCCAAAAGAATGGAAGAGAACTGTATTCGTACCACTGACGAAAAAAAGGGTAACCTGAAATTATGCACAAGCTACAGAACCGTTTCCTTGATTAGTCATGCCAGTAAAATTCTATTAAAAATCGTAATAGGTAGACTTTGAAAAAAAAATAGAAGAAGTCAATACGGCCCAAGCTGGATTCAGGCAAGGAAGAGGATATATATATATATATATATATATATATATATATATATATATAAGATTAATAATAGAGAAATGCAGAGAATTTAATATGAAAATATAACTTTTATAGACTATTCAAAAGCATTTGACTTTGTACAACACCAGAAACTTTGGGAAATAATGGAAAAAAAATGGATTTCCGACACATTTGATGCAATTAATATCACTATAGTATCTAGACCAACAGGCAGTAGTAAGAAAAGATGGCGAAACAACAACTTGTTTTATACTGAAAATATAATAAGGAAGAATGTTAGAGAAGATGTAGACAAAGAATATTACAATGCCATAAAAATTAGAGGTTATGAAATACCAGAAATTAGATATGCTGATGACACAGTATTACTGTCCACAACACAAAAAGGAATGGAAAAACTAATTATGTCAGTCCGTAAGAATAGTGAAAAGCAAAACCTCTATCTTAGTGCGAAGAAAACTAAATTAATCACAGCTGACAAAACAAATAAGGCAGCTGAAATATGTATCAATGAGAAAAAATTGGAAGAAGTGGAGAGTTTTGAATGTCTTGGATCACTACTAACTAATAATGGAGATACAATGAGGGAATTAAAAGGAGGACATCTATCGCTCTTCAGAAAGTAAAACAACTAAAGAATCTGTGGAGAGGAACAGACAGAACTACAAAAATAAAAATTTTAAGGGCATGCATCTTTACCATTGCAAGATATGCATTTGAGACCTGGACACTTAACAAAATAGCCGAGAAACACATAAATGCCTTTGAATGTAAATGTTACAGAAGAGTCCTTCAAATATCATGGACACAAAAAGGAACAAATATATCCATACTACAAGAAGTTAATATTGAAGAAGGTTGGCTTGTAAGAAAGATTAAACAGAGAAAACTTAAATATTTTGGACATAGTGCCTTAGAAAGGAAAAAAGAAAGAAAAGAAGACCAAGGCGAAGGTGACTGCAAGACATCGTTGATGATCTGCAAATGGGCTCATCAGCAGCAGGGCATCTTGCTTACAGCCGAGAGGCCTAAAGGAGAATTTTTAGGGAAGCAAAGTTCCACAAGGGACATGCAAATGACTGACTGACTGATACTGGGCTCACTTTGTTCACACTTATGTACAGAGTTGTATTGATCAAATGTCTTTTGATATAGAAATGGTTGCGGTAAAAATATGCAGGCATTTTCACATTTTTACTGTAAGAGTAGAAAACTTGAAATAATTTGTTCTCGAATTTGCTGACACTGAGTGCAAGAAATATTGTTTTAATTTAAATGCCCCAGAATGTAAAAGTTCAGTGGTTATATTTTAAAACGTCTGAAAATGTGTTCCTGGTTCATTTGTTAGAAGTGGAACATAGCTTTTACTCACATGTTTCCTTTTATTTTGTTAGAAGGGGAACATAGCTTTTAATCGCATGTTTCCTTTTATTGTGTTACTCGCAGAAGGGAGCGTCGCTACATCACTATTTGATTTGCGAATTTCCCCGTATTTCGTCTTTATCAGGTATGTAAATTGCCCGTATTTCGACTTTATCAGTTATGCACTTTGCCTGTATTTCGTATTTATCACGTATGTAATGTGCCCGTATTTCTTCTTCATCAGTTATGTAATTCGTTTGTATTTCGTCTTCATGAATTGTGGTAACCCTACGTTTGTATTTTCCTAATCAGTTTGATCATGGCTTCTTCTTCTATTTCCCTGGAACTGCAAGCTGATGTGTTTTTTTTGTTTTTTTGTTTTTTGCAGCCGATGTGGCGAAGATGTTGAGACACAGCATCGTATAGGATTTGGGACGGGTTATGGCGTCCATTTCTTTCAATCTCTGGGTAAAGCTAAAAAAAAGCTGGAAAGGGGGGGGGGGGAGTGTCAGTTGTAACACATAGTTCAGAACCTCTTCACAGCATCAGCTTACAACCCTCTACCCCAGCATAATCATCTATTCCACCTTCTTCCGGATAGATTACCATTGTATCACTCTCTCCCCTTTCCACAGTTCAGTTCCCCCGCCCCTCTCCTTATTTACGATCGACCTATCACACATCACAAGTCTCCAATTCCCTATGCTCCACCATGTGCACTTCTGAACACAGCCGCTTACAAGTCACAGCTTCTTACAAGTCACAGCTAAGTGCTCCATTCATTTTATTTTATTCTGTTTTTTTTCCATTCCTATTTTTTTTTAACAAAAGAAATAAGAAGAAACATAAGAAAAGACAAACAACAATGCATACAAGATTGTTGTGAAAGAACAGAAGGACATCAGAAGTGTGGAAAAGATAGTGAAATGTTTAAATAAATGTAGACAACTGACGAGGAATGTTACACCTAAGCTAAATATAATTTGTAACGAGATGGGAAAGACTTTGACAGAGACAGAGGATATTCTAGAAAGATGGAAGGAATATTTCAGAGGAATGTATGATACAACTGACTGTGAAAGCAGAAATCAACAGTGTGAATTATTATTGGAGGAGAAAGAACCCGAACCGACAATAGAAGAAGTTTTATGGGCAATAAAGAATCTGAAAAGTGGTAGATATGCTGTTGGGCAGCTGTGTGTAGCTTTTACTATGTATGTTAGCTTCTTTGCAGATGTTGTCAATGTATGTTATGAAAAGTAAGAGAGATAGCACACAGCCTTGCCTCACTCCAGATTTTATGATGAATAGTTTAGAGTGTCCTGCATTTGTTCTAACAGTACACTGGCTGTTTTCGTATAGGTTTCTGCATAGGTGATCAAATGTGTACTAACTCCATAATGCTGTAAGATTTCTCACATTTTATATATCTACTGTATCAAATGCTTTTTCTTGATCTACATAAGCTATGTGCAGTATCTGATTCTGTTCAACTGTGTTAGCTGTCTTAGGGAAAAGATGGCAACTGTACAGTTTCTATTTTTTTCTAAAACCCAAATGAGTTCAACAGCGTTTCTCCAGTCCTACGGTGTTTCTTGTTTTTTCCGTACTAAGTTATAGAGTGTGTGAAGCAAAGCTATTCCAACCTCTTTCGCGCATTTAACTCATTGGGTATTCTATCACATTCTTGAGCTTTGCTTACTGGGGCCTTTCTGATGGCTTCTTTGATTTCAGCTTGTAGGGTTCAAATTCTATGAGGTCACCTATGCTGTTATCACGAGTTTGGCTTGCTTCGGATGGTATATTGAGTAACTTGTCGAAGTACTGTCTCCATCGTTGTGTTCTCTGGTTCGCATATTGGATCACTGTTATCATCGTTCACAATCTCTGTTGGGTCGAAGTGCTCTGCTCGCTTTCTCACTGCACTGATCTTTTTATAAAATATTTTTGTAGCTTCTTTGTGATTGTTGTACTTCGCTGTATTCCTGCCTTGATTTTACCTTTGCTTCTTTTATTACCAGCGTAATATTGTAATTCAGTATTCAGTGCAATCTAGAGCCTCTTTACTTCTCATCTATTCTTTTGTTCATTTTTCTTTTCTTTTACAGCGTCTTTCACCTCATCATTCCGCCATGTTGTTATTTTCAGTTCTCTACTACTTTTTTTTTTCATAGTACCACATGTTGACGTTGCTGCTCGCAAAAAGCTGGTTTTGAACAAGGCCCATTCCTCTTCTACTGATGATCTTTTTGTTGTATATTCACCTCCTATGAAATTCACTTTGTGTTCATTTCGCTTTCAGACAGGGCCGTCGAAGAGAAACCCTGTCGGAAAGCGAGGACTACCTGTACTAGGCATCTAAACACCGAACTAAGAGTACAAAGAGGCATTAGCAACCTTACAGTTATTTCCCCAAGCGCATGCGCAAAGCTTATGCGTACTGTATTTTAGGGCGTGGCTATGAGCTAGGGTTATGAAGCATTGACTGTATGTCTGAAAATATCCCACAGATTGGCTGTTGGTGGTTAAAATAATTAAAGAGATCACGCATCTTAAGATCCGCGGATTGAGAAAATAGAACCCAAGAAGTCTGCTATATCCAAGCTTTTAGGAAGCAGAATCACAATTTTTAATTTAGCACTGTTTACTGTGTTGCCATAGTAGCCCACTGTTGTATATGAAGCTATACATTTGTGTGCTGTGTAACTTTTTTTTAAAAAATCACTGCTACACATTCTTTCTGTGTTAAATTATAGCTTGGTGCCTTCTGCAGCGCACGGCTGTAAAACGCAATGGCAAAACAAAATCATTATCAGGTAGTACAGCAATTTGTTTGAGTGGCAGTGCCTATGAACAACTGCAGTGTTGAAAATATCTGTAGATGTAACGCATGGATCGAAAATGAAGGATCGATAAAACAGTACAGCAGGGCTCTGAGATTTCCATGAGCATGCTGGGACCAGGGTGTGACTTTTATTGTCGCTGGGTATTCACAGACCATAAACACTCCGCTGTTTAGATCCAGTATAGAATACGTTATGACAGTTTACTAAAATGCGTGCGTTTATTAACAGGCAGTAGATCTGTGGATGCCTTGACAATTAAAATAGACAAGATATTTTGCGTATAGCGTGGTATTAAAAACAGTCAGTCACACGAGAGGTAAGTTTAAAAACTTCCGTCTTATTTGTAATAACGAGTTTCGTTTTACAGACTTTTATCACTAGTTCAGAGAAGACTGAATATTTTTTATCCATTAGCAGTTTCATAGATTGCTAGATTAAAGATTACTTTGTCCATTTAAGCGATTATAACGCCTTATATAATAATTAATCATTATGTGGTGCAGTTATTTTATATCAATCTCTGTATTAGCTCAGAAGTTCTGTTTACAATATTTTCAACTTTGTTTTATTGTTTTTAAAGAAATACATCTCAGTAGTGGCGTGACCTGGGATTCTCACTGTGAGAGGTATTCCCCACTCTCATGAGCCTATACAAGCAGGAGATGGGCCAGAGAAGGATGCTACGCACATGGGCGATTTTGGTGGCCCTAACAACGACTGTGTGCCTTTCTTCTGGCCGTGAGTATAAGTGAAGTTATAGACAGGGTGTCCGAGAGAAATCTTGTAAGCCCCCTCCCCCCCTCACCCCACGTCTTATGTTTTCATCCACTACAGGCCCACCCTTAAAACAGGAAACTCATCTAGTCCCTGGAACGATTGCCAAGATAGGCCCACCTTTTGTAAAGGGCTGGTTACGAATTACAGCTGTATCTGTTGAGTATTTTATGAGCAGTGTTATTTCACTCATAGTTGTTTTTCTGTTAAATTTATTATGCAAGCTCCCTTTTCCAGTGAAATGTAATTTAACACATGGAAGAATGTACCCATTATTCACAATTTAATTCACAAAGTAATTATTTGATAATAATTAGACACTTAAAAAAAAAGTAGGAACAGCTTTATTCATTAACAGAGCACAGAGTTGTGAGATTTCAGCTTATTCATGCAAAAAACATGCTGAAAGAATAAACAATGAAAGGAAGAGAAGATCTAAATGTATGTGTATGCTGAGTAATAAATATGAACAGGAGGGGAAAAGGGTTATTAATCTTGTGGCTTGTATGAAGGCATTTCAGAAAATGTGATTATGCCAGGGAGTTAATGCTGTATGTATGAATTGACTGGCAGGCACACTATATAATTTGTTTTTTTTAAAACTGTAGTTAAAGTTATCTTCAAGCCAGAGTTATTATTCTGTGTCTTGCACCAAGATCTCTATCTCTGAGCTGGCACTACCAATCTGATAACCAAGGTGATTCTGTTGATCACAAGACTGCTGTGTTGTACAAACAAATAAACGTGACAAGAGACTGAGATGTAACTGGTAGTTAGAAAATAATGGGCTGTTCTTTTGTCAATTTTGTTCAGTCCTGGCTGCTGATGTTGTTACTGAATCAATCTGATATTAAAAAAGGTGAAAGAACCTCTGTGCTAAGCCATTGATCCATATACAGGATGTGATACTAGTACCTATAATTTTTTCTTACCTGTAAGCTCACTTGAGGTGTGGTTCCTAAAGTTTTTTTCTTTTTCACTAATAAAGATAGATGCTCATACAACACTTTGGTTTCAGCACTGACAAATGAATTGTAGACAGCATGGGTGGCTATGTGAGAGAACTATTTTGGCTCACAAAAATGACAATGTAGACAAGATACCCTTTTGCTGCATTTAAATTGTTCCATTATTACTATTATTATGATGAGTAAGGTGTGAGCATTGATTCATAGCATTTATTCCATTTTAACATTTCTATGTAACATTATAATGTATAATTTGTGCTTCTTAGATGTTAATAATGTCTTCATGGACTCAGTCTTGCTTGGGCAGAGTCAGTTATCTCTGCTAGTTAAAAAATGAAGAAAAAAAAAAAAGAACCTAAATGATGTTAAGATTTAAAAAAATCAGGTCAATCCATTTTCTGGGATCATGGACCACCAAAAATCTTTCCTTGGGCCGTCAGGAGTCCATGAACCATAGGTTAAGAACCACTGCATTAGAAGATGATCTGGACATTGTCATGCTTGACAGCTTTTCTTTTCTCAGCTTCAGGAGCAGATGGTTGCACAGCAGCTGCAGTAGATCTTCCAGTTCAGGTGTTTCCTCTCCAGTTCTTTATGTTGCTCATCCATGCATATCATTATCATTCTGCCACTTCTTCCATGTCATCTCTGTTCAACGGTATAATTTTCAGTATATTATTATACCTTTCAATATTGCCGCCATGGAGACCAGAGAAACCAAATAGCTAGGTGGAGGGAGACAATGCTTTTCACCAGGAGCAACTAAAAGAGGTGGGACAGGGCACTGGAAAGCTATGGGTCATGGTGTCATCACTCTGTGCAGTCATCTTCACCTCATATTACAGAGCCAGCTGGTTATGTTTTTGGACCTGAACCCTCATTTCATTTTTGTTATCATTATGTGAGCTTTTTTGCCAACTTTTCTATATATTGTCAATTACTTTGTTTTCTCAGAGACTCCATGTCAAAAAGCAAATTGCCCTTCTCATACATATTGCACAGAGAAATCAGATGGAAGCACTGACTGCATCTGTAAGTACTTACAGCTGATGTTTGTAAGGATGCTGAAGAGGATGTTAACTTTTTCTATCTATTTGAAAATGGCATACTTATAAATGTAATTAATCTGTTGTGACCTTTTATTGTGTTTCACACTCAAATCAATTTGTTTTCCAAGGCAAAGATACTGAGTTTTCAATCTGAGACATGATTTAAGCCTAGATCTAGATTCCAACTTAAGAATAAGATTTCAGTCTGGTTAGGATTTTAGCATATGTGCATGGTTTATGGTCTGGATCATCATCATTGTACTCTGGAATGTCTATAGTTGATCAGATTCCCCCCTCAATATATCCATCAGTCCTGCAGCTGATAGAGCCATTCTGTGTTGGTTTACAAGTCAGATAAAAGGGATGGCAACTGCAGTAAAACTGGTTTAAATAATAAAGGTAGATAGAGTTGTATGGTGTAGTTTTACAAAGTGGCAGAGGGAGTGAGTAAAGTGAGAAAAAATGAATAGAAAGTATGAGAATGTATAAATGAAAAACATACAACATCCGATATTTCGGCATGAGCCTTTTTTGAGGATTACATGCACAACGAGACAGAAAACAAATAACTAAATGAAGAACTTATCTTAATATGGCCAATTAAGATAAGTTCTTTGTTTAGTTATTCATTTTTTCTCACTTTAATCACTCCCTCTGCCACTTTGTAAAACTACACCATACACCTCTGTCTACCTTTATTATGGTTTACAAGTCCTCTCATACACCCAATATGCCTTTCACTCCTGGCCATGCCAGTCTGTACTCCCAGCTCTCTTAGTCTAAGCAGCATTGTAGGTTCACTTCTCTCAAAATCCTCCACTCTGCCTCCCAAAGTACACTGATAATATCAGATTGATTAAGTGATTATCTATCTGTGATGACGTTAAAGCCATCCAACCTATGAGCCTGCATGCCCAGGGACATAAATGAAAGTGACTGTGCTAATCGTTGATCTCTACAGTGACTCAAGCCACTGCCTGTGTACAGAGCCTGCCTCTACCTTCCAGATCATGCTCACTGAATTACTTAACATACATGTATGACTTGTTTTAACCCTGAAGCTGGATTTTAGGCCTGAGATTGGATTTTAGGCCTGAGACTGGATTTTAGGCCTGAGACTGGATTTTAGGCCTGAGACTGGATTTTAGGCCTGAGACTGGATTTTAGGCCTGAGACTGGATTTTAGGCTTGGAATAGATTTTAACCTAAGGCTGGAACTCAGACCAAGACTGGATTTTAGAATTGTTCTGAGTTAAGCAAAAGATTTAGTTTTAGCTTGGAACTGAATTTTAGCTTAGTGTTGTGATGTATAGCTACTAAATGTGTTCCAGCTAGTAAACCAAATATAGATGACAAGTCAGCAATGATAAGTTCAGATATTTTGTCTTAAACTTGGACTTTAAAACTTTTCCACAGTGACTGAGTGCAGGTTCCTTTTCTTGAAAACTAACTTTTTTTTTACCATATTCAACTTGTGTTAATTAACATGTTTGTCACCTGAAAAATGAAGACACATGCTGTTAAAAAAAAAAAAAAGTTATATTTACATATAGGAAGAACAATCTGTCAGCTGGTTTAGGATCATCATTCTTGCACTATGTGAAGCTTCATTCATTCATTCATTCATTTGCATGTTCCTTGTGGAACTTTGCCTCCCTAACAGCACTCCTGTAGGCCTCTCGGTTGTGAGCAAGATGACTTGCTGCTGATGCATCATAGGAAGCTTACAGGGCTGTTATTTACTCATTGATGTATTCCTCAATGTAAACCCACTAATGATACCAGTGCTGTGATCATTTACAGCAGATTAAGGGAGGACAGTAGGTAGGATCAGCTACAGTAATCAACAAGCACTTTACATGTTAGAGTGAGGACAGTAGTAGTAGAATGCCTAGGAGTAGAACTCAGGGGTCCAGTGGGATGAACAACCATCACCCCATGAAAGGACAGTGCACTGTCCACCTGGCTGCAGTGTGCCTGATCTTCCCCCCTCATTTTTTTAACTGTACCAAGCCATTGTTTCTCACTGTTGTGTATGTTGGTTTGTAGTTTTTCTTGTGCACTCTGGCATGATTTTTACATTTTCCAGCCCTCCATTCTGTTAATTGCATTTGCATCCTGTGCTGTCTGTCTGTGTGTGTGTGTGTGTGTGAGAGAGAGAGAGATAGGAGAGAGATCAAGAGAGAGAGAGATCTTCAGTCCTGTTGGCCTCATTTAAGATGTTAACAATGATCTTGTATCTACCCAACAAGCACCATAGTTGTAGCTGCAGTCAACATGTGTGCTTTTTCTTTCTAGAAAACTCATGCACAAAAAGTTAAAGCCGCTGTGTTGTATCTTTGAATGAGCCAGTCCTTATGATTGGCTTGTCTGTGTCTTTTTGGATTTACATTTGGGCTCAAGTTCTATTGTGAAACAAATGATGCTGTTTGAAGTGTATGAAATGTTGAGTCTCATACTAATCTTTCATTCTGTTATGTCATTGCCATGTAACAGCATGTGATTCTGCATGCATCTCCTGTGATGGACCAGGGCCTGATAGATGTCTTCAATGCCAAATTGGCAATTTTAAACCTCAGGGGCAAGTGCAGCTTTGTAAATGTAAGTTATGTTGTCATAATATTTAATGACATGTCAGTCTCTATAAACAATGTGTACCCTCATCTACCACCGGGAGCGAAGATAACTTTGCTAAAGATATGACACTCTTATCAAGGTCAGACTCCACCAAGACCTGACCCTAATTCCATGTCTGCTCTTGGAAGCAGGCTGTTAGTTATTGAACCTTACTAAAGGGGCAGATTTTGTTGATCTTCTAATGATTGTGAAATCTGCTTGGGGAAGATTCAAGTAAGCTCTGTCTATCTACCTTTTCTTGGTTTTTGATTCTCTTTTCCTTATGGGTTCATTGGAAAGTGACTGGCCTAATTTAACTCCTAAACTACCATGAGCCATTTAAACAGCTTTTCAAAAATTTAAAAATGAAATAACAACAGTTTTAGTTTTATTCTGTAGTCAGGGGTTCCTAATTTTAAATTACTGCAAAAGCTGAAGATAGGCATCTTGTAATTTCCTGGTAAAACATTACAGCATATGTATTTTACCACAAAAAATGCTCATGTGTTACAAATGTTGTTTGGCAGGTTAAGAATTAAAGTAAAATGTATTTTCATGTACATGAGCTACGTTGAAGAAAAAATGTAAAATTTAGTTAAACATCCAGATTTTTAACTTATTCTCATCAATTCTCAAACTCAACTGATGATTTGTTTGTCCTATATTCTGTGTACTTTGATTCTAATTACTGATAATTGTGTATTTTTGTTTTAATTTTGGAAGTAATGTTAACAGTATTAGTCTGATAGTGTCTAGTGATCTAGATCTTTCTCATATGTTTGTGGTGGACCTTGTAACTGAGTGATGTGTTATTTTAGCCTGGTTAATGGTGTAGGCCAAGTTCTGATCCTCTTTGAGACTGGAGTCTGTTGTGAAGTTAATTTATTAGGTCCATGCAAGCCATCATGATCCACTCCCCATCCAGCATGATTCCTGTGTTTCAACATTATCATGGCATTGGCTGCAAAGAGCAACAGTTCATACTTTCACTGATATTAAAGAACAGAAAATCAAAGAAACAAAATTTTAAAAATATTTTTATTAACTTAACAGAGAACATTATTTGATTCAATTTTGCTGTTGTTTTAGTTTTTTTTTTCCTTTCATAAAGTTGGCTTCTAAAGTTTTTACACATAAATTTATGTTTTTTTTTTTTTAACTCTACAACTGTTTCTACAACTGATTATTGGTTTAAACATTTATTGTTCTATATTGTCCTATGTCATTTTCTGGCATTTCTTCTTCTTTGTAAATTGTTTTCTGTCTTAATCTTCTCGTAATCTACCATGAGCCAGTAATCAATTTTTTAAAAAGTTAAATATAAAATAACTACAGACATTTGGCTTTGTTCTGTAGCTGAGAGTTTATAATTTAAAATTGTCATAAAGACTAGAAATAGACAACGTGCCATTCCAATATATCATATCATGACAGTTATTATTTTTATTATTGTTATAATTTTTTTTGTGTCATTAATGTTGTTTGACAGATTAAGAGCTAAACTCTTCTTCTTCAATCTCCCTGGATTTTTTTTTCTTTTAAATAACTGCTACTCTTATATTTATTTATGTGTATGGATATCTGTGTCTTGTCCTACTAATCTGCTGTATGTGTATGGATATCTTTGTCTTGTCCTACTAATCTGCTGTATGTGTATGGATATCTTTGTCTTGTCCTACTAATCTGCTGTATGTGTATGGATATCTTTGTCTTGTCCTACTAATCTGCTGTATGTGTATGGATATCTTTGTCTTGTCCTACTAATCTGCTGTATGTGTATGGATATCTTTGTCTTGTCCTACTAATCTGCTGTATGTGTATGGATATCTTTGTCTTGTCCTACTAATCTGCTGTATGTGTATGGATATCTTTGTCTTGTCCTACTAATCTGCTGTATGTGTATGGATATCTTTGTCTTGTCCTACTAATCTGCTGTATGTGCAAAGCGTACCGAGACTTTTCTTGTATGTCTATTAATTTTTTCTCAGAACTGTTTCCTTTATTTTTTTTTCTTTTAATTGGTTCAATGATAGTTGCAGATTCTAAGCTTTTATACACACCAGCCTGTTCCATACATGTCGCTGTTTGCCAAGGGTCTATATCTCCAACTACATTCATCAGAGTCAGCTTGAGAATCCCCTTATCCGTGTCCTCTTCCTCCACATTTTCTTTACTGCCACCCAATCAGAAATGCTTTCACATTAAATAGGTTTTTATATAGTATTTAAATCCTTCCCATAAACACTTCCAAAAACACATTCATACAAGTCACAAGATTACGTACCTTTTTTTTTTATTTCTCCCAGTCATATGTGTTATACATTATACATTATAAATTTAGCTTTTCTCTTCTTTTCCTATTCCTTCATTTTGTATGTTTTAGTATAAATAAGTCAAAATGTGAATAAAGCTGCTTCTGCCTTTTTTTAAAATGCCTTCATTGTTTGTGTTCATTGTTGCAGCTTTCAGTGGTTATGTCATATTAGACTCTTTATCATATTTGAAGCATGTACTATGTCATATTAGATTCTCTGTCATGTTTTAAGCATGTACTATGTCATATTAGATTCTCTGTCATGTTTTAAACATGTACTATGTCATATTTGAGTCTCTGTCAAGTTTTCAGTGCGTGCCATGTTTTACTAGACTTTGTCTTTTTGTCCGTGACTTATGTTTTTCTTGTTGTAATCTCATTCATATTTTTCAAATCTGTGCTATAAATTTAAAATCTTTAAGTTGATGTTTTCTATTTTTATTGATGTTTTTAACTTATCACCTTTAACTATTTATTGTTAAGCCAATGTTTTAAATTTTACATATTTTTCCAGCTTGTGATGCTGGCTTCTATGGAGTCAACTGCAGCTCAGTCTGTCACTGTCTGAACAATGAACTCTGTAACAAAACAGATGGGCTCTGCTTGGGATGGAAATGTGACCGGGGTTACACAGGCCTGCCTTATTGTCAGGATTGTAAGTAGAAGTTGCTCATTGCATCTGAGAGAAATGCAGCATGTGATATAACAGTGGTCTTCAAACTAGTACAGTTTGTGTGATATAATAGTGGTCTTCAGGCTAGTACAGTTTGTGTGATATAACAGTGGTCTTCAAACTAGTACAGTTCGAGGGGGACCGGTGAATGGTATTTGTGTGGTTCAGAGGTGTGACTTAACATAGGAGTGGCACACTGAATGAGTGACATGACAAAAGATTTTAAAAAATTGGAGATGAACATTAGTGGAGTCACATGAATACTGTTGTGATAAAGGAGAGATTTGTCTGTTGTTAATCTACAGATTAGATGATTATAGATAATTCATTTAGTCTATTTTATTACATCAAAAATATTAAATGTCATCAATGGTTGAGGGTTAGGGTTTACAGTTAGGTTTAGGGCTTAGATGTAGGGTATCAGTGATGAAGGAGTTCATAAAAGAAGACTACAGCATGGATCATTAGGTAGAATGAACTATTTAATTATTTTTCATTTTGAAGTATTTTTAATATACATATTTAGCCCTAACTACTTCATTATGTTAATATGTCAGTCATCAGTGTAGGTCAGCATTTACCCAAGACCATTCTCAAATAACAACGCAATGCCAGTAGAGTACACATTGAACAGTACAGGCAGTAATGGTTCTGGTATCTGAGATCCATGATCTGTATCTCAAAGCAACTGAGTGCCTTAACAACATTGAAGCTGTCTAATCTTGCATTTACTCCAAACTCCATTAGAAATGTCAACAGCATTGTATAATCCACTCTGTTGTATGCATCCTCAATATCAAGTGTCATTGTACGCATCCTCAAGATGTGGTTTCCTCTTTTCTCTGAAATCCCTCAAACATATTAATATATGAGCATGGGAGATGTACAGAGGACCTAGCCACAAGGGTACAGAACAGGGTGGATCAGATAAAAGGCTGGTGTGAGGATTAAAACAAAAACCTGTGATAAACCTGGAAAAAGCCAGCATCCTGTGATGCTCATTAATTAAGAGAAATGTAAAATCTGAAGTTCTGAATGAGAAGTGTCAGGGCCAAGATATTATGAGAACACTTTTCATGAGGTATCTAGGAATCACATTTGATCAATCCTTGTCCTTTGCACAACATGTGGACAATGTAATACAAAAGGCTAGAAAAACATTGGGAGCAGTTAGGTTAATGGCAAAATTTCCACAACACACTCTGTTCTTGCTGATGCAGGTGCTGGTGATGCCATCATTGGAATATGGTCTAGGCATACTCACCCTGTCAAAAGCACAGCTGAACAGACTAGAGCATGTACAGAACTAAGCAATGAGAGTGGTCTTTGCTTCAAAAAGAATGGGTTCGTCGTTCATGGTCTGGGTCATCATCATTGCAGTCTGGACATGTTCATAGGTGCTCATATTCCCCCCCCCCACCTCCCACTCAACATTTTCATCAGCAGCATGTCATGTGTTGATTGACAAGTTGTCTCACAGTCTCCCATGTCCAGTCTGGCTTTTGTTCCTGGCTGTGCCAATCTGTATTCCCAGCTCTTTCAGTCTAAGCAGTGAAGAATGAGTTTATTGTTAAGCCAGCCAGCTATGATGAGCCTAATGTGGCTTTTTGTCCAGGGCATGCAGAGGTACATAGCAATGAAGTGGCAGATAGACTTGCTGTATAGGCTACAAGAAATAGCAGGCTGAGAAGCGGCAAGGGTGACATTGCTAAAGCTGTATTGGAAAGACTGCAGTGAAAATGATGAGAAAGAATGGAAGAACAATGTAGTTGTGAAGAGACTGGTGTATCTAGGACAAATTAAGGGTGCTGGTGAGAAATATGAACTGTGAGGCAGAAAACACATCGTAAATACCAAACATTTGATGGGAACTATTAGCAAACATATTCTTGGATGGATGCTGTGGCATGCGGTGGAGTATTTATGGGGCTGTCCTGAATGTAATGATGCTGAAGTCTTATTTTGAACCCTTGAACCTTTCTACATTATCCCACACTTTCAGTATGGTATTTGTGTCAGTCCTTTGATACACACTAAGTGGTACTTCTTGATATGCATAAAATAATTCTTGTGGGCTAAACATTGATGAACTGTTGAAATAGAGTCTAGCTGCGGTATATGTAACAGTTTTCATTTTCAGTTATATTTGGAAATAGATAATGAAACAAGTCTAGAGAAGTAATGCTATATATGTCTAGAAAAAAGTATATTATATGCAAATGGAGACTACTGGAAGAAGTATATAGGTAAAATAGTAGACAAGTTAACCATAGCAAATAACATGAGATTTGAAGATGGAAAGTGAAAGAAATTATTAGAAACAGTACTGTATTATTACTATTTTTTTCACATATTGTTGTTTGTAAGAAGTAATTACTTGTAATTAGAAATATGTTTTCTGTTAGGACATTAAGGAATCTATTTTCTATTGAAAGCTGTCCTGTTTCATGTCTTTGAGGTGTGTAATGTGTTAGTTTCCATATTTTTCTCTATCTCTTGGCACATGAATTTATTGCTTATATCTGTGCATAATATAAAATGCTTAACATTACTTTCTGAAATCTGTAATCATTAATCAGAGACTGGCCTCTTAAGTGTGCACCCGCTGATGGAGCCAGTTACACACTGGGTAACACACACTAAACCACTTCATTTGGAAAAAACATCCACATCCCCTCTCCTCTCTCAGTCATTCTTCTGATGCAATTATTGTCATTCAGTCAGATGTTTCTGAAACTGCTCACATTACTTAGCTTTTTCCTGGACATTTATGAAATGGCTGATGACTTACTCTTTGCTGGACATGTATGAAATGGTTGACTTACTCTTTGCTGGACATGTATGAAATGGTTGACTTACTCTTTGCTGGACATTTATGAAATGGTTGACTTACTCTTTGCTGGACATGTATGAAATGGTTGACTTACTCTTTGCTGGACATTTATGAAATGGTTGACTTACTCTTTGCTGGACATGTATGAAATGGCTGACTTACTCTTTGCTGGACATTTATGAAATGACTGACATACTCTTTGCTGGACATTCATGAAATGACTGACTTACTCTCTGCTGAACATTTCTGGAATGCTTTAATTTTATCTGTCTAATTGCCAGTGTGCCTAAGTGGTACCTTTGGGTTAGACTGTCAGTATCTATGCCATTGTCCTGACAATGATAACTGTAGCAATGTCAATGGAGACTGCAGCAGTGGGCGCTGCCACTCAGAATGGACTAGTTCTGGATGTCAAAGAAGTGAGTCTATTTCTCTGTTACATTGGTCTGTGCATTATGAGTTTTATTTTTTTATTTGTGTGTTGAAACAGAATCCACCAGCATGCAGTATTAAATTAAACGGAACTATTCTAAAGCAGGTGCAGAAATTCAAATACCCTGGAGCAGTAATAACTTCAGATGGGAAATGCAGAACAGAAATTAGGAACAGAATAGGCCAAGCAAAGACTGCATTTCAGAGAATGAGAAACATATTAGCTAACACATCTTTATCAATGAATGTTAGAAAACAAGTCCTAAAATGCTTTATTGAACCTATCTTGTTATATGGAAGTGAATCATGGACAATAGACAAGTCTGCACAAAAATCATTGGAAGCAGCAGAAATGTGGTTTATTAGAAGAATGTTGCGAATCCCCTGGACAGCAAAAATAACTAATGAAGAATGTATGAGAAGAGCTGGAGATACAAAAACCTTGTCAAAATGATAAGAGAGAGACAATGTACTTTCATAGGACATGCAATGAGAAGAGGGGGCATTGAAAATATTATAACAACAGGAAAAACAGAAGGAAGAAGATCAATAGGAAGACCAACAGAAATGATACTGGACAGTCTGACGGGATGGTGTGAGAGGAGATCACCAACTGAACTGATGGCCTGCATGAAGGATTGTGTACTCTGGAGAAGCATAATAGCCAACGCCAGTCGGCACGGCACATGATGATGATGATGATGTTGGTATTTTGGTATAATTTGTCTGTTCACGTTATGTCTCATTTATAAAGTGTGCATAATATGCCTCTTCATATTAATCCATATCATCTTATTAAAGGGCAGAATGTTAGATGGGCCTGCATGCCTAATTCTTAACCCTTTGAAAATAAAGTATGTTATTCATTCGTTACTATTATAGTGTGTGTATTATTTGTCTCTTAATGTTATCTCACATTTATAGAATGTGTAAAATGTATCACTTCGTATTAACGTTATTTATAGTGGGTGTACAGTTTGTCTCCCCATATTACTCTTTATTTAGAGTGAGTGTTTATAATTTGTATCTCCATAACAACATTCTTTATAGTTCATGTATAATTTGTCTGTACATGTTATTTCTAATTTATAGCATGTATGCAGTTTATCTCTTCATGTTATTCTTCATTTATAGAGTGCATAATTTGTCTCTTCATATTAAAATTATTCATAATTTGTATATAGTTTGTCTTTTCGTGCTATTCCTCTTTATTGCTGATTTATGGAAGCATTTATAATTTACCTCTTCATATTAACTCTTATTTACAAAGTGTGCATAATTTGTTTCTGCAGATTATTCTTCAGTTATAGGCTAATTTATGTTTTTAGATATCTTTCATCAATAACACATATAATTTGCACACACATAAAATCATTTATAGGGTTCCTCCAGGTTAACTCTCATTTATGGATTATGGACAGTCTATAGTTTCCGGTTTATAATCATTTAATCATCTTAATTTTGATATTATTCATCGATGTTTTACCTTGTAGTTGTCATTCTATTCTTTCTACTAGAAACCTCTTTCTTCATCAAAGCTATATTTTTACTTGTCCATTTACTAACTCATGAACATATCCATTCATATTTTCAGGGATACCTAAATTATCCCTTCCACCAGAAGTGCTAGACACAAAGTGTGGAAATATTACTTTACAGTGGAGTGCCTTCAATGAAACCAGTGACATTGGAAATGGACCAGTATGGCAGTACAAGTGAGTTATTTAAATGGGTTTTGACTGATTTTAAACGGGGTAGTTTTCTATGTGTGTTTTTTCCTGGGGCCAGGTTAGATTCTAGTGTCTGTGTGGTCCGAAGGATGTGTTATGGAATGTGAAGACTGTTTCAGCATAAGCAGAGAGATCTGAGATAGCCTAGTTTATGAAAGCATCGACATCTTTAATGAATGAAATTTACAGCAGCATCCAAGAGGATTACTGCTCCAACAACTGGGACCAGAAAAGTTTTTCTGCCGAGAAAAATACCTGCCTTCACTGGTTTTATTTTTATCTATAGTGAACACAAGAAGATGCAATGATGCCCTCCGAGAGATTTGTTGTGCCAGAGTTCTCAGGAAAAGGCTGATCTCTGTCCTGTTTATTAGGTTGTTCTGATACCTAATGAAATATGGCCTTGGCTGACTATGGTTTGCTAGTCCTGAAGTTTGAGCAGTTATCTGTGAGCAGGTGTCAGTACTGCCTTTAGACCAGCTGGGCAGCCATTTACTCATCCTGCTGAAGTCAATGCTTTGATCTACAGTCGTTCACTTACTGTTTTTATATCTTTCTTGTCTAAAGTGTTTTGTCTACAAGTTTTTTATGCTAATCATGCTTTTGTTCAAATGCTTGCCTCATAGTTTCCTTCTGTGCTATAACCTTTTTTTTAAAGATCCCTTTTAAGGGATCCCTTTTAAAGATCCCTTTAAAGATCCCTTTTAAACGATCCCCTTTAAAGGGATTTGATTTTAAAAAAAGAAAAATAAAAGTTGTTTTTAATTTATCTGGCTAATGTCCTGGTTTGGATTGATCTCAGTTGTTCAGTTAACATTTGCATTCTCACAATTTGTTTTTTTAACAGCATATACCTGATGCCAAATAACTCAGACAATGGCTCTATTCAGCCATGGCAGCTAGCAGGATCAGTCCCTGCAGAGACAGGCAGGTCCAAGTACACCTACAGTGTTGCAGGAGGTCTTCAGCCAGGTCAAGGATATAACTTCAGAGTGGATGTTGTGGGTGCAGAATTTGATAAACCGATTGCACAAGTTAGCAGTGGAACCTCATCTGAAGTGATTTTGAATGAGTGTACAAGTATGTAGTATAATCCTGTGTTTTTTTTTTACATATTTATTAATCATGAATTTTGTTATTTTCTTCAGAGAGAATTTGTAAACCTGCTGGGACATGTGAGGCTATTAATGTAGATCTTCTGTCCAGGGCATGTATGAGGATAATACAAAAAGTCGTGAGCAAAATTTTTGTAAAAATCAGAATTTATAGATAGAGAAAATATAAATGTATCATTGACCACATGAAACTCTAAAGAGGACATTTTTAAGAGAAGCCAATTCAGTGGGCATAACATCCCTTGATGAGATTGAAAAACTTGCCGAAGACAGGAAATCTTTGCAAACTACCATGTGACATTTAACGGCATGGGAAGAGTGTAAGATCATCTTAATCTGCATTCTTTTCTTCACTTTTCAACATTATCTCCATTTCTCTGCACATATTTTTACCATCTCTCCGCAAGCTTGAAAATACCCTCCCGGTAGAATTCCGTTCCAGCTGACCGAAGGCACAGACGCACTGCTTTTTTGACGTTCGCTCCTGTGTTGTAGTGATGACCTCGCTTTTGTTGTTTCGCAAAACCTAAAAGATGGTAATCACTGGGTGCCAGGTCGGGGCTGTAGGCAGGGTGTGGAAGAATTTCCCAACCTATTTTCTGAATTTTCTCAGTTCCCGGGGATCAGAGTTTTTCTCACAGCTTTGCGATCTTTAGTCAACAAACGTGGGACCCACTGGACACAAACTTTTCTATAGCCTAGGGTTTCAGTCATTTCCTATACTACATTGTGTCCTATTCCAAGATTTACAGTGATTTCAGATACTGTAACATGACTCTCTTGTTTAATGATGTCGTCAACCTTTTCACATTGCATTCATTGGAGGTAGTTCAAGGGTGACCGCTGCAAGGCATATCTTGGATGCTCATGTTTCCATCTTTGAAATGTTTAACCCACCCTCTAACACTGCTAGCACCCATACACACATCGCCATAAGTAAGTTGAAGTCTTTGGTGAATTTCAGCAGTGGGGATTTCCTTTTTAATGAGGAATTCAATAACAGCACGTTGATGAAATGAAACTTCAGCACCCGCCATTTTGTTTCTGCTCTGCATGGTCACGTGACACATGATTGTGACGTTATGTGACCTCTACATGAAGTGCAAAGGATGCAGATAAAGGTGATACATTTATGTTTTCTCAGTCTATAAATTCTGATTTTAAAAAAAATTTTGCTCATGACTTTCGGTATTTTACTCGTAGGTGTGTATGGAAATGAGTTGGCTGACAGACTGGCTGGACGGCCTGAAATACAAGGCAGGCTGAGAATGGATAAGGAGGACATTGTGAAAGCTATATTAGACAGACTGCAATAGGAAGATGAAGAGAGTGAGTGGATGGAAAATGTGCTTATACAGAGACTGATGAAGTTAGGACAGAGCAAGGATGCTAGGAGAAAATCTGATCTAAATGGACGAAAATGTATAATAAACAACCAACATTTGACGGGAACCATTGATAGACAGACTCTTTGGTGGATGTTGGAGTATGAAGTGGAGCATGTATGGGAGTGTCCTGAATGCAGTGTTGCAAGATTCTGAATTCTGAAATCTTACAGAATTTAGTTGTGTATTCATAAGCCCAGGAATCTGAGAAATGAAGTGGTTTAGCACATTCATCTCTCACACTAGTGACCTGACTTTGGTTGGAGGTGCCTTAGTCAGCCAGTTAGTAACATGAAAGCCTGGGTCCTACCAGAGCTAAAGAAATAAAGACACCAAAGCAAGATATTAATCACATCATCTCTAGTGTGTTGACAAGTCATAGAAAATATGGGGACTGAATGATTTTTCAGTATATCATGAAGGCATGAATTGTTTTTTCAACAGGAGATATACTTTTTTTGATGTAGTCTTTTCATATTTCTTCCTTTCAAGTTCTTTTAGAAGAACATAGCATCAAAATCTTGGTAGGAGACTATATATATATATATATATATATATATATATATATCTGTTACTGTTAACCTTGAGAGGGAGGACAGGATACTGTGATGATAATTATGATTATTATTGTTATTATTGATGTTATTGTTGTTGTTGTTGTTGATGTTGCCATGAAAAGTACTAGATTTTGTACCAGACTTGTAAAAATGAAAATGACTTCATCATAATTATAAAACACCACAAAATATTTGTTCTGTTTCAGCAACGACTACACAGAAACCAGAGAACACAACCCAGATTGTTATCTGTGAGTTAAATCCATAGGTCATGAGTTGTTTTATTTTGAAAAGAACTGGAAATGAAATGGATATGGAATTGATGTGGTTGGCTGCAACTTTAAAGGACATGTTAGATGAGATCAGAGCACATATAGGCTTGTGTGAATGATCAAAACAATTTGTGAATGATCAAAACAATCTTTGTGATAGTTACTGTGTATAATATATCAAATACCTCTATCATAACTAGTTGCTGAACAAAAGAAAAAAAAACAAGGGTGTTATAGTTAATATCAGTTCATGCGAAAGATTTTATTGTTATATCAAATGAGAGTGGGTAAGACTATATGGGAGAACTGATGGGTATGTTAGAGGATGATATGCTTACATGGACCAGTGAACTAGAACTGACTAAACTACATCTTCCCTCACTGTGTGGCTTATGGTAGCAGACTGATACACTCCCTGAACTTGGCTAACTGAATAGAGCTTGTCATTATTCCTTTACTGCTAGAGTTTGTTACTCTTCTTCTTCTTCTTCTTCTTCTCCTCCTCTTTCTTCTTCTCCTCCTCCTCCTCCTTTTTTTTTCTTCTTCTTCTCCTCCTTCTTCTTCTCCTCCTCCTCATCCTTCTTCTTCTCTTTCTCTTCCTCCTCCTCCTTCTTCTTCTTCTCCTCCTCCTCATCCTTCTTCTTCTCCTTCTCTTCCTCCTCCTCCTTCTTCTTCTTCTTCTCTTTCTTCTTCTTCATCTCCTTCTCCTCCTTCTTCTTCTTCTCCTCCTTCTCCTCCTTCTTTTCTCCTCTTTCTTCTTCTTCTTTTTCTTCTTCTCCTCTTTCTTCTTCTTCTTCTTCTTCTTCTTCTTCTTCTTCTTCTCTTCTTCTTCTTTTCTTCTTCTTCTTCTTCTTCTTCTTCTTCTTCTTCTTCTTCTTCTTCTTTTCAAAGACATAGATTGCATACATAGTGATATTCTGTGTAAAATATTTGAATTCTTTTGTTTCATGCATCAGAAAATGGTCATTCCTCTTCTCCTTAATGAAAATTGGAATGGAATAAATTGAGCTTTATTTCAACTACATTTCCACCTTGTTGTTTCCTTTTTATGTTTCTGCTACTTATGCCCAACTTTATTGGTCTTAATCTTACTCTCTTCGCTGCATTTTTTCCTTCTTGCCAGGGGAGATTTATGTTTTATTTTACATCCTTTCTGTCCTTCTCTCTAGCCCCTAGAAGGCTTTGTTAGCTCCCTTGTCTAGACGTGCTTACAGAGCAGTCTTGTTCTCTTAATGTTCTCCATTCTTCTGAACCTTTCTTTATCCATCCTTCCTTTTATGTCTTCACACTCTTTTTATCATCTGTGCCACCTGGGCAGCTTTGTTTGAGCCATAGATATCCGATGGTGGCAAGCTATGGCTATTTGTGGCATAATGCCATGTTGTTTACCATGTGGTGCCCTTAGTAATAACCCTTTGCAACATTTCTCAGCCAGTATTTGACTTTCACTTTGTGGTGCTCTACCTCGTCTGTCTGGGTGCATTTTGTGCTTGACATTCTTACTAGGATGAGGGCAAAAAAACAAAACTAAGTCTATATATTTTTTTACCCATTTTTCATGTTTTTATCTGTTATGTTGTTTTTGTACATGATTCATGAAAAAAAAGGTTTTTGCCAAAATACTGAATTGTTATATGTCGTTCACTTATATGTACTCATCTTGTTTTCTGCCATTCTTGTTTCTGCCCACCTTACTCACTCTTTCTATCTTTTTGTAAAACTGAACCATACACCCACATATTTTCATTACTAGATCCAGTTTTACCACAGTTGTCATTTCTTTTATCCTCTTCTCCACATCTCACAGCTCAGAAAGTGTTTGATCGTGTGAACATGACATCTTATAACTCCACCATTGTGATTGTATTCTATGTGATGTCGGAGTTCAAAGGTTATGAGTTTAACATTACTCTGACTCAACAACTTCTAGGAAATGGTGACTGTGATAATGTGGATGATCCACCAGTTCAGGTATAATGTGGTTTCATCATTTCCAGAGTTAAGAGATTTATATTTCAATATTAGTAGTGATAGACTGCAATAGGATGAAGCTGTAGTATATGTTACAAATTGTTGTAGGTATAAATAAGTATTAAATTCCATAGGCTCATGTAATTAGAGTTAAGTGGTTTAATGTTGGATATATAGAGGTCCATTTTAATGCCATATGGGTAAAACATGGGCCACAACTAGAGGATCTTATTTTTGCAGATAACAAACTCTTATCAGTGACAATATGAATTTGATGCAAGGAAAAACAGACACCCTATCTTCAATGGGTAGTAAAATAGGACTTGAAATTAACAAGGACAAAAGAAAAATAATGAAAGGTCCCATTACTCCTCATGGAAAAATATAATTAGCAGGAATGACTGTTGAAGAAGTACACCAATTTGCATACCTGAGCAGCTGTATAGACCAGGATGGTGACACCAGAAAAGAAGTAAGAATTAGAAATGCAGAGGCAGCACTGAGCTTTAAAAATCTTGAAGAAATGTGGCAATCAAAAGTTATAAGCATGAAAAGTCTAAGTCTAATGTCCACCCAAATTTATGCATGTGAAAGCTGAAAAATTAAAGAAATAGAAAACAAATTATACGCGTTTGAAAACTAATGTCTAAGGAAAAAACTGTGTATACAATGGAATGAATTCAAGACTAATGCAGAGATAAGGAAGACGGGCACACAACAACCACTCATCAGTGATTAAAAACAGGGGATGGACAAATAGCGGCCTGTGATGAGAAGAAGCAATCAGAGAATCCCAAAACAAACTATCAAACTGGGCACAACAGGACAGAGAGGTTGATCATGTGAAGCTGTAAAGAGAACATTGTTTAGAGAGGCTAACTTAGTGGGCATAAGATCTCTTGACAAGGTTGAAAAACTTGCCAAAAACAGAAAAAGTTGGCGAGCCCTTTGTGACATTTATTGGCATGAGGAGGATGTAAGACACTAAGACCCACTCATGCAGCTTCCATCTCAGAGTAAATGAAATGTAGGAACAGTGTGTCTGAGATCATTCTTTTGATTGATAAGCCTTGCTGTTGTAGGTAACCCTTTTGATGGGCTTTCAGAATCCAGATTACAGTTTGCAACAGTGCTGCACTTATCCAAAATAGAATTCATTCAGAAACTTGTGAGGTAACAGTAGCATTGCTGGCAGTGGTTATGACCATGACAATAATTTAGCATGTGTGAGTGTGGCATATGTGAGTGTGGCATGTGTGAGTGTGGCATGTGTGAGTGTGGCATGTGAAAAGGAAAAACATGACATTGCCTGCTGTGGTAAAGGTAATTATTACTACAATGTCTGAGTGGCGAAGTGGTTAGTGCACTGGTCTCTCATGGCGAAGGTTGGGGGTTCAAATCCAGCCAGAGGCACCCCAGTCACCCAGCTGTAGAAATGGGTAAAAAAAAAAGTAAAGGTAACCCTGTCATGCCTTAGAGGCACATAGGGATATGGTGTTAGTGCCCATATTTTCCTTGACCTGTCAGCACACTAGAGGGTGATATGGTCAGTATCACGCCTGGCTGCCTTTTCCTTCCCCAACTCCAGAAGAAGTTGGGTACCCATTTCTACAGCTGGGTGACTGGGGTACCGCCGGCCGGATTTGAACCCCCGACCTTCGCCATGAGAGACCAGTGCACTAACCACTTTGCCACTCAGACACCCTGTAGAAATGGGTACCTGACTTCTTCTGGAGTTGGGGAAGGAAAGGCGGCCAGGCTTGATACTGACCTTATCACCCTCTAGTGTGCTGACAGGTCAAGGAAAATATGGGCACTAACACCATATCCCTATGTGCCTCTAGGCATGACAGGATTACTTTTACCTTTTTACCTTTTATATAAACATGCTAGGTCTTAGTATATAATGGCATTTTTGTCTTAGAAGACAATTTTGAAATAGGCATATGTTAGTTGTGTACTTATTCTACTTCATCTGGGCAACTGGTATTGAGAAAGTGCTTTACCCATGTTGCAGTTTTCCCATCACAGCTACAGAGAAATGACAGGATCCATACTGAAAATATACTTGAGTTGCCAGGGATGTTAGAAGATGACAAACCAAAGGATCTTGCCACCAACAGCCTTAGGAGCCATTTTTCTCCCACTCATTCCTCTGGATTTTTCTTTTAGGGTTGACAGTTGCAGTTTCTGACACTCCTGAACCACCCAAAAGGCAGTGGCTTGACAAGAGCAGTGGTTACACTTATTGTTATTAGTTATCTAAACCTTATATCTGCATTCTTGTCAGTTCCTACAGTAATTGATCACCATATGCAGTCCTTAGGTTATTGCTGCATTTTCTAAGTTAGACAGAAAACAAGAGGTGTGTAACTATCACACTGGGTTGTCTACCCCTTAACTTCTACAACCTGTTACTGTATAAAATCTATGCCCAGAACTATAATTGACAACAAAGTTCTACACTGCAGCATCAGCTGCCAATACCTTTTAATCTTGCAGATCTTTTAATCTTGAGGAGATCTACCACTACCAGTGCCTTCTCATCTTTTTTTTTTCATGTTGAAACTTTCAGACTCTGCTTAATGTTAACTCTTGGTGTGTGGAATTATTTTCCATCCATGCTGGAGTGAATTTTTTTTTGGTTTCATTTTTCAGTACAAAGTTAGTGAGCTTTATGTGGAATATTCCATATACCCAATAAGTTAGACATAAATATATCATATATCAGATTAAAGATAACTGAATACAGAATAAAGAATATGATTATTTTGTGTTAGAAGCATGTCATACAAAAATATCAGAGGGCACCGGCAGGGTGCTAAACTTTGCTTGTATTAAAGTTCACGTATCAGGTATTTATCTTTTCAGATTGAATCAATAAAGATCAGTTACACCCAAGCTACACTTACACTGACTGACTTATTATCCTGGAGTAGATACAGGATCACATTGGCTGCTTTTGCCCTTACAGTCAATGTCACAGAGACATACAGCCAAAATGTAACAACACTTGCCTCTAGTGAGTAAGCATTTTTCTAAAGATCCATCTAGCAGATACATGGGTGCCTGATTAGCAAAGCTGTTAGTACATTAGTGTCTCATTTGCAAAGATCAGAGGTTTTAATCTGGTCAGAGTTGCCCCAGTCACCCAGCTGTAAAATTCCTGGAGCTGGGGAAGAGAAGGCAGCCAGGCATGATGCAGACCACATCGCCCTCTAGTGTGCTGTGCTGTCAGGTCAGTGAAGATATGGACATTAACATCATATCTCCTAGATACCTCCATGGCATAACAGGGCTACCTTTATCTTTCCTAGTTATATACTGAAGGCAGATGTTACCAAGAAGTAGTGAATGTGGCTCAGACTCAAAATAAAGTCATGCTACTGACTGATTTCTTGAGGCACTCTATAGAAGCAGGCAAATGTAACATCCACAGCTACAGCTACATGTGGATTGATTGACTGTACCCAGATGTCCTAGTAGAATAGTCTAATACCAGGACAACTGTAACATAGGATTTTGGTCAGCTTCAGTGTGCCAACTAGGTCATATCCACTCCAAAAACAAATGGATGAAAATTTGGGAATAGAAAATAAAGAGATTAATAAACTAATAATAATATTTCTTAATCATACAGTTTAGTTTTTTTTTATTTTATTTTATTATTATTATTAAAAAAACTAGTAATCTGATTAGAGATACCAAGAATTGTACAAAATGGAGAAACATAATCTACAGCATCTGTCAGTTTTGAACTTGATGATGATGTGTAGTTTATTTCCACTGCTGTTATAGGAATCTTGATGTTTTTTGTGTGTGTTTTTTCTTCTTCTTTCTGCAGGGATATATATATATATATATATATATATATTTGTTTTTTTGTTTTTTTTGTTGTTTTTTTTTCAATACTTTCTAAATTATCAAAGCATATCTGAGTTCATTTGTAACTTGTGCCACTTACACTAAATTATCTAAAAGGAAAGATTTATAATGCACATGTTAGCCATTATAGCAATAGGTCACTTCATGCACTGTTTAGTACTACCTTTGAATAGTATCTTCAAATTTGGGTAGAGTTAGATGAAGATGTGTGGTGCAGTTTTATGGAAACAGGTAGAGAGAGGAAGGGATGAAAAGTTAGCAGTAAGGAGTAGGAACAATGAAATGTTTGTGAAAAAGCAACAGTAACAGCCAAATATTTCAGCACTATTGCCTTTATGCAACAGAAAAAAAAAACAATAGATAAAAAGATCCATAGAAACTTACCTGCAATCCACTTTCTGAAGAAAATGGCAGACTGTTGTTGCAGGCAGAAGAGGAAATATGTGTAGCTGGAGGCAGCCAAGTGTGGAATGTGGTCATCTAGAGACTAGAACAGCAGATTAAAAAAAAAAATTAGGGCAAGAGTAGGGGAATAGTGATAATGACCTTCACTATCTTGCAGAGCAAATGAGGAAGTCTGTTAGAAAAAGTGGAAAAGGACATGGGAAAGGAAGAGAAACAGGGATATAGAACTTGAACTTGAAGAATGGTCATGCTCTGCTGCCTGTCTAGAGATGGGCCACCCAGAACTTAGGACACTCCCATGTGTGCTTGGCCTTTGACCTCAGTGTTGCTGACAGTGTATGCTGGTTGATAATGCATATGGCACATTGAATGAACACAGCTCAGTCTTTTCCACAAAGATTTCTGCATTCAAAATGTTTTTGTTCATCTCCCTGTAATTTCAATAGGGCGACTAGAATAATGTCTGCTCTGTCAATGTGTAGACATTATTCTAGTCTACAATTTGAATGTAAATGCTACAGAAGACTTCTCCAAATATCGTGGACACAAAAAAGAACAAATATATCTATACTACAAGAGCTTGGTATTGAAGAGGGCTGGCTAGTAAAGAGGGTTAAAGAGAGAAAACTTAAATATTTTGGACACATTAAATATCATGATCAAGAGCAGAAAAAAAGGTGAAGGACAGGCATGTGTGGAAAACCTTTGCGGAAGCCCTATGTGCCCTGGGCACCTAAGGTTCAGAGAGAGAGAGAGAGAGAAACGTCATGATAAATTAGATAAGACAGTATTGGAAGGATACATAATGAGAAAAAGAAAGAGAGGAAGACCAAAATGAAGATGGCTGCAAGACATCATTGACGATCTGCAAACGGATGCAGCAGCAGCAGGCCATCTTGTTCACAACCTAGAGGCTTGCAGGAGTGCTGTTAGGGAGGCAAAGTTCCGCAAGGGACATGCAAATGAATGAATGTCAATGTGTAGGTTGCCCAGGGTTGTTGCTTTGTTTGCCAGTCGATCTGCCATTTCATTGCCTCTGATACTGGCATGTCCTAGGCAATAAATCCATGTTAGGGATGAGATTTCTGACTCCTTTAGTTTGGCCAACTGCTCGTGATGCATCACTTGGTTTTCAATCTTTTTTTTTTTTGACATGCATTGTGAGTCTAATAAGAATATAGCTTGTGATGGTTGCTAGTTTGCTAGCCAATTTATGGCTCAAGTGGTTGCTTCAATCTCCATCCTCATGCTGGATGTTGTTGTGGCAAAAGCTCTGGACTTACTGACAAGGGGGCACCCACAGGGATATGGCCCTGGTTATAGCCAAACAAAAGAAATAGTTATTCATAGAAAGCTAAACTGAGAATCTGGACCTTTAGGCCAGCTGGGCATAAACATCTGGTATGGAAGACAAGGTGCTATTCCAGATCTTTATAAACATGCTTAATAGAAGAACATAAGTGGATAGCAATGCATGATATCCCCCTTGTGGTCATTCAGATCTGGTTTCTCCTTAAGATAAGTTATTTATTCATCCAGTCCTTTTTATATTTGTCTTTCTTTACACACAGCATCTTTACTCTCTTTCTTTACACACAGCATCTTTACTCTCTTTACACACAGCATCTTTACTCTCTTTCTTTACACACAGCATCTTTACTCTCTTTCTTTACACACAGCATCTTTACTCTCTTTACACACAGCATCTTTACTCTTTCTTTACACACAGCATCTTTACTCTCTTTACACACAGCATCTTTACTCTTTCTTTACACACAGCATCTTTACTCTCTTTCTTTACACACAGCATCTTTACTCTCTTTACACACAGCATCTTTACTCTCTTTCTTTACACACAGCATCTTTACTCTCTTTACACACAGCATCTTTACTCTCTTTACACACAGCATCTTTACTCTCTTTCTTTACACACAGCATCTTTACTCTCTTTACACACAGCATCTTTACTCTCTTTACACACAGCATCTTTACTCTTTCTTTACACACAGCATCTTTACTCTCTTTACACACAGCATCTTTACTCTCTTTCTTTACACACAGCATCTTTACTCTCTTTCTTTACACACAGCATCTTTACTCTCTTTACACACAGCATCTTTACTCTCTTTCTTTACACACAGCATCTTTACTCTCTTTACACACAGCATCTTTACTCTCTTTCTTTACACACAGCATCTTTACTCTTTCTTTACACACAGCATCTTTACTCTCTTTACACACAGCATCTTTACTCTCTTTCTTTACACACAGCATCTTTACTCTTTCTTTACACACAGCATCTTTACTCTCTTTACACACAGCATCTTTACTCTCTTTCTTTACACACAGCATCTTTACTCTTTCTTTACACACAGCATCTTTACTCTCTTTACACACAGCATCTTTACTCTCTTTCTTTACACACAGCATCTTTACTCTCTTTCTTTGATTCTGTTTGCCTATTGGTGTTAAAAAAAAATGACAGGGTCACAATGACATTATTTTATCTATGTTGTTACAGGTAATCTGTGTTTGTTCTATGTTATGTTTGTGTTTTACAGTTCATATGTTGTCCACTAACTCTCTGTATTGATGTTTGATTTAAAATAATCATCCTGTATTGCAGTCCCAACAGGAACTGTCACAGCATTGACTCTGGACAGTGTTACTTCAACAGAGGCATTGTTGTCATGGAAACCCGTGCCCTGCAACCAGCGAAAGGGTAAGGGGAGATTAACTCTTTTACTACCAGGCAAAAAATGTTAGGCCAATGCATAAAATTTGCAAAAAACATAAACTACATTTTTTTTTTTTCGATTAGGAAATGACCTCTGGCCTTTTTGCAGCTTATGTAGTAATTTATGAACAAAACTAAATAAATGCAGTATTTTCTTTTTTCAGTTTTCTACAAAGTCAAAGTGGTTCAAGATAGAAATAGAGTTAACAAAACTGGAAGACAAGGAATATGATGTCAAATATAAAAAAAAATATCAAGGGGTTGTAAGTTTATAAGAAAAGAAACCAAATTTGGACAACAGATTTGGCTGTAAATGAGGTAGAAGAGTCTTGTAAATAAAGGTAGCAGTTGAACAAAGGTTGAAAATGTGAACAAGTGAAACTGGGTGATGAGATAGTAAGTGCACCTGTCTCTTAAGGTCTGCCAGTCTGTCTCATCTTCTTTACCCCTATCTGAGGCATAGGTCATTATTTTTTTTTTCTGTCCTGGGCTGTTTCTTCTATGTGTCTCCAGGTATAGTCAACCTTTTTCTGGCTTTCTCCAAACTGCATCATAGATCTTTGTGAAGAAATTATTTCTTCTCCCAGTATTGATTTTATCCTCATACTGAGCTGTTGTTGATGTTTTTTGTAGCTGAAGTATTTTTACAGAATTGGGTAGCTGGCCCTATGTCCAATCCTCCTCTTTTCTCATACAGGCTTGAGACCAGCCATGGCAGAGCTCATTTCTTATGGTGCTGGTCAGTAATTATATTTCAGCCTGATGGAGTCCCAAACATCCCAGTCTGATGGAGTCCCAAACATCCCAGTCTGATGGAGTCCCAAACATCCCAGTCTGATGGAGTCCCAAACATCCCAGCCTGATGGTGTCCCAAACATCCCAGTCTGATGGAGTCCCAAACATCCCAGCCTGATAGAGTCCCAAACATCCCAGTCTGATGGAGTCCCAAACATCCCAGTCTGATGGAGTACCAAACATCCCAGTCTGATGGAGTCCCAAACATCCCAGTCTGATGGAGTCCCAAACATCCCAGTCTGATGGAGTCCCAAACATCCCAGTCTGATGGAGTCCCAAACATCCCAGCCTGATGGTGTCCCAAACATCCCAGTCTGATGGAGTCCCAAACATCCCAGTCTGATGGAGTCCCAAACATCCCAGTCTGATGGAGTCCCAAACATCCCAGCCTGATGGTGTCCCAAACATCCCAGTCTGATGGAGTCCCAAACATCCCAGCCTGATAGAGTCCCAAACATCCCAGTCTGATGGTGTCCCAAACATCCCAGCCTGATGGTGTCCCAAACATCCCAGTCTGATGGAGTCCCAAACATCCCAGCCTGATCTTGTCCCAAACATCCCAGTCTGATGGAGTCCCAAACAGTCCAGCCTGATGGAGTCCCAAACATCCCAGCCTGATGGAGTCCCAAACATCCCAGCCTGATAGAGTCCCAAACATCCCAGCCTGATGGAGTCCCAAACATCCCAGCTTGATGGAGTCCCAAACACCCCAGCCTGATGGAGTCCCAAACATCCCAGCCTGATCATATCCCAAACATCCCAGCCTGATCTTGTCCCAAACATCCCAGCCTGATCTTGTCCCAAACATCCCAGCCTGATCTTGTCCCAAACATCCCAGCCTGATCTTGTCCCAAACATCCCAGCCTGATGGTGTTCCAAACATCCAAGCCTGATCTTGTCCCAAACATCCCAGCCTGATCTTGTCCCAAACATCCCAGCCTGATCTTGTCCCAAACATCCCAGCTTGATGGAGTCCCAAACACCCCAGCCTGATGGAGTCCCAAACATCCCAGCCTGATCATATCCCAAACATCCCAGACTGATCTTGTCCCAAACATCCCAGCCTGATCTTGTCCCAAACATCCCAGCCTGATCTTGTCCCAAACATCCCAGCCTGATCTTGTCCCAAACATCCCAGCCTGATCTTGTCCCAAACATCCCAGCCTGATGGTGTCCCAAACATCCAAGCCTGATCTTGTCCCAAACATCCCAGCCTGATCTTGTCCCAAACATCCAAGCCTGATCTTGTCCCAAACATCCCAGCCTGATCTTGTCCCAAACATCCCAGCCTGATGGTGTCCCAAACATCCAAGCCTGATCTTGTCCCAAACATCCCAGCCTGATCTTGTCCCAAACATCCCAGCCTGATGGTGTCCCAAACATCCAAGCCTGATTGTGTACGAAACATCCCAGCCTGATCATATCCCAAACATCCCAGCTTGATTGAGTCCCAAACATCCCAGCCTGATCATATCCCAAACATCCCAGCAATAAATGTTGATACATGACTCCTCCTTAAAAAAAAAAAAAATCGTATAAATCTTATAGAGGAATTAATCCATTAAGTCTCAGCACAGAGAAGGTCATGAAAATTGGGAAGTTTCCTTTTTAAAGACGAAACAAGAAAGCTGGACTAAAAGTGCTTAAGTTATATGGTGTTAGTGCTCATATTTTCTGTTTTCATGTCAGCATACTAGAATATGAAGTAATTAGTATCATATTCAGCAGCCATTTTCCCCACAGTTCTAGAAATGGGTACCTGAAACATCAACATAGAGGAAAAGACAGAGTATCTGCCAGCAGAATTATTGCACTATAGACACTAGATTGTTGTTGAATAAATGGAAAATAAGAAACCATATGAAGTTAAGTTCCACAAATAAGAGACTTTGTTGGATTCCAGAGAGAAGGCAGATGTTAAAAAATCAAAAAGGAAAGTAGATTAATAAAACAAATTTATATCATGTCTATTTCCTTTTCATCACCTAGGTCACTTAAGTTCCTATGAGTTGACTCTGACATCAGCAAAAAACTCCAGTTCAGGAGAACTTTATAGTGTCACAGAAGAGAGGCTGAGACTGGTGAATCTCACTTTAAACACCAACTATTCAGTGCAGATACGCTTCATAAATACGGCTGGGGTAGGACCTTTGAGCAGCGCCTTTAACTTTAAGACTCTTGAAGGTGGTGAGTACTTGCAGGATCCTCTTTGGAAGTGATAGCAGCATATGGTATCTCAGACAGAGTAGAAATAATCAAACTAATAGAAGTATGTAGTATCCTAGAGAGAGTAGGTTTGCAAAAGCAGTTTAGTACAGTTTCTTGGACTCAAGATACTTAGTTCTATTTCTGTTGTTATCACAATCTATCTGACCAAACTCTTAAAATTTGGTAATTTGTATGTTATGTTGAAGAAAATTGCCTCCAAAAAAAAAAAAAAAAAATCAAAATATTTGACAACACAGTTGTAAGTGGATGAAGATGTGATACTCCAAGTAACTGAGTTCTATGATAATTGGACTGTGCATAAGTGCCAAAAGGGTAAAAATTAAAAAAAAACAAACAAACAAATGAAAAAAAGGTTTCTCAGAACATTATGTTAGCTGACAGATAATTAGTGTATAAGTATATAAAGTTATATAGATAAATATACATGAAGCCAGTGCAGTAAAGCTATAATAACAAAATGTTCAAACTATTTAAGAAAAAAAGTAAGAGCAGTTTTATTAATTAATGAGCACACAACGTAATAAAACTGTTCCTACTTTTTTTTTCTTAATTAGTTTTAACATTATGTTAGCTCAATTCTTTTATCATATGTGTTGTTCTTAACATTATGTTAGCTCAATTCTTTTATCATATGTGTTCTTCTTAACATTATGTTAGTTCAATTCTTTTATCATATGTGTTCTTCTTAACATTATGTTAGCTCAATTCTTTTATCATATGTGTTGTTCTTAACAGTATGTTAGCTCAACTCTTTTATCATATGTGTTGTTCTTAACATTATGTTAGCTCAATTCTTTTATCATATGTGATGTTGTACAACTTTATCTTCCTTTACCGTCTCCCCATGGTCTGTTGATTGCAATGAATTTCTAGCTTGACTGATCACTTGTTGTCATCTTGAACCTACCCGAGCTGCATCCTATCTCTTGATAGTTTCCTCCATTCTGTATTGTTGTTATCTCTTTTGTTGTTTTCCTTTAAACTTTTATTCTTAGTACACTTTTTTCTGTGTGTTGTTATGGGCCCTGATATGGTTAAATATTATCTGCTGTTTATGTCTTTCATTATTTCAATTTTTTTTTGCTTATAATTAATATAATTATTCCTTGTTTTTCTTTTATTCCTACCTGTGAAATACACAATGCATTCTTCTAAATATCCATATCTCAGAGCATCAGCAAGGAATGATAGAAAAATAAAATCCCAGAGTTAAGCATCCAGTATTGGCAGATGGTTAAAAATGAACATCTCAAAGACTCTGGAAGTCAGAATCCAGCAAGGAGTTGTGCAGTGAGTTAAAAGAGCATCAGAAATATAAATGACTGAAAGGGAGTATTTCACTAATAATCCGAGGAAGTGTATAGTTGTTTCACTCTCCAAAACAAAGATAGTTTCATGCCTGCATAATGGACAGCTTTCATGTCCTTTTTCTTTCTGCAGTACCTGGACCTGTAGAAATTACCAGACTTACGCCTACATATTCTACAATTGTTGTGAGTTTTCAACCTGCTGCTCAACTTAATGGCACCATCACAACATACACAACCGTGTTTTCCAACTTCAGTGATTTCAGGACTTCAGAGTCAGTGACAGTCATGGCCTACAATGGACTGGTTTTTATGTCAATCAACAACCTGATTCCAGAAACCATCTATTACCTGAAGGTATCAATCAATCTCTTGATGGATATGTATTTGATTTACCCAGATCCTGAAAACTGTCATTTGAGGAAACAAATCTCTGTAGTGACTGGCTTCAAGTTTTTTTAATTCATTGACTCGAGATATTCAAATTCTAATATTTCAAGATATAAATGTTGTTGTTGTTGTTGTTGTTGTTGTTGTTGTTGGTCACTTTGTCCTTGAAAGTGTGAACAGGATATTCCTAGCTGCTGTAGCTATGAAGGTGATGACACACAAGTATCATATCAGACTGGGAGTGAGTTGTGCTGACTAGCATGGAGACATTGAATTGTCTAAAAAAGCAAGTTTTTTTGGTGAACTCAACCACCTTTATATTTATTAGTATTATTACTACTAATTTATATATTTAATTTTATATAAAACTTAGTGAGTTCTGCTCCATATGCCAGGCTAAGACTTTAACTAGAAGCACTCATTGAGAGATAGGATAGAGTCTTGACCACTAGAGCACTTAGCTCGTTCAGAAATGCCTAGCTTGAAAGAATTTGTAGCTTTTCCGACATTTGTTCAGAAATGCATCCCTTGCTACGTTCAAAATGTGCTCATTCAGAAATGTACAGAAATGCTCATGGTGAAGAGTAATGAATGTTTAAATAGAGACTTGTGATATATGATAGGAGGGCTGTAACAAGTGAGAAGGGAGTGAAGCTCAGTGGAGAGGGATTATGATTGTGGAAGAGGAGAATGTTATGTGTAGCTGAATAACGAGTTCAAACCATGTGGTTCCAGTGTCCCTGATAACAGTGACCCTGATAACAGTGCCAAGACCTCCATGCAGTCACTCTTTATCCAAAAAATATACACCTGGCCAGTGTAGCAGAAATGAGTATGTACTCAATGACAGTGGAGCTCACAAAGTAAGCATGTTTCTTAGCTCTGCTGTGGAAATTGGGAAAAGCCACCTTAAATCATCACAGGTCACCAGGCTAACATGGTTCTACTGCCCAAGCCATGCACAGGTCAAGGGCAACAAAACAGTGGATAAGCTGACAGGAAAGGCAGTAGCCCAGAGTACTTTGAGAGTGGATGAGGAAAATTGCAAAGCCTGCTTTGGATAATTTATGCATGCACAGAGGACAGCACTTGCATTAAGTGAATTTCAGAGCTGAGAAAAGAAAAAAGAAGTGGCACAGTCCAACTTGTGTGAGAGGGAAAGTATCACTTACAGCCAGTGTATGACCAGAACAATCCTTCAGTGGATGTTGGAACAGGGGGACAGAGCGGCTATGGGGGTGTGCCTAGTGCAATGATGCTTATCTCTGAATCCTGAATGCAGATTATCTTAACTCATTCTCGTCCCAACAAAGCCAGATTACACCATCAGCAGGCAGGAGCTTTGATGCTGCAGCTATAGAGAGACCCTACATTAGACCCTACATTGATAAAGTACAGATACATTTAAAAGTGACACGGCAACAATGGACTTACAACTCTGATGTATTTTTTATTAAACTGAAAATATATTATCAAGCTCATTTAAGCTTCTATTACAAAATATTTCAACTATTTTAAAAAGTATCCTTATGGCAGTCCATTGAGAAATAAAGAAAATATAATCTTAGTGTTCATATTTTGTGTGATATGTCAGCACATTAGAAGATATATGGTCAGTATTATGTTTGGGTATTTTCCCTTTCTCAGCTGCAGGGTAAGTCAGGTACCCATTTCTATAACTATGTTGACTGATGTGTCTTTGGCCATTGGTGAACCATGAGAGACAAGTCTTTGTTAGTGACTGGCAGTTTTAAAGTTGTCTTTTTAATACTTAACATGTTCAGCAAGTACATCAGACAGTAGGTGACTCTCCTCAAGTAGTGTGCTTTAGCTCCTTATGACCTTTTAATGACCTTGCAGCATCTTTTGATTGTATAGAGGAGAAATATTTTAAAAATAAAAATGTGAAAGTGAGAGATAAAGGACAGGATATGTCCCGTTATATGGCTTTCGAAAGAAAGTTCTTTTGTTTACTTGAAATCCTGGTGCTGCCTTTGCAAATGTTGTGCTGCAGTATATCTTATCTTATATCCTTCCTGTGCTGTTAAACGTCACATAGGGCTTGAAAGGTAGTTCACAAATTTTTCCTGTTTTCAGCAAGCTTTTCAACCTCATCAAGGGATTTTATGGCTATTAATTTTCCTCTCTTAACAATGTCCTCTTTAGAGTTCTTTTGAGTAAGCATCCCTGATGCTCGGTTGATTTCTTTGTGAGTTTCCATAACAATTATTTTTTCCCCATCTAGAGTCGCCTCTAGATAGGTCCCAAGATAAGGTTGTTAGCATTATGCCCAACTTCCGATACAGGATATGTGGCAGATCAAGCAGAATTCTGCTGATTTGTGCATACCAGCAAGTGCATTAAAAAATTCTTGCCATCTTGCGCATAACACCAGAAGCTAGCTGAATATCTGATAAATGATTTTTTTTTTGCAAGGTCTTTAAGTTTTTATTGGTTATTTATAACTTCAGCCATTTGAACATTTCCTATACTGTGTTATATATTTATATCCAGATGGCGGCAAGTACTTCAGCTGGCATTGGTCAGTATGGATCTGTCAAACAAACACAAACTTTAAAAGCCCCGCCCCCTTTAGAGCCTATGATCATACAGCTTGAATCTCGGACAAACAGTTGCCTTACAATTCAATGGAGTCCACCAACTCAGATAGCTGGATCTGTTGCATCTTTTGTGGTAAGCGCTAACAATGGCTCTTAATCTTTTATTGAGTTCAAGAACTCTTGTAGTCAATGATAATTCTCTGAGGCGTCCCTACACTCATATGCAGCATAAAATTAAATTAATTTTTTTAAATATTAGTATTTTCAGAAATTATGGGTTTGGGTATGTTGTAATTTACAAAAATAAAAATAATTTTAAAATCTAGACCTAGTAAGAGGACCATCATATGACCTTTCACAAACCATAGATTGAGAACCAGCCATCACATGGCCCTTCACAGATCACAGTCTGGGAACTAACCATCACATGACCTTTCATGGATAGCAGATTGGGAAATGACCACCACACAATCTTTCATCGATCACAGACAGAGAAACATCTGCCACATGATCCTTCACAGATGACATATTTGGAGCCGGTAGCTTAGAAGATGTATTGTAATTTTGCCATTACCCATTTTAGTAAACAGATAAAATAAACTTGCATATCTTATTACAACTTGTTTCATAATTGCTTTTCATTAACTATTTGCTCTTAAAGCTTGAAGTTATAAAAGTGACAGCAGATCTCATCACTCCACCAGTCAGAATAGACTTGGATGGAAAACAGAATTCTTACCAGATATGCCAGCTGAGACCAAGTACTCTCTATAGTGTGACTGTCTCTGGAACAACGGACAGTGGAATCTACATTTCTGCATCTGGTAGTTTTAGCACAGGTGACTTTAACTGACTGTCTTGTAGCTTCATACTTTGTGACATTTATTGTTATTTTTATGGTTGTTTTTTACATTTTATATTAATTTTTTTTATTTTTTTATTTTGTGATTTAATGATTTTCCTTGTTGAGAGAGATTGTTTAAGGAGCAAAATGTGTAAATTATTTGCTTTCTTGAATTTTTGTGTGTGTGTTAAATTATCGTTATTTCTTCTGTCTTTGTTTTCTTTCTTCTTGACTGCAGAATTTTTAAAGTTTTTTTTTTTTTTAAATTTGATCTTTTTCTCATCATCTTACATCTTACATCTTTCCTGAGCAGCTAAAAGTCACATAGGCCCTGCATAGTAGTTCACCAGGATTTCCTGTCTTCGGTGAGTTTTTCAGTCTCATCAAGGGATGTTGTGCCCACTGAACTGGCCTCTCTTAACAATGTCCTCTTTAGAGTTTCACGTGGTTGACCTCTTTTTTTTTCAGCTTGTTGTATTCCACTTGATAGCTTGTTTGGGGATTCTCTGATTGTTTCTTCTCATCACATGACCGACATATGTTATGTCCATCTTCTTTTTCTGATAACCCATGAGACAGGTTGTTGTTTGCTTATCTGCCCTATCTCTGCATTGTTCTTGAATTTGTTCCACTTTATACAGAGAATTTTCCTTAGGCATTTGTTTTTGAAAGAGTCTAATTTCTTCTCTATTTCTTTAGTTGTTTTCCAGTTTCACATGCATAAATGAGAGTGGATATCACATTTGAATTGAATAATCTTAACTTATCTGCAACTTATAAAATCTTTTCTTTCTCCCTTTATATTTTTTTGTACTATCACTGTTTGGCAAAGGTGAAGGTCAAAATATCACATTTTTTCCAAGAACCAGTTTGATAATGCTTCATTTTCAGGACTTTATGATACTATATGCTTCCACCAAGCGTTTTGTTGAAGAGGTCTAGGATCTTTGGTGCCTGTGGTTTATTATATGAAGATTATTTAAAACAAGGGCTATTAATTAAGAAAGCTATTTCTACTTTTGTTTTAAATATTCCTACCATTTTGTTGTTACAGCTGTACTGCAAGCCATCATGGCTTTGTGTGTATATTTATAGATTTAGTTTTATATAATACTGATACCCAAAAACTATTTGTGGTTCATTTGTCCTCCTTTCAGAGAGAAGTGGCCATGTTTGTTCAGAATATGAGTAAATGGTGGTATTATTGTACACTGATCTTCTTTTTTCTCATCCTTTCTTTTTCATTTCGCTCAATCATTCATTCATTTGCATGTCCCTTGTGGAAGTTTGCTTCCCAAACAGCACTCCTGTAGGCCTCTCGGTTGTGAGCACGATGGCCTGTTGCTGATACATCGATTTTGCTGATGCATCCATAATAGCACTTTGCTATTATTCCTTATTTGTGAAAAGAAAGTCCTGTGATTATCCTTTTCCCCATATTCACTGACAGACGTGTTTGCAGTACAGTCTGATGTACTTCACCCTTCAGACAGATATTCTTCATCTTTTGAAGATTTTTCCTCAGTATAAGTGTGTCAGGTATCATTTTATAGTTGAATCAACCAGAATGTGAGTTTTGAGTCCATAATTTTCTGTTTGAGAAGATGTTTTACTACTATGACTTTGTTCAGTGTCCTCGTTTTACTCTTGGACATTTTTAATATACAACAGAAATGTTTATGAATCTTGTCTTGTATCTCCCTGTAACTACGAGCTGGTGTTCTTTGTAGTTGATGCTGTGAAGATGTTGGGGCACAGCATTGTATTAGCGTGGGAGCGGGGTTATGGCAGCTATCTTTTCAGTCCCGGAGTACAGCTAAAAAAAGCAGGGGACGTGTAATGCTTCTTTAGTAGACTCCACCACCATAGGGACTATGGCGATCCCTGCCCCATTAGCCAGGCTAGGCCTGTATATAAACACAGCAAAATAACAAAACTAGTGGCTGCAGCTGAAGGAAAAATATCTGTTCATTTGTCCATCTTATACAGAACATGGCTCACCTCCAATTCCTGTCGCACCAGTCTTTGTGAGATCATCATACACTAATATCACTATTGCAATCGAACCAGTGATATCCCTGGATGTGCCAATCACAGCTTACCAGATTCAGTGTTATCTTCTTCCAGCTAATGGCAAAAAGAAGTGAGTTTCGCAGTCTTTTCTAATGCTTGGCGTTAGCTGAAGTTCATTAATTTAAATATTTGCAAAGTTCTCTTTTTTATTTGTTTTGATTTATGAGCAGTAAATTATTTTTCTTTTGATTTTAGATATGAATTTGGAGTTATAAACCAGTCTTGTGTTGTTTTCAGTGATATTCTAACAACATCAACACAAACTACATCATCTTCTAAAATTCTGGCAAAGTCAAAGAAAATAAGGGCACTAACACCATATCCCTTCTTCACCTTCCCATTATGATCTCTGCTCACTTGGCCAGATTGTTGTCTGTTTCTAGAGGCACCACTTGGAGGTAGATGAGGATCTTGGCCTGCCACGGTTCACTGACTCTGATCCAAGTGGTCAGCTATGGGTCACAGACCATTGCCTCATTCATCTTAAGTACTGCATCTTTCCTCCCCCCCCGAGATAATTGAAATGTTTTATTTTTAATCATTTCAATTTTAATAGCATCAGAATATGTCAACTTTGCTGTTCCTTTGAAACCATCAATGTGGATGATTAGCTATGTAGAGAAGAGAGCATGCTACATAAGGAACAAATTATTAAAGAACAAATTATTCTCCATATTACCTTGTGTTACAGAAAGGATGCTTCAGTTTTTTGCTTTGTGATGTAGACACAACATAGGGAGCAGCATTTTTCAGTTTTTGTTCGTTTGATCAAAGAGTGATGTTTTATGATGATTATATCTGTGATACCATTAACTAGTGACGTGTAAGATGGCTAAAAGGTAGACAGAGGTGTATGGCTCAGTGTTATAAAAAAGACAGAAAGGGTGAGGAAACTGGGCAGGAACAAGAATGACAGAAAGTATGAGCATGTACAAATAAAGAACATACAACAATTCAATATTTTGGCAAAAACCTTTTTCAAGGTTTACATACAAAAACAACACAACAGATTAAAAACAAGAAAATAGATGAAAAATTAAACACTTAGCTCTTTTTGTGTCCTTCTTGTAAGAAAAATATGGACACAAAGTGTGTCCAGATAGATGTAGATAAGCACAAAGTGGAAGCAGATGATTGTCTGAGAAATTAGATAAGGAGACAATGACAAACAATACCAGATGATAAACAACATGCCACTATGTTGTGCCCACTTTTCTCCCTCTTTTGTTTTCGTAAAACTGAACCATTACACCTCAGTTTACCTATGTTACCAGAACCAGTTTTACCACAGTCATCATTTCTTTTATTTCTCATGATGGCTATAAGAGATACCCCTTCCCAATGATGGATGTATTAAGTATTGCTCATAACTCTAGTCAAAGAGTCATGTGTGAAATGGATATTACTGATACCATGAACCAGTGGCATTTATAATGTGTGTTACTGATACCATGAACCAATGATGTATGTGCTAGGTATTACTTGTGCCACTGGCCACTGGGATTTATTGTATCATTTTTGGCACTAAAGTTTGGCAAAGATTGCTGACACTCATTAATATACCAGAGATGTCTGTGAAAAATGTTCAGTGAACTATATGTGGCCTGGCTATTGTACTGAATGATTGCAAAACTAATTTTACATTTAACATCCCAAGGCGTTTTGCTGGTTTACCTGGCTATGTAGCTGCTGAGCTTTCTTTCCAAGATGTCACTAAGAGGAGAGAGTTTATTGTAGGAGATCAGCAGATTTATGGTAGCTACAGCAACAAGGTGAGCAATGCTTCAGTCATCCAAATTTTTTTGAATCTGGTGTTTCAGAGCATTCTGAAAATGTATAAATAGTCTGATTATTAATTATGCCAGTCTGTAAGAACAGCGAAGAGCAAAACCTCTTTCTTAATGTGAAGAAAACTAATTGATGACAACTGACAAAACAAACAAGGCAGCTGATATATGTATCAATGCGAAAAACTGGAAGAAGTGGAATTTTTAATATCTTGGATCACTACTAACTAATAATGGAGATACAATTAGGGAAATTAAAAGTAAAACTACTAAAGAATCTGTGGAGAGGAACAGACAGAACTACAAAAATAAGATTTTTAAAGGCATGCATCTTTCCCATTGCAACATATGCCTGTGAGACCTGGACACTTAACAAAACAGCTGAGAAACATATAAATGCCTTTGAATGTAAATTCTACCGAATAGTTCTTCAAATACCATGGATGCAGAAAAGAACAAATATATCCATACTACAAGAACATAATATTGAAGAAGGCTGGCTAGTAAAGAGGATTAAACAGAGAAAATTGTAATATTTTGGACACATTATATGTCATGATAATCTAGAGAAAACTATCTTGGAAGGCTACATAATGGGAAAAAGAAAGAGAGAAAGACCAAGGCAAGGATGGCTGCAAGATATTGTTGATGATCTGCAAATGGATGCATCAGCAGCAGGCCATCTTGCTCAGAACCGAGAGGCTTATAGGAGTGCTGTTAGGGAGGCAAAGTTCCGCAAGGGACATGGAAATGAATGAATGAGATTATTAATAGCAGCTGGTGGGAAAAAAGCATGGGTTTGCATTATTTCAAATGTTTAAATCCTCAACTTTTACTCATTTTATATTGGGAGTTCTATTTATTTTCTTCACTGTCTACTAGAATTCTTTTATTTTTGAATTTCCAGTACCACCAAAGTTCCATAATTTAATTTCAAAGTGACTCACAAGACACCTTTCATCAGTTAAAAAAGAAAAAAAATTGTTTCAGAGTTTGTATACATTTTTAGGACATTGTATGTACAGCTAGTGCATATGATATGATTTCAGTCATCAATCAGTCAGTCATTTGCATATCCCTTGCAGAACTTTGCCTAACAGCTCTCCTGTAGGCCTCTCAGTTGTAAACAAGATGCCTTGCTACTGATGCATCCATTTGCAGATTATCAATGATGTCTTGCAGCCATCTTTGCCTTGGTCTTCCTCTCTTTCTTTTTCTCATTATGTACCCTTCCAAGACGGTCTTCTCTAGATTATCATGACATTTAATGTGTCTAAAATATTTAAGTTTTCTCTGTTTAATCCTCTTTACTAACTAGCCTTCTTCAATATTAAGTTTTTGTAGTATGGGTACTTTTGTTCTTTTCTGTGTCCACGATATTTGAAGAACTCTTCTGTAGCATTTACATTCAAAGGCATTTATATATGATGATGTCTTTTTTGAGGTTGAAATTGAGGTTTTAGTCATAGCAGTAACAAAATCATATAAGTTGTTTCTAGTGTAAAGGGAAATGCTGCTTTGAAAGTTTGCTGGAAAGGAGGAATGTATGAGGGGTGATTGATAAGTTCTTGGCCTAAGATACAAATACTTGAAACACACAGTTGATATTAGGTAGATTTCTAGATTAGGTTAATGTAAGATTAAATACCAAGTTTCAAGAAATTAACTGCAGCTAATTTTTTTTTTTACAGGCTACTGAAGTGGTAAGGGGTGGCAGAAATTGAGAAAATAGATAACATTTCTCATCGAGCGGTCATTCGCTACCTCTGCCTCAAGGGGTTATCATCGAATTAGATCCATGAGGATATGGTAGAGACTCTAGGGGAGAGTGACCATTCTTACAGCACAGTGAAGAAATGGGGAGTTCAATCCAAACATGGAAGGGAGAGTCTAGAAAGTGATCCCCGTCCAGGAAGACCAAGAATGATAACCACTGATGAATCCACCGGCAGAATCCATGATATGATAATGGAGGATTGATGACTAACTGAGTGGTACATTGCTACTGAGTTGGGCATCTCCCAGGAATGTGTTCATGCAATTATTCACAATGATCTTCAAATTACAAATCTCTCTGCTCGATGGGTCCTGAAACTTCTTGGAGCTGATCACAAACGACGACGTCTCAACATGTCAAGAGATAATCTTGCCCATTTTTCTGCAGATCCTGAAAAGTTTCCTCAGCAGTTTGTGACTATGGATGAGACTTGAGTTCATCATTTTCAACCAGAAACCAAAGAACAGTCAAAGCAGTGTAAAAATCATGGATCCCCACCTCCAAAGAAAACAAGGGTAGTTCTGGCTGCAGCACAATGATGGCTTCCATCTTTTGGGATTCAGAAAGTGTGCTATTGGTAGACTATCTTCAGAAGGGCAGAACAGTCACCGGGGCCTATTATGCTTAATCTGGTGAAGCAACTGCGGGTCAAATTGAAGGAAAGTGTTGAGGGAAATTGATGAGAGGAGTCATCTTTCATCAAGACAATGCTCCAGTTCACAAGTCAGCGGTGGCAATGGCTGCCATTCATGAATGTGGCTTCCAGTTTCTTGAACATCCTCTTTATTCCCCAGATGTTGCCCCTCGGACTATTATCTGTTTACCAAACTAAAAAAGGAGCTCAGTGGTCACAAATTTGCTTCAGAAGATGACATCATTCATGCTGTAGATCACTTTCTACTGGCACAAGATGCTGACTTTTACAAAGAAGGGATCCGTATGCTCCAGGATGGCTGGACTAAATGCATAAACTTGCAAGGGGACTATGTTGAGAAATAACCAAAAAAAAGTTGTCCACAAATAATCCGTTGTACCTTATGCTGAGAATTTATCAATCACCCCTCGTATCATCTGTGAAAAAAATAGTTGATGATAGTTTTATTCCTAGCAATAGAGAAAGGCAGAAAAACAATGGCATGATTTTTTTTAAAAATGACTGAGTCAGAATGATAAAAAACGCTTTTAGAAGCCATAAACATATTGAAAGTTCTTCTTAATGGTTTTCATAAGTGAGAAATCATGATGTTGGTAATCAGTTATAGTTTTTTTCACATCACTTGTCTGTTATCATTTCATTTTCAGTCAGTAATTTTCTGGTGTTTCTCACAGGCACTGGAACAAGAGTCCTATTACATGATATACTATGTGGTCATAAGCACACTGAACAATGACACTACTGCAAGCTGGTCAGAGCTGGCGACCTCTGTCCTTACTGTGCCCTTTGACCCTTCCCTGGTTCAGACTTTGAGCATTTCTGTGACCAGCAGAAATATGACCTGTCTTAACTTTGCCTGGCAGCTGCCAAAAGTTATGGAACGTGAAACAGTTGGGTTTAATGTAAGTTGGTTAAAAGCAGTTGTGTCTTGTGGGTTCTATTTGATGCATGAGTGTTGGTTTACTGTATTTCCCACCATACAAGGTGCATTTTTTTCCCCACCAAAAATTAGTTTAGAGATCATCTGTCATACACCCTGATGGGTAAGTTTGGGTGGGCTTTGGAGCAGAAGTGCTGGCACAAGCCTAATACCTAAACACCCACATTTATGAGATTCCACGAGTAATAGATGCATAGGCCTTTACCATTTCAACAACACTGTAGTTTGTGAGCTAAACCTCAAGCAAGTCAGTCCATGCAGATTAACTATGAATGCAGATATACCAGTATTTACAGTTAGATATTTTGCTTGAGAAGTTTAGCTGCATAATATCAGTAGCATATAATCTTTGACCTCAACTCTACTGAGAGGATAGTTATGTTTTTTTCCAAAATATTTCTTGCATTATTACAGGTTTGTCTTATACTCCAGTGCATCTTAATGTGGTGAGAAATACAGTATATAATACAATTGGATGTTTCTCTTCTACACTGAGTCCAGTGAGGACAACTTTGTCAAGAACTGTTGATGCCAAGTGTGAACAGCTGAGGCAGCATACAAGGACAGATGGAAGAATATGAAAAATGATAATTTGTTATTGCCCTGTAAGATGCCACATGATGTATTAGAAGATGACTGTTTTTTTTTTAACCACCCTTCAAAGAGATTGATGGATGGGTTGGTGAGAGTAAAAGAAAGTTTAGTTCTATCATGCCATAGAGGAATTAAAGATATGTTGTTAGTGCCTATATTTTTCCTTCACCTGATGGCACACATATAGGATGATGTGGTCAGCTCCAAGCATGGCCATCTTTCCTTTTCTTTTTTTTGTTCTTCCATTTTCTATAGCTTGGTGACTGAGGCATCTCTGGCTGGACTTGAACTACTGACCTCTATGTAAAAGTTGAACACACTTACTCCTACACCACTCATATGTCCAAGTTCAGTATAGATCTAGTCATAACTTCACATAAACTGAGCCTGCACTAAAACACTGTATCATTCTGTCACTGCAGTTAACTGTGAGGAGACAAGGAGATGACTCATCCCCCGTAACAATCATCCAGCTGCCTGCTACACAGCTAAGTTATCAGGAATGTGACTTGGCTCCTTACATAGCCTATACAGCCACTCTCACAGCCAGAATGAGTGATGGAGTTTTAATGGCAGCTTCAGAAACCTTCACCACAGGTAAGTTTAGGGTCAAGAGTTTAAAAAAATTATAGTAAGATATGAGAATAACTACGTCTATGACCTGGTCTATTTAATTTTGATGACAGTTCAAAAAAATGTAGCCCCACTGTGTCATGAAGGTATTAAAGGATATAAAAGCCTGTTGACACATCAGAGGGTCAAAATATCACATCTGGCAGATGCCCTGACACTAGGTCAGACTATGATCAGCATTCCAACTTTTTACAGGAGACATCAATTGGCAGATTAATGCCAAAAAGGCAAAAAAGGTCTTTATTTCTTTGATACAGCTTTTACATGCATTTCAGAATATTATCAGTGATTATGTTTTGACACTTTTGTCTGTACCTAAGAAGAATTTTTTATTTCTTGCTTCGTCTAAAATTAGCTGACACCACAACTTGCATTTCTCTGTTTCTGTTTCTTACCTTGATCCTACCTGTCATCGCTACGTATTTCAGCCATCGTCTCTTTAAACTCTGCCGGGTGAGGTTAAAAAACCAGCTGTATTGTGATGCTTGCAGATAAATATTTTTATTGTCAGCATGAGGGGTTAAAACACAAAATAGTTTTACTTATATCTAGTTTAATAATAAAGATATGCTCATGAAGATAACTCTCTCATGCCTAGGGATATGGTGTCAGTACCCATATTTTCCCTGACCTGTCAGAACACTAGAGGGTGATGTGGTCAGCATCATGCCTAGCCACTGTTTCTTCCCTGGCACTAGAAGAAGCCGGGTATCCATTTCTATAACTGAATCAGTGGGGTGCCTCTGGCCGAAATTGAACCCCCCCCCCCTTTCAACCTTTGCCTTGAGAGACCAGTGAACTAACCACTTAACCACTCAGACACTCAGTCCATTTTAACAATAGGCATTGCATGTTTACTTCTTTGTTTATACTCCCAAACTAAAACTTCCAAACTGATACTCCCAAACTAAAACTCCCAAACTGATATTCCCAAACTAAAACTCCCAAACTGATACTCCCAAACTAAAACTTCCAAACTGATACTCCCAAACTAAAACTCCCAAACTGATATTCCCAAACTAAAACTCCCAAACTGATACTCCCAAACTAAAACTCCCAAACTGATATTCCCAAACTAAAACTCCCAAACTGATACTCCCAAACTAAAACTCCCAAACTGATACTCCCAAACTAAAACTCCCAAACTGATACTCCCAAACTAAAACTCCCAAACTGATACTCCCAAACTAAAACTCCCAAACTAAAACTCCCAAACTGATACTCCCAAACTAAAACTCCCAAACTGATACTCCCAAACTAAAACTCCCAAACTGATACTCCCAAACTAAAACTCCCAAACTGATACTCCCAAACTAAAACTCCCAAACTGATACTCCCAAACCCACAGAAACAACTGTATAATAAACACATCTTACAGCTTTTCCTTGGAAGTGACACAGTGCCTACATACTCTAAAATTTGAATTGCCAAGAATCAGAAGAAAATCACATAAAAGCTGTCAGTTTATTGCAAAATCTTTACAAAATCAGATATGTAGCTCATAATTGGACAAAAATTAAATTATGAAAAAAATTACGAGATATTAATTATTTTTATGTATCTTTTTTTTTTTCACATGTGATACATTTCATTCTTATATGTTAATACAGTCCACAATGCTCCTGGAAAGCCATTACCACCCTTGTTTGTCAGCAGCACCTACACATCAATCACAGTTGCTATTGAGCCATTAATACTAACAGATGCTCCTCTTACTGCCTATCAGCTCCAGGTGGAAATGGTCTCTAGTGCCAGGCAAAAACGTATTGCAGAAGTGCCAGGATATGTCACTGCACAGCTATCACAGGATTATGTAACTCAAAAGATAGACTTTATTATTGGTGATGGCAAGGAATATGGGGGCTATGTGAACAAGCCACTGGAAAAAGATACTTTGTACAGAATTCATTATGTGGTTATTAGCACTGCAAATGGTGTTACTAAATATAACTACTCAAGCTTGAATCCACCTGTCAGGACCATTCCATTTATATCCGGTACAGCCAGTAAAGATGACATAAATATTTACATAATTGTCATTATTGCACTTGTGCTCTTCATCCTTCTAGTAATCTTTGTGATTATTTCATACTGTTGTTGGAAGAGGAACAGGTTTAATCCTTATGAAATCCAGGAAGATTATAAAAGTGCAAAAGTCCCTCATGAACCAAGAAGTGATTATGAACCAGAGAGGTACTGGAGTGTGATCTATAATATGAAAGACAGCAGGCACATTGTAGCTGGAAGACATCTTGTTTATGGAGAACAGCATCCTCACTTGAATGAAGAAACAACCACTCATTCTACACTGCCAAAAGTCTCCTTCTTTGATGAATTTCGTAACCTTCCTCACAAGTTCAGAAGAGTTACAGACAATGTGGCTCAACGGAATAAAGATCTTAATAGATTTCCTCATCTGATGCCGTACGACCAGAGTCTTGTCAAACTAAAACCTGATGCAAATTCCATGAGAACCTACATAAATGCCAGCTTTATTCCTGGTTACAAGAAAGGGCCATCTTACATTGCCGCTCAAAGTCCTTTTGATGAGAAGACAGTCTTGGATTTTTGGCGACTAATTTACCAGAGGTAATATGTATTTCTGCAGTTAGTTCAGTAAACACTGGAAGATTTTATGTGAATAACTTATTTTCCTTATTGTACTACATTTGATTGGACATTGTTTCGTAGTGCTTCATCTTGTAGGCAGTCTTCAATTTCAGAAGAAATTTTCTTTGACACAAGTGTGTAAGGTACTTATTTTTATCTTACATCCTTCCCGTGCTGCTAAAGGCCACATAGGGCCTGCATGATAGTTTGCCAAAATTTCCTGTCCTTGGCGAGTTTTTCAATCTCATCAAGGGATGTTATTCTCACTGAACTGGCCTCATTTTTTATAGCAGGGTGTTAAGTGTTGGCTGCTAGCCCACTGTCTTTGTATGATAAATCAGTTCACTGTGAGTGTACTATAAAATATTTCACTCATTTGAATTAAATTGTATTTCATTCAGCTTTGTGTTAGAATTCACTGGAGCTCTCAATAAATAGTAAAAAAATTAATCAAGAAATATAATTAGAACAGTCACTTCTTGTTTACGTTGATTGTGCAAACCAAGAATTATTTGAAAGCTGTCTAAAATATTCAGATAAGTTTTGTTCTAATTATATTTCTTGATTAATTTTTTCATTTTTTGTTAGTTCATTAACATAGTTTTATGTGATCCTATACTTTGTCTCCTCTCTCTGATTCTTTTACTGAGTTATTTTTACTGCTTTGCCAGTTCATAAATAATAGTAATTTGGTGGGGGGGGGGGGGTGTGGTCCGGCAGAACAGATGCACCTAGTAGGGTACATCATGTTGGCAGCCAGTCTAGGAAGATGTTGTAAACATTGCACAAAAAAGAAAATCTTAAATCATCAGCATCTGTCATTACAGTAAATTAAGAGTGAATTGAATGAACAAATGGACCACAGCACCTGTCATTACAGTAAATTAAGAGTGAATTGAATGAACAAATGGACCACAGCACCTGTCATTACAGTAAATTAAGAGTGAATTGAATGAACAAATGGACCACAGCACCTGTCATTACAATAAATTAAGAGTGAACTGAATGAACAAATGGACCACAGCACCTGTCATTACAATAAATTAAGAGTGAAGTGAATGAACAAATGGACCACAGCACCTGTCATTACAATAAATTAAGAGTGAATTGAATGAACAAATTGGCCACAGCACCTGTCATTACAATAAATTAAGAGTGAAGTGAATGAACAAATGGACCACAGCACCTGTCATTACAATAAATTAAGAGTGAATTGAATGAACAAATGGACCACAGCACCTGTCATTACAGTAAATTAAGAGTGAAGTGAATGAACAAATGGACCACAGCATCTCAAAAACTTGCCTAGCTTCACAGCCTTTAGAAACCAAGGTCATCTTTACCTTACTGGGGTTTTTTTTTTTCTACAGATCTATAAAGACTGTGGTTATGATAACCAGTGTAGTGGAAGACAGCATCGTAAAGTGCACGCAATACTGGCCTGAAAGTAAAGAGGCCAGCTATGGAGATTTCTATTTAAACCTGAGGGATGTCCGACATTTTGCTGACTTCATAGTCAGGACAGTTGGGGTCAGAACAAGGAAGGATCAGCATTCAAAGATTGTGAAGCTGTTTGAGTTCACCGCCTGGCCAGAACATGGTGTCCCAGATGACCCAATTTCATTTTTAGAGATGCGGTACAGAGTACGTCGCTACCATCACGATGGACCAGGCCCAATTCTAGTTCACTGTGGAACAGGAATGGGCAGGACTGGTGTCTTCATTGCTGTTGATGCTCTTATTGAACAGTATGCTGCAGAAGGGAGAGTGCGAGCATTTGATTTTGTGAGAAGAATACGCAGGTCTCGTCCCTACATGGTGCGTACCAAGAAACAGTATGCTTTCATTTATGAAGCCATTTTTGAACAGTTCCATGCTGGAAATACACTTGTGAACTTTGACCTGAAAGAGCGATACCATAACTGGTCACAGAAGAACCCTCAGACTGGTCACAGGTATCTGAAAGACCAGCACGAACTCCTGGAGACTTTCTCAAGAGGTCCTGTCAGGGATGAGTTTAAGACTGCTCTGCTTGAAGTCAACTTACAAAAGAACAGGTAAATATTTTGTCATAGAAAAGCTTACAGGAAGTACAGGAACACAAATAGCAGAGAAATGAAAGATAACAGCCAGATTAACTATAGATTTCACAAACACAAATTCGAAACAGTAAGCATATTGTAGCAGAAAGACATAATGTTTCAGGAGAAGAACATCTTTACTTTAAAGAAGAATCATACACTCATTCTACCCAACCTTGGAAGAATTTCCCAACCATCCTCCCTTCTTTCCATAGCCCCCAACAGCAGATACGAGTAAAGAAACTATCTTTCACTATGAACTTAATTGAGAATTTCCCAGTTATCAGTCATCAGATATGGTTCTTGTTTCAGTCATCAGATATGGTTCATGTTTCAGTCATCAGATATAGTTCTTGTTTCAGTCATCAGATATGGTTCTTGTTTCAGTCATCAGATATAGTTCTTGTTTCAGTCATCAGATATGGTTCTTGTTTCAGTCATCAGATATGGTTCTTGTTTCAGTCATCAGATATAGCTCTTGTTTCAGTCATCAGATATGGTTCTTGTTTCAGTCATCAGATATAGTTCTTGTTTCAGTCATCAGATATGGTTCTTGTGCTGAGTAATAAGAAATGGAACATATTTTTTGTTCACTTTTTCTGTGGGTTCACCATTTGTGAAATCAAGTGAAATATTATATTTATGGGACACCCCTTCACATAATATTCTATAACATCTTTTCATTCACTGTCAGAATTGCTCCATGTAATCTGGTATGCCTCACCATGCAGGTAGGGTTCTCTATCTTCAGAAGCAGCTTTTCCCATATTGTGTATCAACTTTCTCACTTGGATGAACCGGCGGGCACTGGTACCAGGCCACAGAACTTCTTTCTGCATGAGAGGAATAAGTCCCTTGAAAATAACCTTCATTTACTCCACAGCCGTGGGGTACCTTCAGAAGAAGGAAATCAGCGACCCATAGCTGATATGCCAGCGTCAGGGTTAGTGACTTATAGCTGACCAGGACCCTGTCCCACCTCTCCGTGGTACCCCCAGTAACAGACATAGACTGGCTAACAGGGCAGGGATCACAATAGTCCCCATGGTGGTGGAGTCAAAGAAGTATTGCACACCCCTTGCTTTTTAGATGTACTACAGGACTGAAAAAATAGCCGCAATAACGCACTCCCATGCCAATATGATGCTGTGCCTCAACATCTCTACTGCATCGGCTGCAAAGGACAACAGCTCACAGTTACAGGGAGTTTGTACAAGTACAAGTGCCCCACAGCTGATTGTTCCTCTGCTGAATGATGATATTACTGATATATTCTTGGTCTGTTAGTAAAGACATCATTTCCCAGGATGTACATAAAGTGATGTGTCATTGTCTTCTAAGGAACTTTCAAGTAAGCTTCTCAGATATCTCCATCACCATGTCAGGGACTGTTTTTATTTCACATTTTTTTGTTAAGCGCCATGCGTACAATTAAAAAAAAAAAGAAATTATATGTTCACAAAGATGATCATTTCACAGCTACTGCCATATGTGATCATTCTTCATTTCTGCATATTGATATATATGTGATCATTCTTCATTGCTGCATACTGATATATGTTATCATGTCTTTTCTTAACTACTTACTGATATATCTGATCATGTTCTTTCACGCTTTCATGTTTTTCTCTATTAGATCTTTCTCTCCTTTCTTTATTCTCTTTTTCTCAATCTTTTTCTTCTTCTAATTATTATTATTAGTTATATTATTTTCACTATTCTTTGCCAAGGGGATCTTTTCAAATGTTATTATATTTCCAGATAATGAAATAAAAAAGAATAATAACCTGAGTAATAAATAAAATGGACAATATAATGATATCTGTTACAGATATCAGGATGTTCTACCTCCAGAGAGATACCGTCCCAAGTTAATATCACAGGGAGGCCCAAACCCAACAGACTACATTAATGCTCTGTTTTTGGACAGTTATTTTAAGAAAAATCAGTTCATCGTTACACAGACTCCTCTACATACAACCATCATTGACTTCTGGAAGCTTGTGTATGATCATGATGTACACACAATTGTGATGGTCGAGGACTTCAAGAATGAGGACAGCACATGTGCAGAATACTGGCCCAGTATGAATCTCAAACACTTCGAGCCCTTCTTCATTGAAATGACCACAGCATACCAGCAGGACAGTGTCACCATCCGGAACTTCAGAATCCGTAGCACTCAACATCCAAAAGATCCAGCTAAACTCGTCAGGCAGTTCCATTTTAATGCCTTCAACAGATCAAGCCTCATTCCTCCTTCCAGAACAGTGTTGCTAGACCTGATTGATGGTGTCTTTGCCTGGCAGGATGAGGCATGCCAGAATGAAAGACCTGTCATTGTTCATTGCCAGGATGGCTTCTCCCATTCTGGTCTGTTTGCCATTTTGGCTATATTGTGTGAAAAGATGGAAGAGGATGAAGAGGTGGATGTCTACAGGACCATCAAGCACTGCAAGAGACGGCGGACGCTGTTTATGGAAAACTATGTGAGTATTTCTTGTGATTATTTTTTATATAAAAATATTTCAAACTAGCACTAACCTATCAGAAAAGATGGGAGAAGAAATGAAATATAATTTTTATTTCAAACTTTGCAAGCTTTGTCTCTTGTCTTGTCTTGTCCTTCCTCATTTACTGCAGTTGTCTCCCAATGGCTCGCCTGTTGACTTCATACGTTGAGATTTTCATGGACTCTGCTATAGCAGCTTTGCAAGCTTTATTAAATACAAAAATTCTAAAAACAAATTTACTTTTGTGTGGGATTGGATTTACAATATTGTGTCCGTTTTCCATGCACTTTATCCACTGCATCAGCTTTTTACACAGCGGTTAGTTGATTTAATACAGTTTAAACAGAAGTTTTAAAAAAAAAGAAAAAGTCAGATCTCTTAAAGACCTCCAAGCATTTAAAAAATGAGAAGTGTATAACACACAGATGATTCCCTGAACATCCAAATATCAAAAATACATTATATATAAAATAAATACAATTAAAGAAGACCTGCAGATACTTTACCATTGCTTCAAGCCAAAGGACCTGCAAATACTTTACCATTGCTTCAAGCCAAAGGACCCGCAAATACTTTACCAGTGCTTCAAGCCAAAGGACCTGCAAATACTTTACCAAGGTGAAGATGGCTACAAGACATTGTTGATGATTTGCGAATGGCAGGACATCTTGTTACAGTCGAGAGGTCTTCATTAGAACTGTTAGAGAAGTAAAGTTCCACAAGGGACATACTGATGAATGAATGAGTTTAAGAGTTAATACATCCCTCAGTGTATTGCAACAGTGTATTTCATTCTCTATATTGTAACATATTTATGTTAATATAATATATTAAACTTAAATATGTTTTTTTTTTCTCTTTTGCTGTTCCCAGGAGCAGTTTCGGTATTGCTATAAGACTCTCTGGGACTTCATCAATCTACAATTGTCAGGAGGAACATTCACTGACACATTTCAGGAAAGAAAAGATGACCAGCCATTTTATGAAACATCCCACAGTATGAGCTCAGATGATGGGAGTGGCAGTGGAACAACTGAAATTTAGGCTGACATTGGCTGCATCAGAATCAGCCTATAGCGGTTACTGAGGACAATAAACTGGTTCAGCTTTTAAATGCAGTATTAATTTGTTAATTTTCCACTGGATTGGATTGACTGTCATACTTTTTTGCATTTTTTCTTGTGAGTCCTGGACATTTTTAGTCCTATTTTGTTTTTGTCTTTCCCTTTCTGAACCACTTGTTGAATCTGTTTGAACATTTTTCTCTTTGTCTTCCAGTCTTTCATTTTCCCTGAAGCTTCTCTGTGATTGTCAGCGTCTCTAATCCATGTTTTCTTATTTCAGGTAATCATCATCATGTAATCTTTTCCAATCACAAATATGATGGTATATAATCTGTTCCTCTGTCAGAAATGGAGTTATGTGATATTTTTCTGTCAGTGACCGCCTTATGTCAGAGATGGAGTTGTGTAAAATGGCAACCATTTACAATATATTTTTTTATCACTTTTGTGGTATAAGCAGGAATCTCAGCTCATACATCACATAATTAAAAAAAAAAAGACCCAGAAACTCAATATGGATACTACTCTCCAGTTTTTTTTTATCAAAGAGAAGGACAATTTAGATTATAATGACCTTCAAGAGGTAATTTATGACTGGGGATTGTAATGATTTAAAATCAATAATTAATAATGCTTTATTATTCTGTGATATTCTAATGATAAATTCTTGGAAAACTGCTAGCTTATTAAGATTTCTGTTACTGCTCTTCAGACATATCTAGAAGAATTATGGCTGTCCTGCTCAGTAAATTTTTCAGAATACAGAGTCTGTTGGTGCAAGATCATTTTTGACTGATCATTTATTTTTGTTTTGTACCTTAGGGGTAAAGGGCAGGCTAGTGTAGTGGTTAGAGCACTCATCTAGCAACCAAATGATCGAGGGTTCAAATCCCCAGCTGAGCGAACTTTTTCTGCCCAATATGGTCCCAGGCTTCACCCAGCCTTGGAAAATTGGTGCCAGAGAAATTTGGCCAGGCTTGATACTGACTACATCAGACTTTCATGTGCCAAAGGTCATGGAAAATACGACACTAAGCCTAACACCGTATTCCACGATATGCCTTAGCATTTACCTTTAATAAGACCAAGAGTTACCAGTGCTGCTGCTGCTGCAACTGTTACTACTACTACTACTACTACTGTTACTACTACTACTACTACTGTTATTACTACTACTACTACTACTGTTACTACTACTACTACTACTGTTACTACTACTACTACTGTTATTACTACTACTACTACTACTGTTATTATTACTACTACTACTACTGTTACTACTACTACTACTACTGTTACTACTACTACTACTACTGTTACTACTACTACTACTACTGTTATTACTACTACTACTACTACTACTACTGTTACTACTACTACTACTACTACTAATACTACTACTGTTACTACTAATACTACTACTACTACTGTTACTGTTACTACTACTACTACTACTACTACTGTTACTACTACTACTACTAATACTACTACTACTAATACTACTACTGTTACTACTACTACTATTGTTACTACTACTACTGCTCCCTGGAACTGCCAGTCAATATGACGAAAATGTTGAGGTCTGTTACTGTGCATATCAATGGAGAGATTTAGACAGGGTCTTAGTTAGCTATGGTTCACCAACCTGACTCTAGCATGTCAGCTGTGGTTCACCAACCTTGACTCTAGCATGTCAGCTGTGGTTCACCAACCTGACTCTAGCATGTCAGCTGTGGTTCACCAACCCTGACTCTAGCATGTCAGCTGTGGTTCACCAACCTGACTCTAGCATGTCAGCTGTGGTTCACCAACCTGACTCTAGCATGTCAGCTGTGGTTCACCAACCTTGACTCTAGCATGTCAGCTGTGGTTCACCAACCTGACTCTAGCATGTCAGATATGGTTCACCAACCCTGATGCTAGCATGTCAGTTATGGGTCAGTGACTACCAAAGTGGACAATGTCTGCAACCCCTAGACTAAAACAAATGCCCTTAGTTCAAGTTATTTTTTCATCTCAGTAGTATGTTACTGTGCATAAATGTCCATAAAATTCAGATTATATGTAATTAAATGGGCATTTTTTAAAAGTAGATTAGTATTTATGCATAACACTGGCTTTGTTCATGTAAGTAGATGGTTCTGAAGCAAGTTAGATGTTCATTGTTTTGCTGAAGTTGCCAAACATCATTTTTCTGTGAAGCTTAGACTTGAACTTGAAGAGTGGATGGCCATGCTCTGCTGCTAGCCTAGAGATGGATCTCCTTGCATTCAGTACACTCCCATATGTGCTTGGCCTTTAACCTCAGTGTTGTTTGTAGTATGTATTGGGTTTAGTGCCATTCTATCAATGTTTGATTTCTATAATTAGCAACAGTAACAACAAATGTTTGTCTTGCAATGACCGTTCTCTTTGTGCTTCTGTCTTCAAAACTGTGGCTTTTTTCTTTCCACCTCAGATATTATGGTTCCCTTTTATGCTGTCTCTCTTCATGTGCCACTGCTTTTTAAATAACTATTTTATTACTTGTCATTGGTGATGAAGAAATATTGTTGCCATGGTAAATTTTGCATACATTCTTGAATCTCGGTCTTCCATATGGTCTTTTTTCTTCTTTCTTTATATGTGTATGTGGGTGTAGTAGGGAAGAAGGGAATAAGGAGGGAATGTTTCTCATGGAGGAGATGTGGGCTTAAATCACAGTAATGTTCAGAGCTTTCTTATCTTTAGAAGGAAAAAATTAGAAGCCCTGTCTGCATTCTCTGGCTATAAATATATCAACCATCTCAGACCCTAGCAGACAGTGGCAAAACTGGTATATGTGCTGAAACTGCATACTCACATATATATATATATATATATATATATATATATATATATATATATATATATATATATATATAATTGTATATGTGTATTAGATATCATGCTGATCAATCTTTCTTCTCAATTTCTTTGTATTTCTAATTAGATCTTTGCCTTTTTCTTTTCTTTCCTGATGGCTTGATCAGTACATTAAGATATTTTACTCTCTCTCAAATATTTAATCAATATATTTATATATATATATATATATATTCTCTAGAGATTTTATTTTAACTGATGTATTTTTACATCATTATATATCTCCATATATATCCATATCTAAATCCCTTGATGAGGTTGAAAGACTCGCAGAAGACAGGAAAAAGTGGCGAGCCACCTTGCGAGCCCTATGTGACGTTTAACGGCATGGGAAGGATATAAGATTTAAGATAAGATATATCTCAGCTGTCTGTGATAGATATACTGCACAACTGCATGCCGATATATTCAGATATAAATAGAATGACATTTTTTTTTAGTATCAGTGATACAGTGATAATAACTGCTATTTTAAACAAATAAGTGTATACAGTTTTCAATACCAAAATATGCATTATTGTGAACAGTTTTTGTATATAATAAAATTTCATTGTACTTAATACTGTATAATATAAGGGATTTTGTATAATACTGATGCCACTGTTATTTTTTCTATACATGATATACGTTTTAAACTGCTGATGTAATTGACTGTAATTAATTTATATTTTGTTCATGAACTAACAGAGAAAAATCATCTAATTATATAATTTCTCTGTCTGTTAGTCTGCAGCTTCCAATACATCACAGAGTGAGAGCAGGAGTGGAAGCTGTTAGATGTTTGTGCCTCATCTCTCACACTTATGGATAAAGAAGTGTTAGTTATAAGTGTGCAGCAGTCAGAAACTTGTCGCAGGCATTTTAATACCTAATATAGTTTTGTTTTTCTAATTAGGTACAAAAAAATGTATTGATGTTCTTAGCTAATGGTAAAATTGAATTGGGATAAGTGACAGATTTGAGTAAAAGCCACATTATAAAAAAAAAATGTTCTTCTCTCATGCATTTTGTGACAGGTTACATCTAGTTAAGAAATATTTTAATTTTTTTGTTTACTTTACATTTTATTACCTTCTTTTTGGAGATATTATGGGGTGTATATTCTTACGTAATTTATATGTCTATATTTACTGTATAAAGATTAAAGAATATATTCATTGTGTGTGCTTGCTATGATCTGCTAATTTTGAAACAGGGACTTTCAAATTTTTCTTCCTTGTGACCATGTTTTGTCTTAACATGTTTAATTTATGAATAACTGATAAAAGCATTACATAAATACAGCAAGAGAACAATACCGCTTTTTTAAGAACAAACATAGAACATGGCACAGTTCAAAACTAATGGTTGATTAAAATGATGATTCCCAATGTACACAGTATCATTCCCTCCCCCAACCTCCCACCCCCAGGGCTTTGAGAATATCTGGGGATGAGGAGATAGAACATTGATAGAACATTGAACTGTATCGGGATATCAGAACTTACTGAATGATAATAATTTTTTTTTTGGGGGGGGGGGAATGTGGCTTGAGACACAAAGAGGCAGTAGCCCATGGAAGATTGAGAATCACTGGTCTCGAACAAATAATATAAGAGATTAACAGAAAAAGCCAAATGACACAGAACACAAACTCTTAGTTGGTGGAAGATGGCTGGTCAGTAGAGATTTTATCTTCTCGAATGATGGTTAGTGTCTTATGACCAGCATCCTGATCTCAACTAAGCTGTCAAAGTGGGTACCTGATACAACAGTACTGAGGAAGGCCTATACAAATGCGAAAATATTTTGCTTACATAACAAAACACTGGACACAAAGGAAAAATATTATATCACATGAAAGCCGGTTGCCACAAATTAGGGAATCTCATCTCACTACACTTTGTAAGAACTTAAAATAATGCAGTGGAATGCTGAGGGTGTCAGCAGTGTTAGAGATGGCTATAGCAAAAAGGTTGAACTAGAGAACATACTTTTTGCAGAGCAGGTAAGTATATGCTGCATACAGGAGACACACCTAACCAAAGATGCTGCCTTTAAAATCAGAGGCTACGAGTGTTTTAGATCAGACCGACAGGACAGAAGAAAAGGAGGAGTACTCACACTTGTTAAGAATAACATCAGCGCATGTCAGGTGGGAGTGTTCATGGAAGGAGCCAAATATCAGATGATCCATCTAAAAAGTAGTAATACAGATTTCCACCTCCTTAACTATTACTGTCCTAATGACTGCCCACTTGCTTTAGAAACAATCCCACACAAAGAGAGACTGATGGTCTGTGGTGATTTTAACAGCCATTCCCAGAGCTGGGGCTATGACCACATAGACAAGAGAGGAGAGGAAGTTGAGAGCTGGCAGGATGATAATGGACTTCTCCTGATCAACCAGCCAATGGATCCCCCAACATTTTACTCAAGGGCTTGGCATACACAATCAACACCAGATCTGGCATTCCACTCTCCAGACCTGAAGTGGAACATTACACGTGAAGTTGGAAAACAGCTTGGAGGTAGCGACCATCGACCAGTCTTCCTGACAATAGAAAATGAACTTCTTAACACCAGTAGCCCTCTCCCCAGATGGAACTATAAAAAAGCAAACTGGACAATGTACAGACATCGTACAGGTATCCTGGTGGGACAGCTGTCCATAGAAGGTAAGGATATTAACAGCATAGTGAAGGAATTCAATGCTTGTATCCTTCAGGCTGCTTGTGAAACCATTCCCAGAGGAGCTCGCAGGGACTATAAACCATACTGGTCTAGTGAGCTGGGAAAACTCCATGATGACGTGGAAGCAGCTCGAAAGCAAGCAGAAAATAGACCATGCCAAGAACACCACAATAATTACCAACATTCTAAGGCCAAATTTCAGAGAGCAAAGCTGCAAGCCAGACGGGAAAGTTGGAGAGAGAAAACAGAGTCCCTAAACTTTGAAAAGGATGGAAGGAAACTGTGGAAACTAATCAAACAGTTAAATGATGAGAGTACTGGAAGAAGTACAGAGGTTACACTAATAGAGGATGGGAAAACTCTTACAGGTAAGCAGGTAGCAGATCACTTTGCTCGCATGTTTGCACAGGACTGCAACATTGATATCCATCCAGAGAAGGAGTGTACAGTGCCCATCGAGCCACAGAAAGAGGAGGAACAAGTGAGGTAAGTTACTTCAAATCTGGAAGGAAGCAAGCATGGTACCACTGCTAAAACCAGGGAACAATAGTGATACTGCCTCTAGCTACAGGCCAATCAGTCTCACTAGCTGCCTATGCAAAACGATGGAACACATCATTGACCTGAGGCTAAAATGGTACCTAGAAAGTGAAAACCTTCTCGTTCCACAACAAGCAGGATTTAGGCAGTACTACAGTACGGAAGATCAAGTGACTTATCTCTCTCAAGAGATTGAGGATGCATTCCAAGAGAAAAACCTTGTACTAGCAGCGTGGATAGACCTGAAGAAAGCCTTTGATAAAGTATGGAAAAAAGGTCTGCTGTGGAAACTAAGAAACTGCAATGTGAATGGAAGACTGTACAACTGGATAAAGTCCTATTTACACAATAGAAGAGCTAGAGTAGTAATGAATGGACACAAAAGCCAGAAAGTACTTCTGCGACACGGTGTACCACAAGGAGGAGTCCTTTTGCCTAACACTATTCCTTGTATTCATTAATGACCTGGTCAAGGAACTTCCCTATGGAGTCAAAGCAGCACTGTATGCAGATGATCTGGTCATGTGGTGTACATATGAATATGCGACAGTTGCTACACAGAGACTCCAAAGAGCAGCAGACATCTTGACATCATGGACAAACAAATGATGTGTAAGTATCAACACAGAGAAATCAAGTACCACTCTGTTCACCCTCTCATCTAAACAGAAAGCAGGTAAGATCTTTGTAAATGAAATACCCTTAAGGATGGACAACCAACCCACTTACTTAGGAGTGACTCTTGACTCAAAACTGACCTGGAAGCAACACATCAACAGTGCAGAAGCAAAAGCCAGAAGAAAACTAGCCATATTAAGAAAATTGAGTGGAACCACATGGGGAGCTAGTGAAAGAATCCTCAAGAATGTATATCAGCAAAGTATTCTACCACATTTAGAATATGGCTCAACATCCTGGTGCACAGCATCAAACACTACGCTGCATAATCTAGACAAGGTTCAAAATCAGTCACTATGGATTATCACAGGTGCCATGAGGTCCACACCAATAGTAGAAATGCAGAAAATAGTTGGTGTTCAACCGCTAAAGGAACGTAGAGACACAAAGGTCATGACCATGGGAGAAAAATTCCTTAGCTCTGTAAGCCATCCCCTGAAGGAGAGATTCAATAACTTGGCATTAGGACGGCTTAAAAGAAGCAGCTTCATTCATCAGGCCAAGCGTATGCGTAAGCTGATACCTGACCTTCCAGCTGTAGTCGCTCCATTATCATCTGTACCAGAGCATACACCATGGAAAGAAGCAGATTATACACAAATAACTATTCAGACTGAAGTGAAAGGTGTGCAGAATGGTGAGATACAGAGCAGTCTTGTAAGATCAACAGCTACACTTAGTGTTCTAGATGACAAATATCCATGTGACACCTGGATACATGTGTATACAGATGGATCTGCACATAATGCATTAAAGAATGGAGAGGCAGGAGCATATATTGAATATCCAAACAACACCACTGACAAGATTTCCATACCCACTGGAAATACTGCAACAACTTTGATGCAGAAGTTAGGGCAATTATTGCTGCAGCTGAAAGGATATCAGACTCCAGAATTGATACATGCCCTGTAGTAATTCTCACAGATGCAAGATCAGTTCTGGAAGCTCTTCAGTGCAACAAACTACCAGACCTTAAAGATGCCTTGTCAAAAATTGGCTTACAACATGGAGTCACTTTGCAATGGATTCCCTCCCACTGTGGGATACCAGGCAATGAGAAAGCTGACCATCTGGCCAAAGAGGGCACTGAAATTGATCAACCAGACATACCAATCACCTATAATCAGAAGAAAAGCATGATAAAAACCTACAGGAAGCCACAAACACCACCACATGATGACTATCACATGCTAAACAGAAAGGAACAAGTCACCATCTTCCGTCTCCGAGCAGGACACAGCCGACTCCGAAGTCATATGTATACAAAGTTTAAGGTTGGTACTACTAATCTATGTACATGTGCCCAGGTGCCCCAAACTGTGGAACATATCCTCCAGAACTGCATCAACTACGAGACACTGAGAAATAATTACTGGCCCAGTGAAACCACTAAAGAAGATAAGCTCTACAGTTCCATACATGAGTTACAAAAAACAGTGAAATTTATCCAAGAGACAGGACTGCAGATACAGACAATGCGAACGAAGAAGAAGAAGACTACACTTTGTATGGAAACAAAAATTGAAAAATGAAGTAAATGACGTCATCACAAAATGTGCTAAAAAAAGTCATTTAATTAGTTACAATAGTGAGTCTCACGGGTGATCAGGAAAAGGAGATGGACATATGTTGGCCACTTGATGAGAAGAAATGATCAGAGAATTCCAAAACAAGCTATCAAGTGGAACACAACAGGCCGAAGAAAAAGGGGCAGACCGCGTGAAACTCTGAAGAGAACATTATTAAGAGAGGCCAAGTTAACAGGCATAAAATCCTTTGATGAGGTTGAAAGACTCGCCGAAGACAGGAAAAATTGGCGAATTACTTTGCGAGCCCTATGTGACGTCTAACGGCACGGGAAGGATATAAGATATAAGATATAAGAAGAATAGTGAGTGCAATGATACAACGCTGTTTTGGGTTAGCTGGAATGTACCACTAAAATATTCATTATAACAGGTGTTGGAAATGTCCACCACGGGCTTCAAGACATGACTGTACACGTCTCTTCATAATGTCAAATACCTTGTGCAAAGTGTCTGTTGTTATTTCTTGAATAGTAATTCTGATTGCTTCTTTCAGGTCATCAGTTGTTTGTACATTGTTTTTGTAAATATTTCCTTTCAAGAAACCCCACAGATAATAATCTAATGGATTTGGATCTGGAGAACGAGCAGGCCAAATTCCACGAGATATTGTGCGATTTGCGAAAATTTCTTTTAAAAAAAGTCTGTTGCTCTAGCTGTGTGTGCAGTTGCACCATCTTGATGGAACCAAGCTTGTTCAATTTCACGTTCATTCAGCTGTTTTAAAAGAAGGTTCTAGAATGTCAGTACAGTACCGATCGATATTTGTAGTGTTGTTGAAGAAACTTGGTCCAGTTAAAAGTTTTCTACTGACGGCACACCATACCCCAATTTTCACATCGTGTAGCGGCGCTTCATGAATTAACACTGCTCCAAATAAGATTAGGTTGGCTATTAATGTATCCAGATAGATGAAACCATGCCTCATCAGAGAAGAATGTTAAATCGAGAAGTGACTCGTCTTCTTCAGCTAAAAATTCTTGAAATCACGTGGAGAGTTGACTCTGGATTGATTGTCACACTCTTTTAGTTCAGACACAACAGAAATCTTGTATGGGTGAAAAAATAACCGATGTTTTGAGGAATTTTGTGCACTGTGTTTTGTGATACGTTTACTTCTTACGACATTTTCCTTAAGGACTTGCATGGAATTTTCAGGTTTCTGTCTTGGATATCTAGACATTTTTCTTCAGACACAGCAGGCCTACCAGATCACGAAGCATCTTCCACAGTTCCCGTATCACGAAACTTATTCAATAAATTTCTAACCGTAGTGCGATGTAAGGGTAGACCAAAAGAGACATGGAGAAGAACAACAGAAAGGATGTTGAGCAACAGAGGGGTCACCTGGGCAAGAGCAGAAAAAAAAGGCAAAAAACAGGCATTTGTGGAAAACCCTTGCGGTAGCCCTATGTGCCCTGGACACTTAAGGTTCAGAGAGAGAGAGAGAGAGAGAGAGAGCGATGAGGAGGTTGTTTATCAGGGAATTTTGCTATAAATCTTTGAACAACCATCCTTGTGTATCGACCGCCATTTCGAAACACTTGTTCAACCAAAAAAATTCTTTCTTCCGTTGATAACACCATTCTGTTTTGAGTGCAGAAAAATTACTCCAGCAGATGGCAACCATTCACTGCATTTTTATTCACAACTGACTGTGCAGCACATTTTTATGACGTCATTTTCTTCATTTTTATATAGAAAATGTAGTGAGACTTACGCCCTGTGTAGGATATAAAAAAAGCTAAGTGTTTAGTTTTTAAATATATCTTTGGTGTTTTTGTTAACTACTGTGTTCTTTTTATATGTGATCCTCGAAAAAGATTGTTGTGTGTTCTTCATTTACACTTGCTCATTTTACTTTCTGTCATTCTTGTTTCATTTTTTGTTGTTGTTGTAAAATTGAACCACACGCCTACATCTACTTTAGTGACTAGAACCAGCTCTACTGCAGTCGTTATTTCTCTTATAAAGCACAGAACATAACCACGATCTCGGAGCAGTTATCATAGAAGATTAGCTCTGATAGCAGCGTCGTAGCGATGGTTGGTGGAGCCTTAGGCGACCTGACACATTTCTCTCCCATCCTTTCCCTCCTCACTCACTCAAGAACCAAAAGAGTAGACGTTTAATTTCTTTGTGTAGATCATTTATTGTCCTGCCAGCACCCTTAACTTTGTCACTGCTCTAGCATTCTCTTTATAACTACCCTGACCTTCCATTCACGCTCTTCAGTTTCCAGTAGTTATTTTATCAGAAATAAAAAGTAAGACGCTAAAATAGGTCAAGATTAGTTAACTGTGTACATTTCACAACAGCGGGGGACAAGTTGTCTGCCTTTGTTAGATTCTTTGAAGTCTGCTTATGAGGTTCGCTGTCCCGACTCTTTGTTCCTAAAATGACATAATTATTATAGCAACAGTCAGTTTTAACACATGCAAACAAAGAAAAAAGTGTTAGAAATTGAATCTGTTACAGTAGAAAAAGTTGCCTACTGATTTTGTTATGGCTTATTTTTTTTAATATTTTTTTTCCACTGAATATTTTGGTTACATTAAATAAAAAAGTATTTTGTTTCATTTTTTGTTGTCCATTTTCTTCGCAAGAATAACTTTACGCAATGTTCTTAATGTGTAAAAAAAAACACAACATAAATGTTCGGTCAAGGAAGAAAAAAGTTATCCATTTACTTTTCAAACTATAAAAAATATAACAGAAACATCACAGACTGCATATATCTGAACATATTATCAGTATTATCAAATATAAAATAAATATTAAAAAATGTACTTGCTTTCCTACCTCGACGCACTTAAATGTCTATATGCATACAAAATAAAATAATGAACTGTCCACGTTGTTTTATTTCTTGTCTGTGGACATTCAAATTTTAAACTTCAGTAAAAGCTTATCATAGAACATGTTACGTGGTTCGTGAAAGTAAAAGTAAAGGTCTCAGTCTGAATAAAAAAGAGACTGAAGTGATGGTCATCTCAAAGAAAAGAATACCACCAAAATGTAGCATTACCATCGATGACACAGAGCTGAAACAAGCTGATAGATTCAAATACGATTATAACAGCTGATGGGAAATGTCACAACGAAATAAAAAGCAGACATGCTCAGGCAAAGTCAGCATTCCAGAAAATGAGAAACAACTTGTGCAACAGATCCGTATCAATGGAAACAAGATTCCGAGTACTTGAATGTTACATCGAGCCAATTTTGTTTTATGGATATGAAGTATGGTCCATGAATAAGAGAGTACAGCGAGAAATGGAGAACATGGAAATGTGGTTCATAAGAAGGATGTTGAAGTTACCTAGACAGCTAAGAAAACAAACGAAGAAGTCTTAAGAGAGGCTGGAGTTAAAAGGTAAATTACAGCAAAGATCAGTGGCAGACAAACGAGATTTGTAGGACATTTTCTGAGAAGAGGAAAACTGGAACACGTTGTGGCAACTCGAAAAATTAAGGGAAGAAGAGACAGAGGAAGACAGAGAGAGAGAGAGAGAGAGAGAGAGAGAGAGGAGCAGTTACTGGATGGGCTGTCAGTGTGGCTAGGAAGAAAGTCAATAGTGGATCCCATAATCAAGTCTAAAGACAGGGAATTGTGGAGATAAATGATTGCCTACACCACGCGGCATGGCACTTGATTGAATGATTGATTGAGAATATTTTACATGTGAAAAACGTGGGGCAGGTGTTTATATATATATACACACATTATATATATATATATATATATATATATATATATATATATATATATATATATATATATATATATATATTGTGTGTGTGTGTTTATTGAGATTTTTCATTTTGTGGGATAAGAGTTAATGTTTAACCCCCTCCTTTGTCTAAGATTTATTAGACAAGATTCAGACATTACGCACTAAAATTCTTACTGATCAACACAAAAGTCATAATTTATTCAAGTTGATTGTTCATCAATACATTCTCTTCATAAATTTAACTTTGGCGTGAATGAAATGGGGAATTTTACATCCAATTAAGAAAAAATAGCTAAATGATGTAAATACGTAAACTAAAATTATTCAGGATAATAAAGGGTTAATAACATCAGTCTTACCTGAACTAGTTCATCGCCATCGGTGTAGATAACCGAACGGATGTCATTGCCTCTAAGATTCAATTCATACGTCCATTTGTTTCCATCGACACGTCCTTGAACCTGCGAGCATGTGATTGAGTTATGTATTTGCCTGCATATTTCCAGTTACATATAATACGTTACTACAAATGTGCAAGTGTTTATTGGATCAACATATACCAGTTCACTTTGTTGTTGTTGTTCTTCTTCTTCATCATCTTCTTCTTCTTCATCTTCTTCTTCTTCTTCTTCTTCTTCAATCTCCCTGAAATTGCGAGCTGGTGATCTTTGCAACAGATGCCAGGGGGTATTGATGCACAACATCGTGTCGGATTGGGAGCATGCTATTGTGAGTTTTTGTTTTCATTCCCACATACAGCTACAAAATAAAGGGGTGTGTAATACTTCTTTATCAGACTCCACCACCATGGGGATTTCTGCTTTTGGTCCCTGACTGCTAGAGCGTACAGCGTCTTCAATCAACATCAGATGAAAATTAGACAACTCCTGCAAAGAAATCATATTATTGCGTGTTATTCATAAAGTTTTATCCCCTCCCCCCCCCCACACACACACACACATATATATATATATATATAAAACAAATAAATAAAGTTATGATTTACAGTTAAAATGATAGAGTGTACATTGTATATGTCTAGCTTAAAAAAAAAACCAAGCATTTTAGATATGAGAAAAAGAAGAAAAATATAATGACGGTGACACAATCCAATGACCTCAGCGAGATAAGCAGCTGTTGTACCCGGCTAGGCTGGTAGATAATACTTAAAACTGACCAAGCAGGAAAACAACGGATCTATAAAAGTCTCTGTTATTTCTTTCACGCTGTTAAAGGCACTGTATTGTTTACTGATGTTCTCATATTAGTGAGAGTCATCATATGTTATGCATATGCCACACTGTACGAATGTATGTATACATAAAAATAGAGCGAATTCAACGGGCAGAAAAGAAGACAAACAAATAAGTGCAAAATCAAATGAAACTGAAAAAAAAGAGAAATAACAAGAAACATTAGAGCCAGAGAGTTGAAATATTTCGGCTAAGAGATATAATACAAAAGCGAAAACCATACTAGAGTGAAAGGTAGAAGAGAAAAGGAGTTCAACAACAGTTTTTGATTGGTGGCAGCGTAATAAAAAAAGAGGACTGGATTCATTTTGGCCGTGTGCAGTGTAAAAACACAAGGCAGAGCAAGTTGGAGGACTATTGCAATGAACCCTCTGCGAAGAAAGGGCACATGATGATGATGATGATGATGATGATGATGACGTGTTACTTTTATTTCCGTGCCGTCTGGAGCATTCACCACTTTCTGTTCCCCGTCCTTGACCGTCACAGTGTACAGATCTTTCCCATCCTTCTCGCTCTTAACTGACCACTCATCGCCGTTTCTCGTGATCTCCAAGACTATGGTCCCTGGCTCAGCCGGCAGCTGCTCCGCCGGTCCAACTGTAGGGAGCAGAAGAAAGGGTTTCTTTAGTTCACAGACCTTCGGGGAGGGAGTGAGTGTAGGGGGAGGGGGATTTGGAAGAGGGTTTGTGGGGCACGAGGCGATGGGTTGGGATGAGCGTGGAAAAAAAAAGTGGAGGTGGGGTAGAGGGAGATGGAGTTGGGTTATTGGGCAGCTGAGAGGGGCGGGCAGCCTTGTTCTCCTTATTTTGTTAAAAATTTCTAATTTCTTGAATAACAGGTCTGATAATAACTGATATATATATATTACATCTTACATCCTTCCCGTGCCGTTAAACGTCACATAGGGCTTGCATTTTAGTTTTCCTGTTTTCGGCACGCTTTTCAATCTCATCAAGAGATTTTATGGCACTAGACTGGCCTCTCTTAGCAATGTCCTTGTTAGATTTTCACGTGTTCGACGTCTTTTTCTTCGGCCTGTTATGTCCCACTTGATAGCTTGTTTTGGGATTCACTGATTGTTTCTTCTCATCACATGATTAACATATAATCATCTTCTTTTTATGATAACCCATGAGGAAGACTGTTGTTTGCTGATCTGTCTTATCTCTGCGTTGTTCTTGAATTCGTTCCACTTTATACTGAGTGTTTTCCTTAGGCATTTGTTTTCAAAAGAGTGTGCTTTCTATTTCTTTAGTTATTTTCTAGCTGTCACCTCCGGCAGCTTTAGGGTACAAACAGGAGTGAAACAGGGATGTGTACTATCACCAACATTATTTATCTTGGCAGTAGACTGGTTAATGAAGGAGGCAACATCAGACAAACGCAGAGGATTACAATGGACCCTTGACACAGTGCTGGAGGACCTTGACTTTGTGGACGACATTTGTCTGTTATCAAGCAGTCACAAAGATAAGCAAGATAAAATAAACAAGCTAACTCAGAATGCAAACAACATAGGACTAAAGATCAACGTAGGAAAGACAAAGTTAATGAAGCAAAATGTGAACAACAGAAATGCACTCAGAGTAGATAACAAGTTAGTGGAGGAGGTCAACGAATTTGTATATTTTGGCAGTAGAGTAGTAGAAAATGGAGACAGCACAGAGGACATCAACAGCAGACTTACTAGAGCAAACCAGGCTTTTGCAATGCTGCAGACTCTATGGAAATTTTTAAAAAAAACTAAGCATAAATATGAAAATCAGGATATTTAAGAGTAATGTTCTAAGTGTACTATTCTATAGAAGTGAATGCTGGAAAATCATCAAAACCATAGAAAACAAGTTGAATTCTTTCCAGACTAAATGTTTACGAAGAATTAGAAAAATATTTTGGCCAAACACCATAAGAAATAACATCTTATTAGCAGAAATGCAGATGAAACCACTGACAACAATTATTGAGGAAAGACGCTGGCGATGGTTGGGACATGTGCTCCGAATGACTGACAACTCACTACCAAAAATAGCACTAAGATGGACACCACAGGGGAACAGAAGTAAGGGTAGACCAAAAGAGACATGGAGAAGAACAACAGAAAGGATGTTGAGCAATAGAGGGCTCACCTGGGCAAGATCAGAAAAAAAGGCGAAGGACAGGCATTTGTGGAAAACCCTTGCGGAAGCCCCATGTGCCCTGTGCACTTAAGGTTCAGAGAGAGAGAGAGAGAGAGAGAGAGAGCTGTCACATGCTTAAATGAGGGTTGATATTACATTTGAATTGAATAAAAGAAGCCTTGCTCTTCCCTCTTTGAAGCCACACTCTGAGTTTGGAAAAAAAAACTAAACTAAAACTATTGTAACCCACTCCCAGGGTCTGAGACGATGCTGTGCCTCAACGTCTTCGCTGCTGTGGCTGTAAATAACATCTTGCACGGAGCTCAGTCACACGGAGCTCAGTCACACGGAGCTCAGTCATACGGAGCTCAGTCACACGGAGCTCAGTCACATGGAGCTCAGTCACACGGAGCTCAGTCATACGGAGCTCAGTCACACGGAGCTCAGTCACACGGAGCTCAGTCACATGGAGCTCAGTCACACGGAGCTCAGTCACATGGAGCTCAGTCACACGGAGCTCAGTCACATGGAGCTCAGTCACACGGAGCTCAGTCACACGGAGCTCAGTCACATGGAGCTCAGTCACACGGAGCTCAGTCACACGGAGCTCAGTCACATGGAGCTCAGTCACACGGAGCTCAGTCACATGGAGCTCAGTCACACGGAACAAGGGAAACTAAGAAAAACTGGCCGTGCCATTAGCACATGTAAAGAAGATGGCGCTAGTGGTCTTATATTCCTTAACCTGCCTGGACATTTCTGCACAAGACTGAGGTGGACAGCTTCATGGTTGCCGCTCCTTCCCATACTTCAAGAGCAACCAGGTACCTGTATTTAACGGCTGGGTTGACTGGATCAGCATAACCTGAATCGAACCCCCACCAACAGCCAGAAAAGGCGAGTGGACTAATAAAAACCACCATCGTCAAATATACAGAATATATAACATGGTAACACACAATAATTATTGTATAAGTATACAACTATACACGAAGCACATTTTGAACGGGCGCATTTCTGAACGAGCATCGGAAAAATTACATGTTCGTTCAAGTTACAGTTAAGTGCTCTGTTCATTTTAGTTATTTTTTTATTTTAACATAGGATTCACGAGAATCTATACTTTATCTCCTCTCTCTCTCTTTCTCTCTCTCTCTCTCTCTCTCTCTCCATTTCTTTGTTCTGTGTGTGTTTTATGATTAAGACTCAGCCGAAACGTCACAACTTTGTAATTGTTAGGTAATAAAGCTGTTCCTGCTTTTTTCCTATTTTATACAATATGTAACATGATTCCCAATGAAAGACTAACAAGTTTTCACATAATTAAAGCTCTCGGGCGACAGTATCTTGTTTCTTCTTCTTCCTCATATTTCGGACCCATTAAGGCTCATTGCTGCAGAGTTCGCCTTCCATTCCTGCCTGCTTACTCGTATTCTTAATCTTCTCTCTCCAGCTGGTGACACCAGGTTCCTGTGTATCCTCTTCTATGTTGTCTCTCCAGCTCTGTCTTGGCCTGCCACTCGGTCTTGTTTCCTTCATCTCTTGTGCACACATAATTGTCATTTGTCTGTTCTCTTTCATTCTTTCTACACGACCCAGTAGACGTAATCTATTCATTTTCAAGACATTTGAACTCGCTGTGATTTAAATACACATTTTTACAAATAGGAAACAACGAAGTTTTCGCACAGTAAAGTAACAGAGCACAATGTTGTATGATTAGACCTCGAAAAAAAAATCGTAGACAAAGCACTTTTAGACGTGAGAGAAAGAAAAATCACGAGAGAATCACCTGGAACTCAGACCACGGACTCTGGTAGGACGAGCAGCCGTCTAGCCACGAGAGAACAGCGTACTAACGGACTGCGCTAGCTAGCACCCCCTATTTACGGTGATTTAGATAAGTTGTTATGTTCAGTGTTCTCGTTAGCTCTCCATACCCTGGTCTTTCAGATTGGGGTAGGGGCATTTGACCAGAGAAATATTAGTGTTAAGGAACAGCTAGAGAAGTCTCGACATTGGACGGATAAAAATAGATTGCGATCTTTGAACGTTAAAAATAATATGAGATTTGTAACACGGATTATAAGAATATAACTATATATATATGAGATTTGTAACATGAATTATAAGAATAAACTGTATCTTGTAAGACTGGAAAAATATATTTACGTGCAGCACGAAAGTCGTCATATCCTTGCAGCCTGCTAGGATCAGATCTCCATCTTCCAATGATTGCGTCCACCATTTTGATTTAGTTATTTATATTGTGTACACCTGCAGGAAATGTATACAAAAAAGAAAAGTGCATGTTAATTATATATAGCTGACCCTGCTGTTTCGTCGCTCGTGTTTCGTAGCTTCACTCACTCTTTCGGTCCTTTTCAGTTATAACCATGGCCTGTTCATTCTCCGCGTGATTCGCTTTTTCATATTTCGCCGTTGTCGCATCTAAGAGTTCACAATGCCACCCCGAAGTGAGCAGATGGATCTTTCTCATCAGATCACAGCATCTTTATTTCTTTCTTCAACATTTAAATCAAACCTGTTTCATTATTTACCTGCTTGTAATTTTATGCCTCCATAGAATAACCAGCACTCTCTCAACCCATGACTCGCTAGCCATCAAGTACTAAAATGACATAGTTCTAAAAGTAACTTGTTAAATATTGTTAGAAATTATTTTAATGATTGTTAAAAACATATGTTTACAAGATCTGTACATAAAATGTATTTTTGTTTATCTGTATGTCTGTGTGTGTGTGCGTGTATGCGTGTGTGAGAGGTATTTTATTAGGTCAATTACTTCTTCTCTTTTACTTTGAATGCATGCAGGAGTCTCTCTACTGTAGAGAGCGGAACAACAACACAACTCATTCAGATCATCAGAGGGAGTACCCCCCCCCCCCCAGACAAGTGTTTCAGCCCTATTAAACTCCTGACACTCTAAGGGGGGGGGGGTGGACCCCTCTGGGTCATGACTCCCAGAGGTCTTGTGAGTTGTTGCTTTATAATGCAATACAATCTTTTGATAAGTTTTTTTTTCCTAATGTAATTTGTATACTTGTATTAAATCGAGTGTGTGGGAAGAATAAAAGACGGAGCGATGAAGGGCAGAATGTAAGACAGGTCTGCGTGCCAAATTCTTTACCCTTTAAAGATCATTCATTCATTCATTTCTCAACACTCATAACATTTGTAATTAAATTGTTGTTGGTGTAGTACTTTAGTTTCCTGTATTTAGAGGTAATCTTTGTGTTTATTCTTCTCTCGTAAGTACTTGCAAGTTACACGTGTTTATATTGTTTATGTTTCTCGACGGATAAGACGCACTTTCAAAGCTAAATATTAACTTATGCCTAGACATTCTCTCGTACTCTTGTCCCTAAGTGACGAATACGCGGGTATCTTGTGAACGAAACATTGTTTAGATCGAGGGGTGTACGGCCTTGACCGAAGCGTCATCGTCCACGTGATGTGTAGTTGGTTTCGGGGGAAAAATACATATGTATGTATATATACACACACACTGGCTTGCATAAGATTAGATAGAGGCAATGGCCGGTGATGTCTTGTTTAGATGTGTCTATGGATGTGCTGTAAATTCCTGCGCATTCTGGTGATCGTTGGCTATATTCTGCCCGTGCTCACATCAAGTGGTGTAGATTATGTAGTTGTGCAGTAAGCTGTGGTGTAGTTTTCTGTATATACATATCAATATGGAGATGATTTTCATTGTGATTTATAGGTATATTAGATGAGCAAACATGTTTGATTCGGTATTATGCTTTCATGTAGATTGATCTTGTGCTCCAGCAACGCGGTTATAAAGAGGTGTGTCATGGCAGTGGTAGCTGCGTGGAATAAGTGCCATTGTACATTAGATTCGTAGTCTAGGCTACGTGTAGGGACAAGAGAGCCTCGGACCACAGGTCCATCAGGTTTTCAATAATGCACCATGAGAAGTCATTATCATTTGATACCATGCTTAATTTTCATTATAATGACACCTGTCTTGATGTCATGCTGATGTCAATGTCAGTTGTATATGTGGTTGTGGTGTATATAGAGATTAAAATGCTCTGTCCTTAATTTCAAACTTGGTGATTTGTACTGCATGTCAGTGTGTTGTGTATTGAATGAATGCTCAGAATTCATTCACAATTAGCAGACAACATGCCAAGGCGGGGAGAACCTGGGTTGGTGGTCTTGAGGGAGGAGCTAGACTTGCCTGGAGTACGGTATAGTACATTGCCAAGGGAAATGTTGGTCTGTAACCATCTTGAGAAAATATTCCTCCCACTAAGTATAAATTTAAACTTGCACCAACAAGTTTTACAATCTACTATACACACAATATGCTCAAGTGAAAAATGCACGTTAAACACATGCATGTAGCGCGCGAACGTGAAACTCTGAGAAGTACGCCATTATAGTATCAATAAATCAACTGAATTGACCAGGATCTCTAGATAAGTCTGGGGGATAGAGCTTCTCTCAGCACCTCCCATTTCGTCAGCGTCCTCGCCGGTGGTACGGAGTCCGTGCACGGTGCTGAGATCTCCCTTCACAGGACAGCATCTAAGCACTTATGGATTTATCCGGGACGTGGTGATGATAAAGGAGCGTTTTAATTGAGAACGTGAAAGAAACAGATTTTTTAAAAAGAAGTACTTTTATTTTGTTTATTTAGGTCACATTCCATACATTAAATGATAACCCTCTGCAGCCCACCTACGGTTGTCCCGCGCCATGGGTTTTATAATAAAAACATTGCGATAGAAAGAATGATGAAAGTGGAGAAGAATAAGAATGGCAGAAAATAAAATGAACACGTATAAGTGATTAACAATCCAACATTTTTCAAATATCTTTTTCTAGGCCCGCACACGTTTTTTTATATGTGGTTCTTGTAAAAGACATTTCCATAAATACTGGATTGTTGTATGTTCTTCATTTATATGCACTCATCTTACTTTCTCTCGTTCCTACCCACTTTCATCACTCTATCTGAGCCATACATGGATGTCTGCCTTTATTGCTAGAACCAGTTTTACCGAAGTAGTTATTGCTCTTAATAAGAACCTTCATACAGATCTGCATCTCATCATCTTTGCTCGCTGACCAGGATCCAGGCTTGGCCAGTCACAGGCCGCAACACGCTTCTTCTCGACCCCCAGGAAACAAGGGTCTATGACATTAATTCTCACATTTTCCCTGGCCTGTGGGTCTTGTGCTCATTCATTCATTTTCTTGTCCCTTGCGGAACTTTTCCTCCCTAATAGCACTCCTGTAGGCCTCTCGGTTGTGAGCAAGATGCCCTGCTGCTGACGCATCCATTTGCAGATCGTCAACGATGTCTTACAGCCATCTTCGCCTTGGTCTTACTCTCTTTCTTTTTCCCATCATGTACCCTTCCAAGACAGTTTTCTCTAGATTATCATGACGTTAAAAAAAACGTCCAAAATATTTAAGTTTTCTCTGTTTAATCCTCTTTACTAGTCAGCCTTCTTCAATATTAAGTTAATGACCCAAACAGCAACATGGGTCATGTGGTAGTCTAACTTTAATAGGACCCAAACACCCACCTCCACAGCTATTTAGACAATTTCAGTCAGGATCAACATTCGACTTCGCATTGAAAGACGCGCACACTAACCGCTTTGCTGGCTACTCACACACTTGTACACGTTGTATAAACTTCTAAACAAGCATATTCAACGTCATATTTTCTTCTATTATAGTTTAGAAAACAAAGAAACTATTAAAAGTATAAAGTCACGAAATACAGAAGTTTTACCTACCTTCAGGCAGACCAAAACGTCGAATAGTCGAAGCAATTGATTTCACGGGACAAACACATTTATATGTGAATTGTGTTCACGTGACATACACGTAAACGCTATGGAAAATTTTCCAGGTTAAGAACTATGATGTACATACTGAAGGGTTATCTAAGTCAACACATAAAACCAGGCTGCGTACAGTTTTAAGTGGGTCTAGTAGTTTCTGTTATAAATTAGAGATAAAGTCAAGTTCTTCTGGGTACGTGTATCATCTTGATGATACAGCAAATCGTACCAAGCATGATACCTAAGGTAAAATAACCTACCCGTGTAATTTAGGTGTAACACGAAACATATCGTGAACTGGAGAGAATTTACCAGATGTTCTACTGCCTGGTTCCTTCCTGTCATTTCGATGAGTGCTACAGCGTTTAACACCAGCATCTCAGCGACATGATGGACTATGAAGTGCTGCTCCAGGGCTCTGTATTTGGAGATGCGTTGTCTGTCGATACACTCAACGTATACATACTTCAGGGTCTGTAATGAGGACTATCTTAAGGTACTCTGTCTTATTTATTCAGTTTAAGCAAAGTTTTTTATTGATATTATTACTAAAATGTTACATATATATATATATATATATATATATATATATATATATATATATATATATATATAAAGTGTAACTTGTTTCAAACAAGTTAGTTTATCAGTTTTAAACAATACATAACGACATATATCCAAACACACACAGACCACCTATGAGTTTTTAAAATGGTATAACACAGGTTTTCTCAGATTTCCGTTTAAAACAAACATCTCTTAATACCTTCTTTTTATGCATTTTGCTCTTTGTTCATTTTTCATTCTTTCTTTCATTTCTCCAGTCTCTTGATGTTTTCAACGACGAAAGCCTTTTCATGGAAACGCCGGCTTCATTTGCAGATTGTCATCAGATTTTTGAGACCTCTACTTGTTTTTCGTCATAAGTAGTGGGCATCATTTTTTTATTTTGATTGACTGACTGATTGATTTGTTTCAAAGTCATTTTTACAAGACACATGTGATTGTATTTAGAAAATATAAAGAACTTGGTATGTTAGTGGAGGTGAATATAATAATAGTTTCGTATCTGAGAACTGCCAGAAGATACAGTCTCTCATACAGAAAAAGGTACAAAGATGTTACTTTCAATAGGTTTAGTACGAAAGATCAGGACGATATAGTCAAGGTCTGGAAATCGTACTGAAGTCTAGGCGTATTACTCAATTCTAGGCGTATTACTCAATTCTAGGCGTATTACTCAATTCTAGGCGTATTACTCAATTCTAGGCGTATTACTCAGTTCTAGGCGTATTACTCAATTCTAGGCGTATTACTCAGTTCTAGGCGTATTACTCAGTTCTAGGCGTATTACTCAATTCTAGGCGTATTACTCAGTTCTAGGCGTATTATTCAGTTCTAGGCGTATTACTCAGTTCTAGGCGTATTACTCAGTTCTAGGCATATTACTCAGTTCTAGGCGTATTACTCAGTTCTAGGCGTATTACTCAGTTCTAGGCGTATTACTCAGTTCTAGGCATGTTAATGAGATCTAGACGTCTTAATGAGATCTAGACGTCTTAATGAGATTTCGATGTAATACTGAGGTCTGGATATGATGCTGAGATTTGGAATTGTTACTGATGTTTAGACGTAATGCTGAAATTTGGACTTGTTTCTAAACTGTGGGCGTGTTGCTCTGGGTTTGTTACTGAGATCTGGACATGTTACCGATATTTGGGCTTGCTATTAAGGTATGGACGTGTTGCTGAGGTCTAGGCCTTATGGTCTGCACGTTACTGCTGTGGGTTGAATATCTTACCTAGGTCTTGAGGTATTACAATGGTCTGCACCCTGTACTGTGATCTGGACACCTTGATGAGACCGGGAACGTCTTACTAGGATCTACGCGTTTTACTTTGGCCTGTACATCTTTCTGAGGACGTCTTACTAGGATCTGAACTTCTTACTAAGATCTGAAAGTCTTACTAGGATTTGAACGTCTTACTAGGATCTGAACTTCTTACAAGGATATGAACGTCTTACAAAGATCTGAACGTCTTTCTAGGATCTGAACGTCTTACAAGGATTTGAACGTCTTACTAAGATCTGAACGTCTTTCTAGGATCTGAACGTCTTACTAGGATATGAAAGTCTTACTAGGTTTTGAACGTCTTACTAGGATCTTAACGTCTTACTAGGATCTGAACGTCTTACTAGGATATGAACGTCTTACTAGGATTTGAACATCTTACTAGGATATGAACGTCTTACTAGGATATGAACGTCTTACTAGGATTTGAACGTCTTACTAGGATTTGAACGTCTTACTACGATCTAAACGTTTTACTAGGATCTGAACGTCTTACTAGGATATGAACGTCTTACTAGGATATGAACGTCTTACTAGGATTTGAACGTCTTACTACGATCTAAACGTTTTACTAGTATCTAAACGTCTTACTAGGATATGAACGTTTTACTAGGATATAAACGTCTTACTAGGATTTGAACGTCTTACTAGGATTTGAACGTCTTACTACGATCTAAACGTTTTACTACCATCTGAACGTCTTACTAGGATATGAACGTCTTACTAAGATCTGAACGTCTTTCTAGAATCTGAACGTCTTACTAGGATATGAACGTCTTACTAGGTTCTGAACGTCTTACTAGGATATGAACGTCTTACTAGGATCTGAACGTCTTACTAGGATTTGAACATCGTACTAGGATTTGAACGTCTTACCAGGATTTGAACGTCTTACTAGGATCTAAACGTCTTACTAGGATATGAACGTCTTACTAGGATATGAACATCTTACTAGGATCTGATCGTCTTACTAGGATATGAACGTCTTACTAGGATATGAACATCTTACTAGGATCTAAACGTCTTACTAGGGTTTGAACATCTTACTAGGATTTGAACGTCTTAAAACTAGCAAAAAAGTAGCAACAGCTTTATTACTTAACGACTACAAAGTTGTGACATTTCTGCATGAGCCTTAATCGTACAAAAACACACAGAAGAAAGAAACAGAGAGAGGAGATAAAAGTATAAATTCACGTGAATGTTGTGTTTAAAAAAAAATCAAATAAAATGAATAGAGCACTTAGCTGTAACTTGTAGGAAGCTGTGGTGTTTCCGACGCTGTGTGTCAGAAATGCACGTGGTGGAGTGTAGAGAGTATTTAAATGGAGACTTGGGATGTGTGATAGGTGAGTCGTAACTGAGGGTGGTGGGTGGGGAAACTGTGGAGGGGAGAGAGAGTGATACAATGGTAATCTAGCGGGGAGAATGTGAAATATGTGATTATAGTTAGGGTAGATGGCTTGTAATGTGATGCTGTGATGAGGCTCTGAACTATGAGTAACAAGTGAGAAGGGAGTGGAACTTGGTGGGGAGGGATTGTGAAAGAGGAGAATATTAGGTGTAGCTGAATAACGATTTCAAATCGTTTGGTTCCAATGTCCCATATTCCTGAATGTAGCGGTTCTCAAGTGCTAGGCGGCTTCTGTCATCTGCGTGACATTATTTGATGGCTGTTATCAGTGTGTTAGTAAACGTCTTACTAGGATTTGAACGTCTTAATAAGGTCTGAACGTCTTACTAGGTTCTGAACGTCTTACTAGGTTCTGAACGTCTTACTAGGATCTGAACGTCTTACTAGTATATGAACGTCTTACTAGGATCCGTACGTCTTACTAGGGTCTGAACGTCTTACTAGGATCTGAACGTCTTACTAGGTTCTGAACGTCTTACTAGGATATGAACGTCTTACTAGGTTCTGAACGTTCTGAACGTCTTACTAGGATCTGAACGTCTTACTAGGTTCTGAACGTCTTACTAGGATATGAACGTCTTACTAGGATCTGAACGTCTTACTAGGTTCTGAACGTCTTACTAGGTTCTGAACGTCTTACTAGGTTCTGAACGTCTTACTGGGTTCTGAACGTCTTATTAGGTTCTGAACGTCTTACTGTGTTCTGAACGTCTTACTAGGATCTGAACGTCTTACTAGGATATGAACGTCTTACTAGAATCTGAACGTCTTAGTAGGTTCTGAACGTCTTATTGAGGTCTGGAAAACTAATTCATTTTTCATAGAAGTTTCACAGTAAACGTGGAGGGAAAAAATACTTGGAAACGACTAACCCGTTACTTAAACATTATCTGATTTTTCCTCAACATAGTCATTGCTCCTCAGTCAGTCATAGCTGAAGCTTCAGTCTTTGACTGTCCTTTCCTTAGAGTTTTCACTAGCTTTATTTGCTCTCTGTAACTTCATCGAGAATGCATGGTTTTGTTATCCCGGAGACAACAGTTACAAGTTCCATTTTGTAAATATACATTTCTAATTATATAATGCATGGCCTCACTTCAACAAAACAAACGTGCTCTAGAGATTAGTTTGTTCTAAAGATTATTTTGTTCTAGAAAATGATTTGCATTACAGTAGTGGGATTTTTACAATAATTGGTTTAAAACAGTCAAATCTCCTTCATGTGTTATTCTTCATTAAATCTTATTTCTTTGAGAAACTCACATTGTGCTTGTAGCTGTTCTAATACTTGTACATTTGTTCTTTTCTTTTTTCTATGATATATGCCCTGCTACTTTCTGTAGATCCACATTTCTGTTGCATTTATCATTCTCTCTGACTTTCTGTTCCGAGATTTAGTACAGAGCAGATATAATATTTTATAAACCTCATTTTGTTTTTATGGATAGATTTATAACATTAGTTTGTTCTATTTATATTGTAGTGAAGAAGTGTTACTTGCTGGTATAAAGCTGAAGATGAAGATATATTTTCTAATCACTACCACCGCTTGTTAATCTTAATTTATTAACCTGCTTGTCAGGTGGTAAATGGACACACATCAACTGAAAATGTCATAGGAATATTTTGTTTTGATATAATATTGAATATAATAATGTTGATTACACTGTCACATTACACTGTCACTGCTTGTCAATATCAGTATATTTTTTAAGACGAATATTCTGTAATGATCTATAGATCGAACAGGTTGTATTCGGAACACTTGGTGACGATTAACATCATCAGTCAGGGAGGAATTCTTGAACTATGATTTTTCTGACGATCACAGTTTGAAATTAAGTCCATGATGACCAGCTTTCGAATGATAGCATTGTATTCACATGTAGCATAGCCGGCAATCTAACCCCTCCCCTTGATTATCTATTGGTCGGCTGGCCTCTTTACGTGTCCATTTGAGTCCTTAGATAAGTAAACGTGCCAAACCTGTCAGTAATTCTGTTGCGTCAGCTGTGTTAATCCGTCATAATAATTGTCATGGCGGATATTAGCCAGTTCACTATCTCTTTCGTGTTGTAGGCATCAGGGATTAGTCCATCATCTACTAGTATTTAGTCGCCGCTTCATTGTGTCTTGTATTTCTGTGTATTTACTTACTTTGATTACTCTTCTTGCCTCCCTTCGTAATATTATTTAATATTATCCCTGGCTAGATTCCACAAATCAGTAATAATCATGACTGTAATACCAATGCTAATAATAATAGTAATATTCTTAATAATACTATTTTAGCTTACAAGGCACTATGTTATAAATTCCTGAATAACAGCATTGCCTTATTAATGTTGACTGAGTGTCTTGACATTCCTATTCTTCTGGCGTCACTAATCCTCGGTTAGTTCATGCCCTAGGTAGCTGTAACTTGTCACTTGTTCCAGTTTCGTTTCGTTTCTGGTTATATTTATCTGTGACTTTTGGATTTTCCAGCTGAGCACCAATACTCTGGTCTTTTTTTTTTTTTTTGTTTATCTCTACCCCTCAATCTTGTCTCGTGTTGTCTGTCTTATGTAGTAATTTCTGTAATTTTTGTAGACTCTCTGCTAGAAGACTGTATCATCTGAGTACTTTAGATGACTGGTATCTCATCCTTTCATTTTGTTTATGGCATTTCATCTTCTGCTATAATTATTTTTGGACTATTAATGTTTCTTAGGGCCGACTTTTTGGCCTCCTTTGCCTTCAGCTTGGTCTCTTATTTATTCTCATCATCTTTTAGCTCTTCTGTCTTCTTCAGTTATTATCTGAACTCTGTATTTTATGCAATCCCACCTTTCTCACCAATGCCGTTTGTCACTTTCTTTCAGTAATAAGTATCGTTTCATTGTGCACCCCTCCTGTATTGTGGCTATTATTTATATCTCCTATTATAACACATTTCCCATCAGTCCATATCTCTTTGGCTTGTCTGTACATACAATGTATTTCTTTCTGAATATCTTAATACTGAGGCGAGTTTTTAACCTTCCTTTGTTTCTCTCATGCGAGTTAATATATCCTCTGTTAATCAGCCGTGCTGCTGTTCCTTCTTGGAAAATTGTTTGTGTTTTCTATACTTTGTGTTATACATTGCCAGTTTAAGTCTGTTCTCTCTTGTGGAGTTTCTCTTCTGTATTGCTCTATGCCTTCATTTAGCAGAGATTTATACTTGTTTTTCACCTACTCTAAAATTTCTCTTGCAGATCTTGCTATTTCAAGACATTTGTGTCGACCGGTAGAAGTTTTTTTTTTTTTTTTGCTCTGGAAGATTTGAACTTCTGCTTCACTGTAATTTTTGCTAGCACGAGGTTATATGTGAGTTTATATATGCTCCTGTGTATGTCTGGTGTTGTTCTTATATCTGCTCCTGTGTATGTCTGGTGTTGTTCTTATATCTGCTCCTGTGTATGTCTGGTGTTGTTCTTATATCTGCTCCTGTGTATGTCTGGTGTTGTTCTTATATCTGCTCCTGTGTATGTCTGGTGTTGTTCTTATATCTGCTCCTGTGTATGTCTGGTGTTGTTCTTATATCTGCTCCTGTGTATGTCTGGTGTTGTTCTTATATCTGCTCCTGTGTATGCCATAACCTGTATGGTGTTGTTCTTATATCTGCTCCTGTGTATGCCATAACTTGTCTGGTGTTGTTCTTATATCTGCTCCTGTGTATGTCATAACCTGTCTTGTGCTATTTTTATATCTATCCTGTGTATGTCAGAACCTGTCTGATTCTGTTCTTATATCTGCTCCTTATCAAGATACGATCAGTATTTGGTTTTTTTTCTCTTATGGTGTTGAAAAAAATATATGTTAGTGTTACTAAGAGATTCTCTTCGCATAATTATATGACCCTGTCTCCTGTGTCATTATTCTTCCCTACACCATATCTGTCTATGATGTCTGCATATTTTAATTCTTCTATTCTGACATTCATGTCGCCCATAACTATCAGAATATCAGTTTATGTGATATTCTTTATCATTCTTTGTACGTCTCCATAGTATTCAGGGAGATAATCTGTATGTTATTAGAGTGGTTATATATTTAGTTTGATTGTGTCCCCTTTGTAAATGAATTCCTGTTTACTCTTTTGCTATAATAATGAAAATTTCTAGGCTACACTAAAAATTTGATTTTAAAAAATCTTTAAACTTTTTAAAACTTTAATTCCTATTTGTAATGTAGGGTCATTTTAATCTTTTACTGTGTTGTAGATACTGAAAATTATTTTCATATATTTATAAAATTATTAGACGAAATGTCTCTTTCTTACTAGGTGGGCACGAAGAAACAATATACCTTCATTTATGAAGCCATTTTCGAAGAATTCTGTGCTAGAGATACACTTGCGTAATATGACCTGAAAGAGCGATACCTGGTCACAGAAGAAGCCTCAAACTGGTCACAGATATTTGAAAAACTAGCATGAACGCACTGAGACTTTCACAAGAGGGTCTGTCAGGGATGAGTCTTAAGACTGCTCTGCTTGATGTCAACATACAGAAGAACAGGTAAAAGCTTAACCATAAAAAGTTTGGTAGAACATTCGGGAACATGGGTGATAGAGAAATAAAAGATAGCGGGCAGATTAGGTCTCACACACACAACTATGAAGCAATAAACACAACGCAACTGTACATAAAAAACGCAATTTATATGGAAAACAACAGAAAAACAGCTTCTCTATCAAACGTCTACTTCTTTGAAGAATTTCCGAACCCCCCCCCTCCTTCCCTAGAAAATGTGAGAACAGAAACTTTGAACTTTCCACCACAAACTTAACTGAGAATTTCCCAGCTTCATTCATCAAATGTGGATATTGTTCAGAATATTAAGAAATGGAATATTTCTTTTCTCTTTTCCTTCGGTTCATCATTTGTGAAATCAGATGACATTTTATATTTATAGGGCACCTCTTCATATAATATTCTATAATTTCCTTTTCATTCACTGTCAGAATTGTTTTCTGTAATCTGGTATGCCTCACCATGCAGGCTGGTATTCCCAATCTCCAGAAGCAGTTTTTCCCATGTTGTGTATCAACTTTCACACTTGGATGAACCGGATAGCACTGGTAGCAGGCTACATTATTTCTTTCTACATCAGAAGAATAAGTCCCTTGAAAGTAGCCTTTGTTTACCTGACTGCTCCGCTGAGTGATGATACTGTTGACATCCTTGATCAGTCAGTAAAGATACCATTTCAAAGTTCGCACACAAAAAAGAAAAGAGATGTGTCATTGCTCTCAAAGTAAGATTAAATTGCTAGACTTCTCAGTTAGCTCCATATCAGTTCCACATATACATACATTACACTTTCACGTACCGAAGGTTGTGGAAATATGGCCCTAACGCCTAACACCATATCCCCAGTATGCCTTAAGGGCATGGAAATGGGAATTATATATATATATATATATAGATATATATATATATATATATATAATTTTAAGGACTCTCAAATCTTTCTTCCTTGTGACCTTATTCTGTCTCAAAATGTTTAAAATGTTTAACTCTTTCTGTACTGGAGGGGGGGGGGGTGTTTCCACGAAAGGACCAAGGGGGTTAAATTTCATAAAGTGAAATGGGATGGTTGTCAAATTTAAAAGAAATACAAAGGCATAGTCTGATTTGTAGTATGACATATAGTTTAAACAGAAAAAAAAGTGTACTTTGTTTTTCTAATAAAATTGTTGGTGTATTATTGGTATAGAGCATAAAAAAGAGCTAAGAAGTGAGAAGTTAATCTATGAATGAGTGATTGGGTGCTGCATCAGTGTAGTAACAAAACAAACCAACAACACAGCTTATAGGAACTAACACGAACATGGCACAGTTTAAAAGTAATGCTCTTCTAAAATGATGGTTCCCAACGTGTGCAATACCGCCTTACTTGGGAAGATCTCGGTGAAGGGTGACAGAAGAAAGAACTGCAGAGGATATCAGTGAGAGGGTGGGGAAAGGGGGCTCTGGAGATGTGTTCTGGGAGTCAAAGAGACGATAGCCCAAGAAAGTTTGGGAGTCACTGGTCTCAAACAAAAAACTTAAGAGTCTAGCAGCGCAGACCAAATGACACGTCACAAACTTTTAGTGAGTGGGAGTCTGCTGGTCAGTGGTTGTCTTCTCAACTAAAGCTTTAGGTCGTGTGACCAGCATCCTCCAAGCAATTATACTGTCAAAATGAGTACCTGATCCAACAGTGCTGAGTGAAATGGCCTACAAAAATGTGAAAATATGTGCTTGCAATTACTCCGATTTATACAAATGGGAAATATTTATCACGTGAAAGCCAGCAGCCACAAACAAGGGACTTTCGCCCCAAATCCAAAAAAAAGGTTGAACTGGGGGAGAAAAAAGTATTTGGCGCTGAAGACAATAAACAGATTCAAACACTGATGCACCAACAACACTTTCTATTACAGAACGATTTTAGGTACTAATTTAACAAACTGAAAAGAACAAGGTGTTCACACAGTAAAGTTATCAGCGTTATAATGATTAGCTTCACCTAAAGTGCTTTGTCTAACTATTTTTCGAAGGTTATATAACATTGTACTTTATATCACTTTACACGTCACAGAATGCACTTTACACGTCACAGAAAGCACTTTACACGTCACAGAATGCGCTTTACACGTCACAGAATGCGCTTTACACGTCACAGAATGCGCTATACACGTCACAGAATGCGCTTTACACGTTACAGAATGCAGCTGCTGAAGCGCAGAACACAATCATGATCCCAGAACAGAATCATGATCACAAAACACAATCATGATCCAAGAACACAATCATGATCACAGAACACAATCATGATCCCAGAACATAAGCATTATCCCAGAACACAATCATGATCCCAGAACACAATCATGATCCCACAACAGTTATTATAAAAGATGACCTCTGGTAGCAGAGACGATGACTGTCAGCGCCTGAGGCGGTCCAGACATATTTCTCCCCCCCCCCCCCCTTCTAATCCTCACCCAAAAGCCAAAAAAGCATATGTTCTATTTCTTTATTAGATCATGTATTTACATCAATTTGCTAAGAAGCAGTAAGGCAAATAAGAAAAGAAAGATCTACTGTAGTTCCCGTTTCCCCCAATTAGCTCCTCAAGTCGCCCATCACCGTCTTAATTAATCTCGATTCTCCATTGTCTTTTAGGAAACAACGCGCATGTAAAAATTAACAGAAAAAGAAGAACACAAAATAAATTTTACAAGACGCTTCTAGTATGTTATTTTCTCATTTTGCAGAATGTATATTAGAAATAAAAGTAAGATGCTAACTACAGGTCAAAGGTTAGTTGACTGTGTATGAGTTCACAGCAGGGGAAAGCTGCCTGCCTTTGTTAGATTCTTTCAAGTCTGTTTCTAAGTATTGTTGTCCCGATTCTTTGCTCCTGAAATTACAAAAGTATTATACCAACAGTTACATGTTTAAAAATGCAAAAATAAACAAAATAAACAAAAACATAACACACACATATACACAACAAAAACTGTTAAAATTTGAAGCTGTTACAGCAGAATAAAATGCGAAACAAAATTGACTGCTCATTTTGTTTCTGTTTATTGGTTTTCTTTTTTTTTCCTGAAGACTTTGCTCAGATTTTTTTTTTCAACGAAAATATCCTGTTTAATCTTTGCTGTCCATTTTCTTTTCATAAATTAACGTCACACAGTTTTGATTAATTATTTCCTTTAAAAAAAAGGATGTTTGTTTCAAGAAAATGAGTTATACATTTACATTTAAAACTATTAAAACTATAGGAGGAATAATATAACTGCGTTATCCGAACATGTGGTCAGTATTGTCAAGTATAAAACAAAAATAAACCCAAAAAATGTACTTGCTTTCCTACCTGGACACACTTAAATGGCTTTGTACACACAAAATAAAATAAATAAATAAAAACTACGTCCAAGTGGCGTTGCTGAAAACTCAAATTCTAAACTTCAGTTTATCAGAAACAAGCTAATGTAAGAGAACACAGTTTTGTAGGATTAGACCTCGAAAAAACGGTAGACAAAGCACTTTAGTGAGACATGAGAGAAAGAAAAACCACAAGAGAATTACCTGGGAATCGAACCACGGACTCCGGAGGGACGAGCAGCCGTCTAGCCACGAGAGAACAGCGTACTAACAAACTGCGCCATCTCGCACGTTTCACTAAAGTGCTTTGTCTACGATTTTTTCGAGGTCTAATCCTACAGAACTGTGTCCTCTCACTTTACCGTACGAAAGCCTCGTTTCCTTACCATAAACATGGAGTCATTTATCGGTTAAAATATGGCTCGTGTGTTTATTGTAAATTACTTTTGTGTTCACTGAGATTTGTTTGTTCTGGTGGGATAAGAGTCAATGTTTAACATTTTCCTTTGTCAAAGATTTATTAGACAAGCTTAAAACACTACCCACTAATGTTATTACTCATCAATACAAAAAAGCATATTTTATTCCTGCTGACATCAATAAATTCTCTTCATAAATTTACCCGTTACATCTCTAAAATGGGATACTTTACATCAATTTAAGAAAATAATGGCTAAATAATGCAGTAAATAAACGAAAATTATCCAGGAAGGGAAAGGGTTAATGATGTCAGTCTTACCTGAACTAGTTCATCGCCGTCGGCGTAGTTAACTGAATGGATGTCGCAGCCTTTGAGGCTCAAGTCATACATAAATTTGTTCCCTTCGATGCATCCTTGGATCTGCAAATGTGTGATCGTTTTATGTATGTGCTTGCATATTTGCAGCTATCTATAAAATACATTACTATAGCGTACAAGTGTTTATTGGATCTACAGATACCACTTTATGTTGTTGATCTTGTTCTTGTTCTGCTTCAATCTCCCGGAAACTGCGAGTTGATATTCTTTGCATCCGATGCGTGGGGGGTATTGAGTAACATCGTGTCGGATTAAGAGTGGGTTATGGCGGTTATTTTTTTTTTCAGCCATTGAATATAACTACAAATCAGAGGGTGTGTAGTACTTCTTTAGCAGACTCCACCACCTTGGGGAATATGGTGATCCTAGCCCGGTCACCTATGGTTCGCCAGCCCTGACGTTAGTGTGTCAGCCATGTATGCCTGATTGAATGGACAGCGTCTTCAATCCCCAACCCCAACCAACCACTTCAGATTGTTCATCAGATGCTCATGGAAAGATGTGTTTCCTGTGTTACAACAGCATACGAGCTAACGAACTTTTTGCGAACAAAAATGTCGCTTTTATTGTAAGAGTCTGGTATGACTGGTCAGTGCTTCACGTGAGATTCATTTTCGATTTTTAACAGTTATTATGAGACAAAAATATTCTAGCTTCTGCACAGAAATCATACTGTTGCACTTTCCTCGTATAGTTTTATCGCATTCCGTAGTACATAAATAAATAAAGGATTAACCGTTAAAAGGATAGAGTGCATATGATTAGTCTAAAAACAGAAGACATTTTAGATGTCAGAAGAAGAAGAAGAAGAAGAAGAAGAAAATAATAAGCGAATGAATGTGACACAAACCAAAGACCTCAGCAACATAAACAACTTCTTCAGCCCGCTAAAATAGTAACTAATATTATTTAAAACTGAATAAGCAGGAAAACCTTGGATGTAAAGAAGTCACGAGTATTTTTGTTTTACGCTGTTACTGGCGCTGCACTGTTTGTTAAAATTCTCCTATAAATGAAAGTCATCAAATGTTATGTACATCCCACATTGTTCTATCTTGTACAAGCATATACATCAACACAGCCAATGTGCAGGGTGTTTTTAAAGTCTCACTACACTTTTTTGGTAAAGAGTATTAAACAGAGAAAGCTTAAATATTTTAGACACATTAAACGTCCTGATAATCTAGAGAAGACCGTCTTGGAAGGGTACATAATGGGAAAAAGAGAGGAAGACCAAGGCAAAGATGGCTGCAAGACATCGTTGATGATCTGCAGATAGATGCATCAGCAGCAGGCCATCTTGCTCACAACCGAGAGGCCTACAGGAGAGTGTTAGGGAGGTAAAGTTCCGCAAGGGACATGCAAATGAATGACTACACTTTCTAAGTAAAAAATGAAGAAAATGACGTCATAAAAAATATGCTGCACAGTCAATCATGAAGAAAAATACGGTGAATGGTTGCCATTTGCTGGAGTAATTTTTTGCACTCAAAACAGAATGGTGTTATCAACGGAAGAAAGAACATTTGTTTGGTTGAACAAGTGATTTGAAATGTCGGTCGATACACACGGATGGTTGTTCAAAGATTTATGGCAAAATTTCCTGATAAACAACCTCCTCATCGCACTACGGTTAGAAATTAATTGAATAAGTTTCGTGATACAGGAACTGTGGAAGATGCTTCGCGATCTGGTAGGCCTGCTGTGTCTGAAGAAAAATGTCTAGATATCCAAGACAGAATCCTGAAAAGTACATGCATGTCCTTAAGGAAAATGTCGCAAGAAGTGAACATATCACTAAGTACAGTGTATAAAATTCTTAAACATCGGTTAAATTTTCATTCATACAAGATTTATGTTGTGTCTGAACTAAAAGAATGTGACAATCAATTCAGAGTCAACTTTCCACGTGGTTTCAAGCATTTTTAGCTGAAGAAGACGAGTCAATTCTCGATTAAACATTCTTCTCTGATGAGGCATGGTTTCATCTATCTGGATACGTTAATAGCCAAAATAATCGTATTTGGAGCAGTGTTAATTCATGAAGCGCCGCTACAGGATGAGAAAATTGGGGTATGGTGTGCCATCAGTAGAAAACGTTTAATTGGACCAATTTTCTTCAACAACACTATAAATGCCGATTGGTACCGTACTGACATTCTGGAACCTTTTTTAGAACAGCTGAATGAACGTGAAATTGAAGAAGCTTGGTTCCAGCAAGATGGTGCAACTGCAAACACAGCTAGAGCAACATACGTTTTTTTTTAAAGAAATTTTCCCAAATCGCATAATAATATCTTGTGGAACTTGGCCTGCTCATTGTCCAGATCTAAAACCATTAGATTATTATCTAGCGGTTTCTTGAAAGGAAACGTTTACAAAAATAATGTACAAATAATTGAGGACCTGAAAGAAGCAATCATAATTACCATTCTAGAAATAACAACAGACACATTGCACAAGGTATTTGACAACATGAAGAGACATGTACAGTCATGTCTTGAAGCCCATGGTGGACATTTCCAACACCTGTTATAATGAATATTTCAGTGGTACATTCCAGCTAACCCAAAACAGCGTTGTTTCACTGCAGTCACTACTGTAACTAATTAAATGACTTTTTTGAGCACATTTGGCGATGATGTCATTTACTTAATTGTTCAGTTTTTTCTTCATAGAAAGTGTAGTGAGATTTTAAAAACATCGTGTATATGTAGAGAAAAATACGGCAAAACCCATAGGAAGAAAGGAAAACAAAAATCAAGCAGTAAATCAACTGAAATTAGAAAGAGAAATATTGAAGAAAGTAAGTACCAGAGTAAAATATTTCAGTCATATGAAGAGACACAATACAACAATGAAAAGTAGAATGGAAAAAGAGAAAGAAATCAAAAACAGAAGAGGTTGGTGGACAACATAAAAAATTGGACTGGATTCAGTTTGGCAGGGTGCAGTGTGAAACCAAAGGGCAGAGCAAGTTGGAGGACCATTGCAGTCAATCCTCCCTGGGGAAAGGGTGCAAGATGATGATGATGATGGTGATGATGATGATGATGATGATGATGATGATGAATCATACTTGGCTATTCATTCATTCATTTAAGAAAATGTTTCACAGTGTCTAAATCTTCTGTCTCGCCGATCACTGTGAGTTGTTAACAATGTCTAGCCATCACAGTATCTGGGATATCTGCCTTTAACAATGTCTAGCCATCACAATATCTGGGATATCTGCCTTTAACAATGTCTAGCCATCACGTTATCTAGGATATCTGCCTTTAACGATGTCTAGCCATTACATTATCTGGGATATCTGCCTTTAACAATGTCTAGCCATCACAGTATCTGGGATATTTGCCTTTAACAATGTCTAGCCATCACATTATCTGGGATATCTGCCTTTAACAATATCTAACCATCACATTATCTGGGATATCTGCCTTTAACAATGTCTAGTCATCACTTTATCTGGGATATCTGCCTTTAACGATGTCTAGCCATCACGTTATCTAGAATATCTGCCTTTAACGATGTCTAGCCATTACATTATCTGGGATATCTGCCTTTAACAATGTCTAGCCATCACATTATCTGGGATATCTGCCTTTAACAATGTCTAGCCATCACATTATCTGGGATTCTGCCTTTAACGATGTCTAGCCATCACATCATCTGGGATATCTGCTGCTAACAATTTTTAATCAATCCATTATCTATCCATCTGCTGTTACCGATAATATAGCAATTCCATTATATGTTATATTTGCTTCTGCAGAAGTTGCTAATCCTACCATGCTGCTTGCTCTTTCATGCCTGGATACACAGAAAAGAATATCTCTCAGCGCTGCCCCATGCCGTAAAGGTACACTAGTATTTATATACACCTTCATGGAACAGAAGCATGTAGGCATCTTCCTACTTTCATACTGCCCCCTAGAGGATGATGTGGTCAGTGTTACTCCAGGTCGCTTTTCTTCCCTAGCCCAAGGAGGACTAGGTACTTACTTTTAACCCAGTCAAACTCTACTTGTCATTCTTGAGAACATAAATAATGTCGTTTGCCACAACCAGTACCGGTCCTCCGTAGCTAAATCGCTAAAGACGCACTCCAAAGTGGAGTGCTAACTCAATCCCGGGACGAAAAAGAAAAAAACAAAGCAACGACTCACAAGACCTCTGGTAGTCATGACCCAGATGGGCCCACATCCCCTTAGAGTGTCAGGAGTTTAATAGGGCCGAAACACTTGTCTGATTCGGGGGGGGGGGGGAGGGTTACTTCCTCTGGTGATCTGAGGGAGTTGTGTTGCTGTTCCGCTCTCTACAGTAGAGAGTTTCCTGCATGGTGATGCCATTGACAATCGGAAAAGACCGATGGACAGTCGGGAAAAACCGATAGACAATCGGGAAAGACCGATGGACAATCGAGAAAGACCGATAGACAATCGGGAATGAACGATAGACAATAGGGAAAGAGCGATGGACAATCGGGAAAGACCGATGGGCACTGGGAAAGACCAGAATCGTCACTGGGAAAGCATCCCTGAACTGGGCTGTCCGGGCCGTCAGCCGTCATACTATCAACCCTGTCAGCCGTCATATTATCAACCCTGTCAGCCGTCATACTATCAACCCTGTCAGCCGTCATATTATCAATCCTGTCAGCCATCATACTATCAACCCTGTCAGCCGTCATACTATCAATCCTGTTAGCCGTCATACTATCAATCCTGTCAGCCATCATACTATCAACCCTGTCAGCCTTCATACTATCAACCCTGTCAGCCGTCATACTATCAACCCTGTCACCCATCATATTATCAACCCTGTCAGCCATCATACTATCAACCCTGTCACCCATCATACTATCAACCCTGTCACCCATCATACTATCAACCCTGTCACCTATCATACTATCAACCCTGTCACCCATCATACTATCAACCCTGTCAGCCATCATACTATCAATCCTGTTAGCCGTCATACTATCGCTACAAAGTCCAAAAAGAAGAAACGCTCCCAGGATTCACCGAAAGGGGGGGGGGAGAATAATGGACCCACAGGTGACTATACGGAAACGAACATGCCCGCCCCAATTAATTCGAGTTGAGAACAGTGGCAGGAAATTTAACACTCAACGTGGCATGAAGATACACAGAACGAAGAAGTGACGTGGTGGTTCCTTGCTGCCCAATACTCAACAGTTCACTGTGACGCCAGTCTCAGATAAGACGTTAAAAGATCTCTGTCAGGATATAAACCACAGCACAGAGAATATTCAGGTTGGGTCAGACAGCAGGGAGGCAATGCAGCCCTCCGACGAGACCAGAGACAAGATTAACTTCCCACCAACAAGTGCCAAAAGCATATGGGAAAACCTGGACACAGGATTATGCAAAGAATTGGACAAACAGCTGAGAGGGAAAAACCTTGAGCAAACTGGAAGCATTTGGTAACATCATATATCTTACTGCCACAAAGAGTTTGGAACCAAACAGGCAAAAAGAGAAAAAGTAACACCAAGAAAGTCCAGAAGACAGAGGAAAATAGAAGCAATAAGACAGCAGAAGAACTTTGCCCGGAAAATGTTCAAGAAATCACATGAATCAGAAAAGGAAGGACTAAGATAGGTTTGGCAGCACTAAAATCCCAGCACAATGCCCTTTGCAGAGCTGAAAGACTATGTAAAAGGAAGAGGGAAACCAAATACGCAAGAGAGAAGTTCTACAGAGATCCCTTCGGGTTTGCCAAGCAGTTATTTGAACAGCCGAAATCAGGTACGCTGAAAGCAGGTAAGGATGTGCTCGAGGAACATCTGAGCAAGACATACTCTGATAAAAATCAGCATATGCCTCTCGAGCAAATGAAAGGTCTAGTGTGGCCCTGTGCACCAGGCAGCAAATTCAAATGCAGTCCACCAACCTTACAAGAAGTAGAGAGCATTGTAAGAAAATCTAAAGGCAAGTCAGCACCAGGCCCAAATGGCGTTCCTTACATACTATACAAAAGATGCCCTGAAGTACTAAAGAAGCTTCATCAACTCCTACGAACAGCATGGACCAAGAGACTCATATGTAAAGAATGGAAAAAGGCTAACGGAGTATATATCCCAAAGGATCAAAATTCCACTGAAATCAACCAGTTCAGACCGATCTCACTTCTGAATGTGGAAGGAAAGATATTCTTCTCTGTGATGGCAAGGAGACTAACAACATACTTCCTAGATAATGGTTACATTGATACATCCGTGCAGAAGGGAGGAATTCCAGGTTTCCCAGGATGTCTCGAGCATGCTTCGATAATTTGGGAAGCTATTCAACAGGCAAGATCTGGAAAGCAAGATCTACAGGTAATATGGCTTGACCTAGCCAATGCGTATGGCTCAGTACCACACCAGATGATATGGCTAGCACTAAACATGTATCATGTGCCAAAAGAAATCACGAAGATGCTGAAAATGTACTTCACAGGGTTTCTCATGCGATTTGGAACATCAGGATATATTACAAGATGGATTGAGCTCCATGTAGGAATTGCAATGGTCTGCATAATATCTCCCATACTGTTCGTACTAGCCATGCAAGTAATCCTGAGAGCAGCAGAAGGAGCAGCAGAAGGCCCAAGGTTCAGAAACGGATGTCAGATGCCACCACTAAAAACATTAATGGATGACACAACAGTAATAACAACCAGTTAAGCACAGGCACGAAAGATGTTAGAGCGTTTGGACAGCCTTATCATATGGTGCCGCATGAGCTTCATGCCAAAGAAGTCAAGAAGCCTGTCACTCATGAAAGGGAAAGTGATAGAAAGATAGTACACAGTGGCAAATCAAATAATCCCAACTATAAGGGAAGAGCCAGTGAAGAGTCTTGGCAGAGTATATGATTCTTCTATGATAGACTCAAACGCGGTGAATCCGGTCATAGAAATGGCGCAGAATGGACTGAGCATCATCGACAAAAGCAAGCTACTGGGTAAGTTCAGAATATGGTGCCTCCAGTTCATGTTAATTCCAAAACTGATGTGGCCACTACTCATTTATGAAGTAAGTACCAGCACAGTAGAGGCGGTCGAAAGAAAGATAAATAAATCCATAAGAAAGTTACTGGGCGTACCACCAGGATTAACTGATGTAGCGCTGTACTGCAAGAAGAACAAACTGCAGCTACCATTCAAATCTGTGGTCGAAGAATACAAGGTAGGAAAGACAAGGCTTGCAATGATGCTACAAGAATCTACAGATTCAGTGGTACGAGAAGTGGAGCCAACACTTAAAACTGGACGAAAATGGAAAGTAAGTGAAGAAGTGATCGCAGCCAGGGAAACGCAGGAGCTGAAAGAAGTAATAGGATATACCCAGACCAACAGAAAGGGATTTGGTCATGGTGAAATCAAATGGTGGTCAAAGGCCTCCTGTGAGGAAAGAAGGGATATGATCATCAGTGAAGTAAGGAATTCAGAGGATGATAAGCGGGTCCAGAAGGCAGTCCAACAATCACAACAAGGGCAATGGACAACATAGGAGGAAGTCCTGCAGAGATCACTAACATGGAATGACATTTGGAAAATGGCACCCTTGAGACTCAACTTCATCATCAGAGCTACTTATGACCTTCTGCCTACAGGCTCCAACCTACACAAGTGGGGTGCATCAGAAGACACAAAATGCCCTCTCGACAACGAAAGGCAAACATTGGAACATGTGCTGTCAGCATGCAGAGTATCATTAGGTCAAGGACGCTACACCTGGCAGCACAACAGAGTGCTGCAGGAACTAGTACCCATTGTAGACAGGGCAAAAGATAAAGCAAATAACAGCAAAAGAGTTGAGATCCCACCTAAATACTTCATAGACGCTGGCACGACATCGAATATTGAAATCAGGGACATTCCCTTACCATCACAGCTAGATAGTGGAAATGACTGAGATGTGATAGTGGACGTACCAGGAAGAAGAGAATACCCGACTACCATCAAGAATACAGGAGTGCGACCGGCCATTGTAGTGTACTCCATAGAAAAACAAGAACTAATAGTGATCTAGCTTACGGTTCCGTACGAAACAAGAATATAGGACTAACATGTATTCAAATGTGAGAACTACATTGACCTGGTCAAGAAAATGAGGCAGGGGGCAGGAGTCAGGGCAAAAGTGATAGCTGTAGAAGTGGGAGCGAGAGGATTCGTAGCAACATCAGCATACGACATATGTAAGCAACTGGGCATAAAGGGATAAGCAAGAGCAAGGGCATTGAAAAGCCTTTCAGAAACATCAGAAACAACAGAAAAGGCTTCATGCTGGCTGTGGAGTACGCGAAACAAGCATTGGGAACATAAATAATGTCGTTTGCCACAACCAATACAAGTCCGCCGTGGCTAAATCGCCAAAGACGCACTTCAAAGTGCAGTACCAACTCAATCCCGGGAAGAAAAAAAAGCAACAGCTCACAAGACCCCTGGGAGTCATGATCCAGAGGGGCCCACCCCCTTAGAGTGTCAGGAGTTTAATAGGGCCGAAACACTTGTCTGAAAAAAAAGGGGGGGGGGGTACTTCCTCTGGTGATCTGAGGGATTTGTGTTATTCCGCTCTCTGCAGTGGAGAGATTCCTGCATACATTCTTTCTTTGATTTCTCCACTCTGTTATTTTTCTCACGTGGAAAGCCGTTTTATCGAAACGCTTTCTTTCTTCTCAGATCTTCATTACACTTTTGTGTCCTCTACCTGCTTTTCGTCATAATCTAGGGTAACTAGATTTCATAGGAAACAACGAACAAGAGGAAGATACATAAGAAAACAAGACTGATCGCATCTTGGATTTTAATGGAGAGTTTTAAAAGAAATTTACCCTTAATGAAAGAGACGCTAAAATTCCCTGCCTGTAAATTGATGTAGTAAACATCGCAGCTCAAGATGATGATGATGATTGATGATGACGATGATGATGGTGATATGTTACCGTAACTTCCGTGCCGTCTGGAGCTTTCACCACTATTTGATCTCCGACCTTGACCACGAGAGTGTGCAGTTCCTTCCCATCCTTTTCGCTCCTAAAAAACCACTCATCGCCATTTCTCGAGATCTCCAGGGTTATCGTTCCTTGGTCAGCTGGCAGCTCCTGCGCTGATGCAACTGTACGGAGAAGATAACATGCTTCCATGAATGTTCTTTACTTCACAGGCCCTCTATAAGATGATTTACAGGATCTGGAAGAGCGTTTGTTTGGGTCGGGATGAGGCTGAAAAAGGGGGTGGGGGAGGCATAGTTCTATTCCTGGGGCTGCTGAAAGGGGTCGGTATCCTTTATTGCCCCCCCCCCCACCTCTTTTCATTATTATTCAGTGTTTGAATACATCTTACATCGTTCCTGTGCTGTTAAACGTCACATAGGGCCCGCATGGTAGTTCGCCAAGATGTCCTGTCTTCGGCGAGTTTTTCAAACTCATCAAGGGTGTTATGCTCACTGAACTGCTTCTCTTAACAATTTCCTCTTTAGAGTTTCACGTGGTCGACTCTTTTTCTTCGGCCTGTTGTGTTCCATTTGATAGCTTGTTTGGGGATTCTCTGATTGTTTCTTCTTATCACATGATCGACATATGTCTATCTTATTTTTCTGATCAACCATGAGACAGGTTGTTGTTTGCCCAATTGTTTGAATAGGGGCTTCAATAATAACAGACACCGGCGTCTACCTGGGTCTACACGGTCTGTATAGGCAGACAGACGATACAGACAGACAGACAGACAGACATACAGACAGATAGATAGATAGATAGATAGATAGATAGATAGATAGATAGATAGATAGATAGATAGATAGATAGATAGATAGATAGATAGATAGATAGATAGACAGATAGATAGATAGATCAGGTCAGCGAACTATAGTTGACTGCTTCCGTCGGGGTTGGAGAACAGAACCCGATCAAAAGCCTACCTCAGCTTTAAATCTGTAGCCTCAGCAAAAGGCTCAACCTGCGTACAGTAACTGAGCAAGGTCGACATCCCCCCCCCCTCACCTCAAGGCGGTGGAGTCTGCTAAAGACGCCTTGCATTTCATTAATTTTATTCATACTCTGGGTCTGACAAAAAAAAAACCTGCCATGCCCCACTCCCAGGCTTCGAGACGATGCTGTGCCTCAACGTCTTAGCTGCTGTGGCTGTAAATAACATCTTGCCCGGAGCTCAGTCACACGGAGCTCAGTCACATGGAGCTCAGTCACATGGAGCTCAGTCACATGGAGCTCAATCACACGGAACAAGGGAAACTAAGAAAAACTGGCCGTGCCGTTAGCACATGTAAAGAAGATGGCGCTAGTGTCCTTATATTCCTTAACCTGCCTGGACATTTCTGCACAAGATTGACATGGACAGCTTCATGGTTGCCGCTCCTTCCCATACTTCAAGAGGAACCAAGTACCTGTATATAACAGCTGGGTTGACTGGATCAGAATAACTTGAATCAAACCCCCGCCAACAGCCAGAAAAGGCGAATGGACTAATACAAACCACCACCGACATATACATACAGTGCGTAACATGTGCCTCATCAAAGACTAACAAGTTTTCATGTAGTTAAAGCTCTCGAACAATTGTATCACATAAGACAGGAGATATATATTTACCCGCAGCACGAAACTCTTCATATCCTTGTAGCTTGCTAGAATCAGACTTCCATTTGCCAATGATTGCGTCGACCATTGTGACTCAGCTGGTTACGTTGTGTACACCTGCAAGAAATGTAAAAAAAGGTGAAAAGAAAAAAGTGCGTGTTAGTTACACACAGCAGACTTGGGCTGTTTCGCTGCCCGTGCTTCGTCACCTCAGTCTTTCGCTGCTCTTTGGTTATAACCATTCCCTGTTCATTCTTCTCTTGGTTCGCTATTTCGTCATATTTCGCCCTCGACGCATCTAGGAGTTTCCATTGTTGGCCCGAAGCAGGCAGACAGATGCTTCTCGTTAGATCTTCTCGTTAGATGACAGTATCTTTTCTTCTTTCTCAACAGTCAGAACGTTAGACGGCCAAGTTTTGTTCGCCGTAGTACGATAGTTTTCTCTATGTAGGGGTAGTCTTTTATATTTGCAAGCGAAATAAAAGTTACGCTTCTCCACTCCCCAGTGACAATTTAAGCCGGAGGGGGGGGGGGGGTCTACTGTACGTACAGTAAATACAATACAAAAGTGAGAACTGCATGTTTACATATATCCCGCAGAAGTGAAGCTGTGAGAAGTACGCCACTTTTAACGTCTATAAATTAGGTTAATCGACCAGGACGCGGTCTCTAACTACGTCTTGAACTTAAAGATGTGGGATTGAACCCCTCTCGACGCCTTCCATGTCCTCGCCGGTGCTACGGATTTCGTGCACGATGCTGAGATCCTCATTCACAGGAGAGTACTGAAGCATTTACGAACTTGCCATTATAATTTGGGATTATTGGAACATGTTCAGCCAGAATCAAAGATTCGATCTTCGCATTGAAGGACGTGTACGTTTAGCTGGCTGCTCAGGCACTCGTACACGTGGTATAAACTTTTAAACAATCCCTGTCAAAGTCCTAGTTTCTTCTATCACAGCTTAGAAAAGGAAACTGCTTAAACATGAAACATTACGAAACACAAACGTTTTACGAGTACTTAGACAGATCAAACCGTCCAACATTCGAAGGAAATGATCGGGTGAAGAGGGGGGGGGGGCGAATATATTTATATCTGAAACATGGTCGTGTTGTAAGGAGTGGAAAAATAAGCAAGCAGTGACCCGGTTTTGAATGGAAAATCCCCAGGCCTTCGAGTCCGGCGCTGGCCAGGTATATAAGACCAGAATAGAAAAAAGGGAGATAAGTTGAGCACGTGTAAGTCCAGCGGGAGACGTGGACGAGGAGGGTCATTCGATAGATGGAGGCTGACGTGTGGAAATATATAAACATATGGACTTCGTGCGCATAGGATTTATTTTGATTCGCATTGCCTTGTGGATCAGAACTTTGTAAATACATTGATCGTGATTTTAAGAAAAAGGATTGTTGTTTCGTGTTCCTGTTATATATATGTAAGGTGTGAATGTATGGTATAGTCATCCTTCCACCACTCAGTACGACGACGGCTAGATAGAATAAAAGATTAAATAATAATTTTCATCAATCTAGTAAAGAAATATCTATTACCACAGTGTGATCCATATATAAGCGTTCTGGAAAATTCTTCATGTTAAGAATCCCACTATAATACTACCAGATTACCTAAGTCAACAAATAAAACGCTGCTGTCCACAGTTTGAAGTGGACCTGGTATTCTCTGTTAGAAAAGTGAGATAAAGTCAAGCTGACCTGGGTACGTGGTATCATCTCGATGATATAGCACAATGTATCGGGAACGCACCCAAGGGAACATAAAATACCCGCTTATGCAGAGAGAATATAACAGAGGTTTTACTGCCTGGTTCAGAACTGTCATTCCGATAATTGCTACACTTAAACGCCGTCAGCTCAGCAAATTCAATGGCGCTTTATTTGCTGACACCTTTTATACCCATACAATAACGCACACACTTCAGGAGTTGTCGTGAGGACTGTCTTAACGCCCACTGTCTTATTTCTTCAGTATAAACACAGTTTTTATTCAAGTTATTAACTAGCTGTGATGTATAAACTTCTTTATAAATGTAATGTGTTTTTTAACAAGACGAAACTGTTAGTTCATCACTTTTAAATAGGGCAGATTAGATTTATTAGGTTTAAAAACTACTGAAGGATTATGGTCTTAGTCGTAAACAACACATAGAAGACACATTCTGCAGCAATGCTCAACATAACAAGTGCAGAGAAGACAGATGTATACGCTGTGTGGGGGAGCTATATCAACTCGAACAGACCACCGATTATTTCAGAAGCATACAGGCGGATGTCTGAGAATGATGATGATGTTGATGAAAAAAAAAGAAGAATAAGAAGAAGAGCAGGGGGAAGGGGAAGAGGAAGAAAAGAAGAAAGAATAAGAGTTAGAAATAAACAAGATACAGAGATGTATTGAAACAAGACATAAAGATACACACACACACAGATAACTTATAACTTTTTAAAGTGGTATAACACTGGTTTTCTGAACTTTCTTTTTTAAACAAACATCTCTCTTATTAACTCATTGTTCATTCGTCATTCTTTCTTTCATTTCTCCACTCTGTTTATTTGTCCCACGCGGAAAGCAGTTTTATCCAAACGCTGGCTTTCTTCTCAGATTTTCACCAGACATTTGTGACATCTACTTGTTTTTCATCATAAGCAGTCGACTTTTTTTTAAAGTCAGTTTTACAGGACACAGGTGGCCAAACGCAGAAAACATAAAGAACTTGCTATGTTAATGGAAATGAATACAATAACAGTTTTTTTTTTAACTTTAATCCGAAAAACGCCAGAAGGTACAATCTCTCATACAGGAAAAGATGAAAAGATATTAAACAGGTTTAGAACCAAATATCTAGACGTCGTGCCGAATTCTGGATATCATAGCGAGGACTGGGTGTAATACTGACATCTGGACGTGTTCATAAAATCTGAATATCTTACCTCAGTAACACGTCCAGATCTCACTAATATCTTCTTCTTCTTCTTCAGCTTTCCGAGCCATTAAGGCCCATTGCTGCGGATAAAATTCGCCTCCATTCCTCTCTGTTCCTAATATTCTCTCTCCAGTTGGCGACACCAATTTCTTTTATATCCTCTTTTATGTTGTCTTTCCATTTCTGTCTTGGTCTACCCCTTGTACTAGTTTCCCTCCTCTCTTGTGCATACATCATTTTCGTTTGTCTGTTCTCTTCCATTCTTTCTATATGGCCCAATCAGCGTAGTCTGTTCAGTTTCAAGACATTTATAATTCGTTGGAATTTAAATAAGCTGTTCAGTTCAGTGTTCTTTCTAGCTCTCCACTCTCCACTGTTGGTATTCTCTACCGGCCCAAAGATTCTTCTTAGGATATTGTTCTCAAAGATATGCAATTGTTATTCATCTTTCTTTGTTGAACTCCACATTTCTGATTCACACATAATGGCTGGTCTTATTATAGTTTTGTAGGTTATTATGTTGGTGTTTTGGGACAGGATTTGTAATTTTAACAGGTGTTGCAAGGCGAAGTATATTTTATTCCCCATTTGTACTGTTTTTAATTTCCTCGCTTACAATGTTGCTTCTGTTGAAGGTTGTGCCTAGATATATTTGTATGTTTCTGCTTTCCTAATAATTAAGGTGGCCATATTTTTCGCAAACCAAAGCAGAAACCACCTACCACCCCCCTTACCCCTCCTCCCCCACCCGCAAAGCAATTTTGCTCTTTAACCTTTACTGTCTATGCCAAACTCAAACTCAGAAAATTTTTTTAAAATTGTATGCTCCCTTCAGTAATTTTGACATCCATAGCTAGTGTTTTGTTTTAAAGTTCACAGAAACAATTAAAAAGCTCAGTATAAAGGAGTCATATCTTTTTGTCCCACCAACAGTAAGTAGTAGTCACCACAGCCGCCCTGCAGCAGATGATGTGCTTGGTACTGCCTCCTCTGAAGTTGTGGCCCAATATGTCTGTGGGGAATGTAATTTTCTTAGTAGATCTGGGCGCTGCATGAGGGTGTCGTGGAGTTTCTGGCCTAGGTTTCCTGCGCCCTCACACTTGCATTGAACCACATGCATCGCTTTCAATATTTGAAAACAGTTTTAGTTGCGTTTTCTGCATTGTCCATATCGTATTCATGTATGAGAAGATTCTTTCAGTGGGTGCATTAGTCCCAGACACCATCATCATCATCATCATCATCATCATCGTCATCATCATCATCATCATCGCCTTTCATTCCCTTGGGAGTATGGGTCACGGATAAGGGCTCTCCAGTCATCCCTATTCTTGGAATTATTCTCTGCTTTCTTCCATATGCATCCCTTGTCTCTGAGCACTGTCATAATTTCTCTTCTCCAAGTAAGTCTAGGTCTTCCTCGTTTTCTATTTCCTTGAGGATTCCATGTCTGTGTCTGTATTGATATGTTGGTGTCGGGTTTACTCAGAGTGTGGCCAATCCACCTCCACTTCCTAGACGTGATTTGTAGGTTCATAGGTTCTTGTCCTGCCCTTTCCTAAACCTCCTCGTTCCTGATCTTGTCCTGCCATTTAATGTTTAAAATCCTCCTCAAGCAGTAGTTCATGAATGTTTGTATCCTCTGTTGTATTGTCTTGGTCATAACCTATGTCTCTGAACCATATAGTAGGACAGTCTTTACGTTTGTATTGAAAAACCTAAGTTTGTTCTTGTTGTGATGTTCTTAGATGACCATATTTTGTTAAGTTGGATAAATGCTGTCTTGGCCTTGGTTATTATAGCTTTAACATCCTTTTCTGTTCTCCCGTACTTATCCACTATATTGCCTAAATATGTGAAACACCCTGGGTACTCCAAGACAGTCAAATAATAAATTAGATAACTCTGTAAGTCAACACATGCAACAGAGTTAGCTGGGAAATGGGAGAACACTTACACTGACCGGATGTCAGTTTTTGCTTGTTTTGAGTTCCAGTCTTTAATTTTATCTGCTGAAGCAAATTGTTGATTTCATCAAACAGTTCGTTGTCGTTGATTTCAAGATCTGAACCAAAGAAGTCGAGGCTTGTTTGAACATTTTCCCAAAAGGTGGATGTCTCAAAGCCACCCAACTGAAGCCACTCACACATTGAAATTGGTTCGCTCTTTCCCGTAGATATCACAGTTGTCATAGAAACTGGTGATAGTATTCATCACATCTGTTTTTCTAACCTCGTTTTCTAGACACAGAATCTGGATTTTCACCCTGTTTGGAACAAAATTGGTTCTATTCCTGTCCCTGCATTTTTGCAGGAGTTCGTCAAATGCAGACGACACTTCCAGTGCTGAAATTGTTTGTTTTTCAATTTTTAGGACAGCAGCATGAAAAATGGCAGAAATATTGTGAACAAAGAAGAGCCACAATGCAGAACATGGATTTTTTAAAAGAAAGTTCACATTATCGTAGGGCACATCTGTTTAGACAAAAAATAGGATTTCAATGCAGGAAAGAGCTTAATGATTCTCTCCACTGCTAGCATTAGTGAACATTATCTGGTTTTTCTGTATCCTAGAATCATTGGTACTCAACTATTACAAAGTCATAGAATTCCTTCAGTTCTTCCACACGAACAGAGTAAATATAAAAGTAGGAATATGTTTTCCCAACAACAATTTCAACATCAATAGGAAGGCAATCAGCTGAAGTTTGCACTGCGTTGTGGACAGTGTGAGCTGCGCAGACAATAGCCACAAGCTTATCACCAATCGAAGATTTTAATTTCGCAAATACATTGTTTTGTCCTTTTCTCTGAACACCACTGAAGTTTGTGTTAGCACTGTCAGCACAGAAACCCACACATTTTGTAGTGAGATCATTTTGTTTCAACACGTTAAGTAGAAACTCACAAATTATGTCTGATTTTTCGCCAGAGGTTGACTGAAGATCTATTAACTTCGACACCCAGTGACGGTACACAATATCTCACAAGCAGTGGGAACACCTTTATATCTTCGTGATTTGAGACATCTGTCATTATTGCTACACATTTTGTATTCTTCAATTTTTCTTGAAGTTGGTCAATGACAAATGGAAAAAGGACGTTAGTTATTATGGCCTCATATTTTGTCCTCCCACATATAAACTGGCTCACACAAATGTTGAATCAATTTTTTGGTGCAAATCATTAAGCGAAAACTGTGACATAAGGTGTGATATACAAATGTGCCTCCCTGCAGGTGCTAATTTGGCCTCTCTGCTCTCAAACGTTGCTGGTAGGAAATAGTTTGTCACGTGACGGGCGGACAGCGCTGCTGACACAGCTACTTTATGTCAGTCACTCTTCACATGTTTTGTGATATCCCATCTGCCGCCGTCCGAAACTGAAAATTCAGATTTGCAAGTGTCACCTCTAACATGGGAGGCATTGTCGGTTCTCGCTTTCTTTTATGAAGGGAAAATCACTCTCTAACTGTTGATTCAGTTTACACGCTCGCTTAGACATCGTGAGGGTAAACAAACAAAATAAATAACAGGAGGCGAAATTTTCATCAGCTCGCCACGTAATGTTCAGTTCTTAAGTCAGTAAAAGAAATAAAATAAAACACATAATAACGCTGATGAAATGCGCCTTACTTAATAACTTAATAAGTTCAGTACTACTAGTTAACGTGACAAAAATTCAAACCGCCCTCTCAGTCGTTCTACCGATATAAAACTGAAGCTGGCTCAAACATTTAGTGCTCTCAAACTTTTCCGCTAACTCTGCGATTGGTTAATTTAGTAACGAGGAAGATAACTATACTCTGATTGGTTCAACTTTCTATAACAAGTGAAAATCATTTTCTGATGCAACCAATTAATGTGCACCATAAATTTCTATCAAGTTAAAAATATAGTAATAAATACTTCTGATCAAATAAGTCACACACCGCCATTTTAGAATTAATGGATTTTTTGTTTGCTTACAGATTTTATTCATCTTTAAATTTAAAAAGTTTGGCATTTATTCCCGTCGCCAAGACTTTCGGCGAAGGCGGGACACCAGTCTAAACAGCGGGACTGACGTATTGTCACCTTACTAATAACCATATCTCCAACATTTATATAATTTTAAAAATAACAAATTATATATATATGTATATATATATATGTATATATATATATATACAACAAAAACATTTATATAAATTTATATAATTAAACATTAAAAAAATTAAATTTTATATAATTAAAAAGCATAAAATCAGGAAATACAGAAGTCTGATTTACCTTCTGACAGATCAAAACGTCGAGTAGTCGAACCAAATGATCACGTGATCGAATACATTTATATGTGAATTATGGTCACGTGATCCGCACATTACAAAAATGGAAAACTCTCCCGGTTAAAAATTACTCCATACATAGTGCAGGGGTGCCTAAATCAATAAACAAAACTGTGCTGAATGCAGTTTTAAGTGGCCCTAGTATTCACTTTCATAAATTTGAAGTAAAGTCAAGTTTATTTGGCGCCTGGTTTTATCTTGATGGCACAGAAAAACGTATGAAGCATGTACCCAAGGAAACATAATTTACCCGCTTTCGATGAGAGAAGTTAGGAAAAGTTGTACTGGCTGGTTCATTACGGCCTTTTCCATGAGAGAAGTTAGGAAAAGTTGTACTGGCTGGTTCATTACGGCCTTTTCCATGAGAGAAGTTAGGAAAAGTTGTACTGGCTGGTTCATTACGGCCTTTTCGATGAATGCTACAACATAATAATCTGACAGCCTAGCAACACTGGGCTCTTTATTTGCAGGCTCATTCTCTTTATCGGTGCATTCTCTTAAGAATTTCTAAACAAGACGGATTATCTTAACGTACGATGTCTTGTTTAATCAGTACACAGAAAGCTTTTATTCAAATTATTAATGACCTGTGATGTGTATAATTCTTTGTGAATTTAATGTGTTTTTAACAAATCGAAGGTTTTAATTTATCATCCTTAAACAATGCAGATTAAATATTTCAGACTTAAAAATCACTCAGGGATTACTTTGTTGGTAGTAAAAAACTACCGTAGACAACATATTATGCAGGAGCGCTCAACATAAGGAGCACAGATAAAATAGAGCAGACTGCGCCTAAAGTCTGCACCTCAGATAGGACAGTGTTGAGATCTGAAGCAACAAGAACTGCGCCTAAAGTCTGCACCTCAGATAAGGTAGTGTTGACAGTTGAAGCTTCTTCTTGTTCTTCTTCGTTCACTTCTATCACCAAAAACCGCACTGTGAACCTACTGAATTCACGCGTGTGGTCCTCGTTAGGTCCCATGGTCCCCTGTGTGGTCCAAAATAGACCACACGAGATCCACGAAAGGACCACAAGGGGTTCAGAGTATCACAGTGCTTTAGCCTGTATTCTTGGTGGGTCTCGGAAGCGGGATTGCGTGACACCGTGGTTTTCATTGCACCAGTTTAGTCTAGGGTTGGACTTTCTCACCGGAAGACCTCGACGTGTTTTGGATATCAGTGCATCCCAGCTGGGTGAGAGGCGATAGCCCACCCAGGCCAGAGTTGGACTTTCTCACCGGAAAACCTCGACGTGTTTTGAGATACCCGTGTATCACCGCCGGGTGAGAGGTGGTTGCCCATCCAGTCCAGGGTTGGACTTTCTCACCGGAAAACCTCAGCGTGATTAGGATACGCAGACATCCCCGCCGGGTGAGAGGTGGTTGCCTATCTAGACTTCCCTGGTCCAGTGTCTCCGACTTCAGCATTTTGCGGTCGTGGCCGCTACCTTTCCTAGTTGTGACCAGGATGGAGCTTTTGTCCAGGAGGACGAATCCTCGCCACTAGTGACTTCTACCCCTGGGTTGAGCCGGTTTAGGCATTTCCCAGTATGGGTGTGTTTGGGACGGGACCGACCTCTAGGGCAGATGTACTGTGACATGCATAGCCTTCAAGATTCACCCCTGGTATGAGCCGGTTTAGGCAAAATTCACCAGTATGGGTGTTTATCAGGCGTTACCGACCTCTAGAGCGGAGGTGGCATGACATGTCTAGCCATCGAGTTCCACCCCTGGTGTGTGCCGGTTTAGGCATATTTCACCAGTGTAGGTGTATTTCGGACATGGCCGGCCTCTAGAGCAGAGGTGCCGTGGTATAGCTCTCGTAGCGATACTACTGGACATACCGGTTAAACTTCACTTTCCACCACCTTTTCACATCGGCTCCGCACAGCAACCTTTATTTCTTTTCCGCATTTACTTCCTTAACCGGGAGGAGCTTCACTCTACGCGCGGCATTTGAGGAGTCTCGCCAGCAGTGTCTTAACCTCTGGGACAAGCCGGTTCATGCATTTCACCCGATATGACTGCACTCAGGACGTGGCCGACCTCCAAACCAGAGGTGCCGTGATTTGACTGTTTGCTTCGCTTTATCCTTTCAACCACCTTTTCCGCACTGATGCTGCGCGGCAACCTCATTTGCAAATTTCTTCATTGGCTGGGAAGAGCACCGCTCCACGCACGGCAGTTGAAGATCTCGCCAACAGCGGCAGATGAGCTACCAAACGTGACACTCATCTACCCTAAGTATCTGGTTTTCAGGCGCCAGATATTCGCCCTCGCCCCTTCTCCTGTCAGTTTAAACAGTTCTGCCACGGGAAGGCCAGGAGCTGGACTTGACTGCCAGAGGCTGTTTGTGGCGCGTTTGCAGTCCTTAGAACCGAGATTTGAAGCAACAAGAACTGCGCCTAAAGTCTGCACCTCAGATAAGACAGTGTTGACAGTTGAAGCAACAAGAACTGCGCCTATAGACTGCACCTCAGATAAGACAGTGTTGAGATCTGAAGCAACAAGAACTGCGCCTAATGTCTGCACCTCAGATAAGACAGTGTTGAGATTTGAAGCAACAAGAACTGCGCCTAAAGTCTGCACCTCAGATAAGACAGTGTTGAGATCTGAAGCAACAAGAACTGCGCCTAAAGTCTGCACCTCAGATAAGACAGTGTTGAGATTTGAGCAACAAGAACTGCGCCTAAAGTCTGCATCTCAGATAAGACAGTGGTGAGATTTGAGCAACAAGAACTGCGCCTAAAGTCTGCATCTCAGATAAGACAGTGTTGAGATTTGAGCAACAAGAACTGCGCCTAAAGTCTGCACCTCAGATAAAACAGTATTGACAGTTGAAGCAACAAGAACTGCGCCTAAAGACTGCACCTCAGATAAGACAGTGTTGAGATCTGAAGCAACAAGAACTGCGCCTAAAGTCTGCACCTCAGATAAGACAGTATTGACAGTTGAAGCAACAAGAACTGCGCCTAAAGTCTGCACCTCATATAAGACAGTGTTGAGATTTGAGCAACAAGAACTGCGCCTAAAGTCTGCACCTCAGATAAGACAGTGTTGAGATTTGAGCAACAAGAACTGCGCCTAAAGTCTGCATCTCAGATAAAACAGTATTGACAGTTGAAGCAACAAGAACTGCGCCTAAAGACTGCACCTCAGATAAGACAGTGTTGAGATCTGAAGCAACAAGAACTGCGCCTAAAGTCTGCACCTCAGATAAAACAGTATTGACAGTTGAAGCAACAAGAACTGCGCCTAAAGTCTGCACCTCAGATAAAACAGTATTGACAGTTGAAGCAACAAGAACTGCGCCTAAAGACTGCACCTCAGATAAGACAGTGTTGAGATCTGAAGCAACAAGAACTGCGCCTAAAGTCTGCACCTCAGATAAGACAGTATTGACAGTTGAAGCAACAAGAACTGCGCCTAAAGTCTGCACCTCAGATAAGACAGTGTTGACAGTTGAAGCAACAAGAACTGCGCCTAAAGACTGCACCTCAGATAAGACAGTGTTGACATTTGAAGCAACAAGAACTGCGCCTAAAGACTGCACCTCAGATAAGACAGTGTTGACAGTTGAAGCAACAAGAACTGCGCCTAGTGTCGGCAGTTCTGAACTAGAATGGTTGTCTAGTGGTCTATTCTTCTTGTAAGAAAAGTACTTCATTATACAACGTCTCCGAGATTTCATTTAGAGATCTTGACTTCTTGTTTCTATGTTACACACTTAGAAACATGCACAAATACTACCCAGGCACGCAGCTACAACCAGTGGGACAAAAGTGAAACAATTCATGTATGACTTATATTTGGCAGATTGTCAAACTCCACTACTTGACATGTCAGAAAAAGCACCGGTATAGACTAGATAGACACGAACAAGCAGTTTATTGACAAGGACTGGTTCTAAGGACTGTTATACCCGGAGGTGGAGTGGGGGATACGCTCTCCACTCCAATTAAATGTCCCCAAGGCGTGCGACTCAAATAGCCCCTGACAGTCAGGTCCAGCTCCTGGCCTTCCCGTGGCAGAACTGTTCCAACTGACAGGAGAAGGGGCGAAGGCGAATATCTGGCGCCTGAAAACCAGACGTTCTCGGGTAGATGTTTGGTAGCTCATCCACCTCTGCTTGGGAGATTCTTCAGCTGCCGTGCGTGGGGTGAAATTCCTCCCGGCCAATGAAGAAAAATGCGATTAGTTTTGTTGCGCAGCGCCGTCGTGGAAAAGGTGAAGGATGAAGTGACCAGTAGCCTCGAGGTCAGGAATACTCACGGCACATCTGCTCTAGAGGCTGGCCACGTCCTATATACACCCATAATGGTGCAGATTGCCTGAACCGGCTTAACTCAGGGGTTAAACTAAGACATTCCTGGCGAGACTCTTTGACTGCCTCGAGTGGAGCGAAACTCCTCCCGGCCAAACAAGAAAATGCGAAAATGCGACTAGGGTTGGCGGGCGGTGCGGCTGTGAAAAGGTGATGGAAAGGATAAAGTGAAGCTTAATAGGTATGTCAGTAGTCTCACGGCGAGAGCTACCCATACCACGGCATTTCTGCTCTAGAAGCCGGCCACGTCCGATATACATCCATACTGGTGAAATATGCCTAAATCAGCTTAAACATGGAGCGAAACTTGATAATTACTTATGACACGGTACCTCCGCTCTAGAGGTCGGTAAAGTCCTAAACACGCCCATGCTGGGATAATACGCCTAAACCAGTTTAACCCAGGGGTGAAACCTACTAGTGGCGAAGATTCGTCCTCCTGGACAAAAGCTCCATCCTAATCACAACAAGGAAGAGTAGCGGCCACGACCACAAAATGTTGAAGTCGGAGACATTGGACCAGGGCAGTCTAGATAGGCAACCACCTCTCACCCGACGGGGATGTATGCGTAACCTAATCACGCTGAGGTTCTCCTGTGAGAAAGTCCAACGTTGACTGAATGGGTAACCATCTCTCACCCAGCGGGATATACGGATATCCCAAAACACGTCGAGGTTTTCCCGTGAAAAAGTCCAACTCTAGATTAAACTGATGCAAAGAAAACCGCCGTGTGACGCAATCCCGCTTCTGAGACCAACTGAGAATACAGACTCAACCCCTGCGATACTCTGAACCTCTTATGGTCCTCTCGGGGATTTCGTGTGTTCCTTTCGGGGACCGCGGGACCTATCGAGGACCACAGGAGTAAATTCAGTAAGTTCACGGGGCGGTCTTTGTTGTAGAAGCGATCGAAGAAGAAGAAGAAGAAGATTGATGAGGGAAAATGAGGATGAATTAAGTGAGGGTGAGAGAAAAGCCAGCTGCCACAAGACAGGAATTGACAAAATAATCGAGACACGTCTTCCCGGCAAGAACTTGTTTGCCATTGGGCATCAAGACAACAGATCGTCAAAAACCAAGCAATATCATGCTTTAAATTCTAAGAAACTCTCTCCGAATAACACAGAACTTCACAAATTGACTAAATAAAGTCATCAAGCTGAGAAATACCACATTCAAAACTACACGATGAAAAATAAGAACACTCAGCTACACTGTTCTGACATAACAAAAAGGACAAACCAAGTTTCAACTACATTTTGAGACAGGTTGACCTAATGCCTAGCTCACATTCTCTCTGAGTCTCTAACTACCACACAAAATGGACAAACCTCAAATGTCCTGTCTGTGATATGATTCACTGTCAAAATTGATCTAAGCTCTAGGTTCCTACATTAACAATCATCCTATAATCCTCCTACCTATCACGATCTTTCTTAACTAAACATCATTTTTTATATCCCCGCTAATGCCTACTAAATCCCAGAATTCTGCAATTCTTTCTGGAACTTTCTACCCGCGAACTCCAGTCGCATGTGAAAAACTGGACTGTTTATGACCTTCAACATATTTCTAACATAAATTTCATGCGAATATAAACTCCCACTCAATAACCTTAAATTTGACAATTCATTTTCCGAAATTAAACTTTCCCTGAACTTATTTTAACAAAGCTAACCCCGGCGGAGAACGTGGACAAGATTGCTAACAAGGGAAGCTACTCTTACTCTACTCCGTTTACATCGATAGTCTCTCTTTGACCAAAAATCTCGCCTTTTATAATTTCTCTATGACAAATACTGTCATATAAATAAGTGTGGCCAACACTTATATCAGTTCAATCAATGGAAGCTATATAAGGACGTATACTACTTTCTTCTGATCACTGATTACTTCACAAATACACTGTGCAGTGATCGCGTTCGTAAACAGTAACCGGTAAATTACGCAGTGTCCGTCATTGCTATTAAGATTGAGGTCGATTATGTGCGCCCAGTAAGTTTAGTGCTTTGGAACTTCGCATAGACAGCATTGACGGTTCTTAGTTATGTCTATCCGGTCAATGGGTGATCTGTGATGATCTTTGCCTGTCCTGGTTCAACTTTGTACTTTAGCTACGGAGTCTGTGCAAAGAGCAAAGCTGACTAGTTTCATCTTTGGATTTTTGCAGGTCCTAAAATGGCGTGCTCACTGGCTGGCTCATCATCAAGGGCTGATGCGAAGGGCCCTCGATGAACATTCCATGCGATATTCACTGGCGCAGGCGGTGCAGCGGTTACGGGTGTATCTTGCTCGCGGTGATACCGACAACCTAATACTGAAACTTTTGGAAGTTATCGGTTACCGTAGCCGTTTTATAATATCAAAGACATATTAAAAACCGACCAGTGAAACCGCCTGTAGGATATCTGGGCCAGGAGAATGATAATGCTCAATTTGCATGAAGAAGAATCAGTGAGTTTTAATTTGGTTCAGCCTGTGAGCATTTACATCTCGCCGGAATTAAGGTAAACAAAAATCTTCACACAAATGTCTCGCTCCTGTTTGTTTAATTTTACATTTAAAAAATGTATAAAGTCCACAAAGACGTATTGAGACAACAGATATTTCTGGAAGCACTTATGTGGCTATAATTGTACCTGTTTTTAAAAAAAATCACTTCGCGATTATTGTAATACAAGAGGACGTTTGAGAATTATCGAAAGGCGAAGAATAAGAAGAAGAAGAAGAAGAATAAGAAGAAGAAGAAGAAGAAGAAGAAGAAGAAGAGGAAGATTGATCTTTATTGATCTTTATTTCAAAAGGGTTAAGAATTGGGCACGCAGGCCCGTCTGACATTCTGCCCTTTATCATACATCTTTCACTCTATTCCAGACGTTCTACAAATATGCTGTTCATGTAACAAACATAATTAACACTGAAGCTGAGAGACATAAAATATAATATAACATTTACGTTTCGCTCTTAAACATTCACTCAGTACAGAAGTAACTACATACATTATAAATGACTATCTACTAAATAAAATTTTCGGGACTATTCAGAAAACAATGAATTGTATTCGGTGTCTGTAAGAGCATTTTAAGATAACTTTTAACTTTTATAATTCATGGAGGCATGTAGTCAACATCAAAAAGATATTGGGAAAGCTTGTAGTTGTAGGAAGGAGTATAATTTAAATTTTTTATATAGGATGGGAAGGTATTCCAAAGATGAGCAGCAGAATAACTAAAGCTTTTCTTGTAAAGATCAAGTCTAGGTTTTGGAAGACATATGTTGTTCAAGCGTTGGCTGCACTTTGGGCTAAATTTAAACAGGTTCCAAAGATAAGGCGGGGCATGCCGTGAAAAAATTTGATGTACTAACTTGGCTTTGTTGAAGAGGAACCTGTTCTTAAGAGGTAGTATTTTGATACGTTTGTGATGGTTAGTTGTTTGTGCTTGATCTTTGTCACTAAAAAGCTTTACTGCTCGCTTTTGGAGTGAGCAAAGCCTCTTTGTATTTGACACTGTGCAACCATCCCAAACTGTTGAGCAATAGTCTAAATATGTTTGTATATGAGATATGTAGTATGTCTTCCTAGTGTCTTGATCGATGAAGTGCTTAATTTTAGCTAATTGGTATACTTTTTGTGCGATGAGTTTTGTTAGACATTGCACATGATAGTTCCAGGTCAGATGTTGGTCAATAATAAGACCTAGTGTTTTGTGCTCTCTAAAGTTTTCTATCTGTGATGTTTCTGTACAGAGCCGAAGTGTTGTTTTTGTTGCGTTTTGTTGTTTCTATCTTGTTGTTATGAGCATTGATTTTGTTTTATCGGTGTTTATAATCATGCCATTATTTTTGCTCCATCCAATTAAATTGTATAACTCGACCTGAAGAGTTGATTCTAGATTAACACAATCGTAGTCACTGGTGTAGACTGGGCAATCATCGGCAAAAAGGTCACAAGAAGAGTGTTTAAGATGAAGTGGAAGATCATTGATATAGATAGCAAAGAGCAACGGGCCTAGAATAGAACCTTGCGGAACACCATTGTCAAGTGTAGCAGATTTTGATAGAGAATTGTTGAAGAATACTACCTGTTGTCTGTCTGAAAGAAACGATGCAATTAATTTTATGAGGTTAGGGTGCAATTTATAAGTCTTTATTTTTCTTACAAGAATATCGGGGTCAATCATATCAAATGTCTTTTTAAAGTCGACAAAGATGGCACCATATAATCTATCGTCATTTATGTTTACTAACCAGTTTTCTGTCATTTTGGTAAGAGCTGTGTGGCAGGAATGATTGGGTCTAAAACCTGACTGACTGTCTATGAGTAAATTGTTCTCTTGCGTGTGTCGTAGAGTTATTTTGTGTATGTGTTTTTCGAGTGGTTTTGATAATGACGATAATATGGATATTGGTCTATAGTTGGTAAGAGTGTTGGATGAGCCAGATTTAAAGCGAGGATACACCTTTGCAGTTTTAGAAGCCTCAGGGAAATAACATTTTGCAATGCACTGGTTGTAAATATATGTTAGTGTATGTGAAATGACAGGTGCAGCATAACGTAAGATCTTATTAATAATATCATCAAGCCCAGCTGTATTGTTGTTTTTTAAGGTTAAGAAATAACTGTGAACTTCACTGACTGTTAAGAACGGAATGTGTAACTGTTTAAAATCAGTACATCTGCTGTCCAGGAATGTTTGTAGTTCATGTAAGTCGCATACAGGAGCTGATATTGATGATTTAAGAACGTTGATTTCTTCTCTGAAATGTGTACTGGTATGTGCGCTAGTGTATGCACGATTGATGGCTTGAGAATCAAATTCTTCTCTTTTATTTGATAGGGTATTTATGGCTTTCCAAATTGATTTACTGTCTGATTTATTCTGTATTAGATTCCTGAAGTAATTTTTTTCTCTCGTCTTATTAAGTATTGAACTTTGTTTCTGAGTGAACGGTAGGTCATAAAGTCCTTGATTTTGTGCGCCCGGTCACGTTCTCTCATGGACTGTAATATTTCAGGTGTTATCCAATGTGACTTCGTCTGGTGTTTTACTTTCACCTCTTTCATGGGGACATGTTTGTCTAATATATCTCTGAAGATCTTTAGTCAATATTCTATTGCTCATCAGGGTCAGTTAGTTGGTATACGTGTGTAAGTGAAGATTCTTGCAAATCATTAAGGAATAACTCTAGGTTAAATTTTCTGAAGCTTCTAAAAAATTTCAGACTGATGTGATTGTGTTTAGGAAGTTCATACCCCTTTCTTGTCCACGTACAGCAGACTGGGTAATGATCACTTAACGAAGTATGAGGGATGTTACATTCAATGATGTTTTCTAGTTGGGCTACATATATATGATCTAATAATGTGGATGATATTTCTGTTACTCTAGTAGGTTTGGTGACAATTTGGCAAAGATTATAGGATAATATAATATTGATCCAAGTTAGATTTATTGTGTTAGATCTATGTTGAAATCTCCTAGAATGATAATATATTAAAACCTAAAGGTTGAAACCTCATCCATCATAGTCGTGAAGTGATCGTACCACAGAGATGATGCATTTGGATTACGGTACAAAAGTCCAATAACTAATGGACTCTGGTTTGGCATTTTAACTTCCACCCAAATACACTCTACCTCTGATGATTCGAGGTCTTCACGAATGGATAGTTGTGGAGACATATATTACTAGACCTGTTTCTAGTTTCCTGGTTGGGTCACGCCGGATCAGGTTAAAACCGTTAATTCTAAAATCTTCATCGGTTATGTTCCTATTTACACGGCTTTCAGAGAAGCCAAAAATGTGGAATTTTTGATGTAATATGTGTGTTACTTCAGGAATTTTACCTAATAGGTGATATACATTCAGATGGCCTAATCGAAGTCCTTCTTTATGTAACCATGTTTCGGTAGGTGGGGTCATTTTATTTTCTGTTACTGATTTGAAAGTAATTCCTGTTATGATACTTAATACTGAAGTAAATAAACTTTTAAATACTACACAGAGACATACTCTGTATATTAAACTTTCAACTGGTACACAACTCACTAGCTGAAATAATTGGAAGCTGAAAGAGAGACACATCTAACTACTAAATAATTAAACGCTGAACTATGTGAATTCACTAACAAGTTGAGTAATTAAGTATATAGTTCTCACATACAAACAGATACAACTCACAAACTGCAAGGATCTATAGAAAGTTGACAAGAATTAGAAAAATAGATACAAAAGAAAAGGGGCAAGAAATAAAATGCAATAATAAAACGTAAAGAATTCTAAATAAACTTAAGAAAGAAGATATCAGTCACTATGTCTTGCTGAGTAATAATTCTATTTCGACATTGCGGGTTGAAGGTTTCAGTTTGTGATGGATTACGATGATACTGCCATCAGTTTAAGGCATGTGGTGTCTGTAAGGTACCATGCCATATGAGTTATGCAGAGATAACATATAGGCATGACTCAATGCTGCAGGGCTAACTTGCAACATATACTGCAGCTCTAGATTTCTTTCAGGATGTTGCATGGAACTTGCTTGTGTGTTGAGCTCTTCCAATGAGCTGTGCTACGGAGGAAGAATCCTGACGTTGCTGACGCTCGTATCAGCTCGTCTGACAGTCTGAGGCTGACATGAGGGTAGGGGTGGAAACATTGTGTCATAGTCGGTGGTTTGCTGTGGAACAGGTGGTGCAGATTTGGAGGTCCCTTTGGTTGTAGTGCTCGGAGTAGAGCTGGCTTTATGGGGTTTTTTTGTTGGATGTGGGTGTTGTTTGTGGACATCCAACTGTACTACGTCTTTCTGTAGTGTACGTTCTGGAAACTTTAGATTTTTGGCAAGGATGCTGGTACCAAGTTTTGATGTATGTATGTGGTCCCTGTACATCCGTTTCTTCGGGGCACCAGAGGCTGAGATGAAGAACACAATGTGGTTTATGAAGACAATATTGTTACCACGACAGTATGACTGAAGTGCCTTATTTTTGATGTCTACCAGGCGGCGTCCAGGGCCGGAGCAGGGTGGAATGATGGAAGATAGGAAGATTGCTGCAGTCGGATACTTTTCCTTGATGGCGGAAGTCAAAGCCTGCATGTCGGAAAGTCTGATGTTCTGGCCATTCATGCTGTCATTTATGCCAACATGTACGGAGATTTTCCTCACGCCCTGGTCTGTATTAAAACTTCTCAGTGTTTGCGTTATTTTCGCAATACCAGCTCCCGGTACTGCAACTACTGAGACAATGTCTTCGTCTGCTATGGACATCCTCTCGCTATACACGCCCTTTAGCAGAGAATCCCCAATTATTAAATGTGTTGTACTGTCCGTGATTTTGTGAATGGGAATTTGTTGCGTATTTCGTTCACGTTGTTTTTGGTTAGATTGTGACTGGAAGTGGGATGCGTTGTTTGACTGAGATGATTGTTGCGTCCTGTCTGTCTGCTGAGTATCTGGTACAGAGCTTTGCTGTAGAGCGTCAAATCTGTTGGTGATCTTGACCTCGATGGGGTACTCGTATTTTGTGATATGCTGTTCTTGCTCACCTGATAAAGAGTCAGTGACTTCACTCTGTTTTTGTTGGTTGTTTTTCTTGTGAAGTTTGTTTACACCGGCTGGCGACGATGGCTGAGCCTTGTGCTTCATGCTGAGATTAGTTTGACTAGCAGCCACTGACTGACTGTGACTACCAGTTTCTGTCTGATTGTTTTTCTGTAGTTTTCTACTACTGCGGTTTTCGCTGTTCGTTGATTGAATGAGCAGCTTCAGCTTGGTATTTTCTTCTCTCAGCTGTTCAACTTCTTTTTTGATATTGTCATTCTCCTCACTGAGTGACTTTACAACTTCTGACTTCATGTCACTGATGAGTATTTTCACTAAGTCTTTAATATCTCCTGTGAAGTCATGGCCACAGTGACAAGTAAGTAGTTTTGTTCCTGTACCAACAGCTTGATGAGAACTAACAGTCTCACTAAGTCTTGGTACATTGCTCTCCAAAGATTTTTCGGAGTTTGGTTCCGTTATTATATCAGTTTCATTAGAACTGTTAGCTGGGTTGTCTTTATGAGTAAAGTTGTCTGAAGACAGTGGAATTTTCTCAGTAGAAGCTGTTGGACCTTGTTCTCCAGCAGTATCTGGGATTATTGGTTCTTCTGCAGCAAGTGTGATTCATGTTTGCTGGAGGCCTCTTTGCTGGTGACAATAACAGCGTTTTCTGGCACAGACTCTTCTGCTGTCATGATTTCCATTCTATCGCCGACTATGTCAATAGACTTCTTTGCAGGACTTGCAAAACTTTCGGCCGTGTGTGTAAGTGATGTGTTTAGTTCATCTGAGTTATCTGCTAGAGGGAGCTGACTGGCCATCACGAAGAAGGAGCAGGAGGAGGAGGAGGAGAAGATGAAGATATAAAAAGAGTACAGAGAATAGTTTATACAAAACATAAAGAAATATATCAAAATACTCAAATCACTTACATCTTTGTAACATGGTATAACATGGATTTTCTGGCCTTTATTTTAATCAAACATATGTCTTATTATTTTCATAATCTGAATTTTCTTCATTGTTCATTTCTTGTTCTTTCTTTCAATTCTCCACTCTGTTTATTTTTCCCACATAGAAAAAGCCTTTACATGGAAACGCTGGCTTCCTTGGTAGATTTTCATCAGACTGTTGTGACCTATACGTGTTTTTTCATCATAAGCAATCGGCTTTATAAAAAATACGTTCAACAGGATGTATGTGGTCGGCCATACGTAGAAAACGTAAAGAACTTGATATGTTAGTGGAGGTGAATATAATAGTAGTTTCTTATCTGAAAAACATCAAAAGGTACAGCCTTTTATAAAAGAAAAAGGAGTAAAGATGTTACTTTGAATAGGTTTAGAACTAACGCTCTTGGCGTCTTGCCGAGGTCCGGGAGTCTTATTGAGACCTGGGCGTATTACTGAATTCTGGAGGTCATACTGAGGTCTAGAAGTATTACTGAATTCTGGAGGTCATACTGAGGTCTAGAAGTATTACTGAATTCTGGAGGTCATACTGAGATATAGAAGTATTACTGAATTCTGGAGGTCATACTGAGGTCTAGAAGTATTACTGAATTCTGGAGGTCATACTGAGGTCTAGAAGTATTACTGAATTCTGGAGGTCATACTGAGATATAGAAGTATTACTCAATTCTGGAGGTCATACTGAGATCTAGAAGTATTACTGAATTCTGGAGGTCATACTGAGGTCTAGAAGTATTACTGAATTCTGGAGGTCATACTGAGGTCTAGAAGTATTACTGAATTCTGGACGTCATACTGAGGTCTAGAAGTATTACTGAATTCTGGACGTCATACTGAGATATAGAAGTATTATTGAATTCTGGACGTCATACTGATATCTAGAAGTATTACTGAATTCTGGACGTCATACTGAAGTCTAGAAGTATTACTGACGTCTGGACGTCAAATTTGAGGACTAGAAGTATTACTGAATTCTGGATGTCACACTGAGGTCTAGAAATGTTACTGAATTCTGGAGGTCATACTATGGTCTAGACGTATTACTGAAGTCTGGACTTCATACTGAGGTCTAGACGTATTACTGAATTCTGGACGTCATACTGAGGTCTAGACGTATTACTGAAGTCTAGACATATTACGAGGTTTGGACGTATTGATGAAATCTGCACATCTTACTGAGGTCTGGATGTATTACTCAGGTCTGTATGTTCTTCTGAAATCTGAATAATTTACTGAAATCTGGATATTTTACTGAAATCTGGACGTGTTGCTGAGATTTAGGGATGTTACTGAGATCTAGACATCTTACTAAGTTTTGAACGTGTTGCTTAGACCTCGACATCTTATCTAAGACCTTGACCTGTTATTAATATTTGGATTTCTTATTAAGGTCCAGACGTCTTAGTGAACGTGATCCTAAGGTCTGAGATTCTCACTGAGGCATGGACGTCTTGTTGAAGTTTGGTTTTCTATATTTGTGGTCTGCTCGTTTTAGCTGTGATTTAGACATCTTGCCTACGTCTTAATGTCTCACAGGGTCTGCACGCTGCAATTTGGTCTGGAAATCTTGCTGAGGTCTGGAACACCTTGCTAGCATCTGCTTGTTTTCCTGTGGTATGAACATATTAATGAAATCAGGAGTCTTACTATGGTCTGGACGTCTTACTGTGATCTGAATATATTAATGAAATCAGGAGTCTTACTATGGTCTGGACGTCTTACTGTGATCTGAACATATTAATGAAATCAGGAGTCTTACTATGGTCTGGACATCTTACTGTGATCTGAACATATTAATGAAATCAGGAGTCTTACTATGGTCTGGACGTCTTACTGTGATCTGAACATATTAATGAAATCAGGAGTCTTACTATAGTCTGGACATCTTATCGTGATCTGAACATATTAATGAAATCAGGAGTCTTACTATGGTCTGGACATCTTACTGTGATCTGAACATATTAATGAAATCAGGAGTCTTACTATGGTCTGGACGTCTTACTGTGATCTGAACATATTAATGAAATCAGGAGTCTTACTATGGTCTGGACGTCTTACTGTGATCTGAACATATTAATGAAATCAGGAGTCTTACTATGGTCTGGACGTCTTACTGTGATCTGAACATATTAATGAAATCAGGAGTCTTACTATGGTCTGGACGTCTTACTGTGATCTGAACATATTAATGAAATCAGGAGTCTTACTATGGTCTGGACATCTTACTGTGATCTGAACATATTAATGAAATCAGGAGTCTTACTATGGTCTGGACATCTTACTGTGATCTGAACATATTAATGAAATCAGGAGTCTTACTATGGTCTGGACATCTTACTGTGATCTGAACATATTAATGAAATCAAGAGTCTTACTATGGTCTGGCCATCTTACTGTGGTCTGGACGTCTTACTATGGTCTGGACATCTTAATGTGATCTGAACATATTAATGAAATCAGGAGTCTTACTATGGTCTGGCCATCTTACTGTGGTCTGGACATCTTAAGGTGGTCTGGATGTCTAACTGACCTGGACGTCTTACTGTGGACTGGACGTCTTACTGTGGACTGGACGTCATTATGGTCTGGACGTCTTACTGTGCTCTGGAAGTTTTCTTACGTCATTTGTCATAGAAGTTTCACAGCAAACGTTGAAAAAAATATTTACAAACTATTAGCCCAAACTTAACCTTTGTCGGTTTATTTTTGTAAAACAATCATTGCTTGTCAGTCATTCACAACTGAAGTTTAAGCCTTTGGTTTTATTTCCTTAGAGTTTTCTGTAGAGTTTACACTGGCTCGTTTTTCTGACCTCCCGTGATGCAAGTTCCATTTTGCAAATATGCATTTCTAACTACGAGGGGAAGTCACTAAGTAACTCGCAAATGTCTGTTTAAAAAAATAATAAATGTGACAGTAATTTGAAAACTTAAAATTTTTTAACCTACATTATTCCCCTGTTTCTCGAGGTAATCGCCACCAACATTGATACATTTGTCCCATCGTGTAATCAGAGATGCAATACCCATGGCGTAAAAATCAGGAGTCCAATGTCTGAACCATTTCTTTTACTTCTGTTTCCACCTCTTCGTCACTCGAGAATCTTCTCCCGGCAAGGTGGTTTTTCAATGGACAAAACAGGTGAAAATCACTTGCAGTTAAGTCAGGACTATAGAATGGATGTTCAAGAACTTCCCAGTCCAACTGGCTAATCCTTCTCTTGAGTTAACCGAGCCGTATGTGGTCTGGCATTGTCATGAAGGAGAAGCACACCTCTAGTCAGCAGACCAGGACGTTTTCTTCGAATTGCATCCCTTAGCATCGACAGAACTTCACAGTACGACACATAATTCACACTGTCACCATACTTCTGAAACTTCTATCAGCTCTAATAATCTCATTCACACGTTACACAGTCGATTCTGCTGCAATCTGAACATGACGGCCAAGTCGGACTTTGTCAACAATTTCAGTCCGTTCCTGAGAAAATTATTTTACCCAGTTATAGACCGCTGTACGTGATAAACACTTTTCAGCATAAACTGTAATCATTTCCTTATGAATGTCCTCAACTGAATGTCCTTTAGCCCACAAAAATAGCACTACACTTCTCTGTTCTTCTTTGTTACCCACTAACAGTTGGGTAGCCATTTTGTTATTGCTTTGCGCATGCGCACATAACTCCTAGCCCCCCCCTATATACAACTATTATAAAGATGGATGATGGTACTATCTAAGGATATATGTAAATACTACCTAATAACTGCCACTGATAAAACATTTCAATTTGCGAGTTACTTGGGGACTTCCCCTCGTATATAATTTGGGTCTTGGTTTCAACAAAATAAATCTGCTCTAGTTATCAGTGTGTTTTAGAGATTATTTTTTTTCTACGCATCTTGTTTGCGGGCCTTCGTTTTTAGGTCCAAAAATGAGGTCAAGTCCATAAAAAATTAGGACATGTCCACAAAAATGAGGACGTATAGGAATCATTATACCTGGCTAATATCCTGCTTCCTTCATGAGAGACACATATGAGATGACCTGCAGTATTCTATCGACTAGATCACTGTCAGACAAATTCATCAGTGTATCTGTAAGTTCATTAAATGCACTCACTTCACATACAACATTACGATAACCGATTTTTGCTAATTATGCTTTATTTTGTAAAACATTCTCCATTCTTATTCAAATCTGACACAGCACGCAGAATACAAGTTAGATGAAATAAATAACGGCTTAGGAGAAAAAAATATGACCAAATGTATGAATTAGATTCTCTATAAAGTCCTCAGTTTCTGCAAACAGATGGTAAAGGACTAAAGATGTGAACATTAAAAAGAAAACAATGAACTAAACAGTTTATGCACAGAAAACAATGAACTAAACAGTTTATGCACAATCTCATACTAACATTTTGGAAGACCAACTCCGTGAAAAGGCTAATTTTGTTTTTCCTTCCGGGTAAAATCTATGTTATTTTGTGGTTCAAACCTCTTGCCATCTTCCGTATTCGTCTCCTAGTACTTCGATCCGCTTTCCAGCAATTTATTCTCTGAAGTAAAGATATAAACGGTATAATTTTCACAAGACTCTTTAAGCTGAGAACCTGATCCTGGGAATTCGTATGAACTGCTGTCAGAACTAATCCTCACTGGGCTGTGCTGTGAAAGGACGTTTATCGTTTCAATCAGTTGGAGCTCAAGTGTGAAATTGGAGTTACACAACTACGAGGGCTGCGTCACATCATCTTTATACCACATTAGTTGGTCCGTCATATCATCATTTATATCACATTCGTTGGTCCGTCAAATCATCATTTATACCACATCGTTGGTCCGTCAAATCATCATTTATACCACATTCGTTGGTCCGTCAAATCTTCATTTATACCACTGCCCTCATTTGTTGGTCCGGATCTATCTCTAAATTTTGTTTTCCACCTTCTTCATGTTTAATGTTCATTGCCGTCTTCATCTGTTTTCTTGCTGTCTTCCTGTTGTTGTTTCGTTTGCAGATCATAGTTTTTCTGCGTATTCTCTCGGACATTTTTGTCAACTTCCTCGGTCTTATCATGGCTGTGAGTCTGACAGAGTGGTTCTTTGACTACATCTTCAAGGTTTTTTATTTCCAGATTTTCTCTTTGGCTTAACTGATCTCCCTCCTTGCTGGTAGTGGACCTTAAGCTGGTAAAGCTACTTTTTTTGTCATTCTGGACAGAATACTGTGTCCATCGACGGCTTCCTTATCAGTAGCGTCCGGGTTAAGTTTAGGGACGTCTAAGTCAGACTGTTCCGCATTTTCGTGAACATTTTTTCGATCAGACAAGAATGAACTGGCACGGCTAAAGGAAGATTCTGTCTGTGATTCTGTATCCTGTTCGAGGCTAGACTGGGACTCTGATCTGGCTGTGGAGCTGTAACTTGACGATGAGTTTGAAGAGAATGATGCACGTGACACAGAACCAGAGCTCGATTAATATAAATAAGGGACTTCGACTCGAAGAAATCGCCCATCCCTGCCACACTCGCGATTCCCAGTTGTCCGCTAGAAAATAAGGATAGCGTAGGAAATAAACAGGAAAAAAAGTACACACGAGTACATTTTAAAATAATCTACAAATAATATTTTATTTTGTCATTGTGCAGAATCATCATCATCATCATCACGTGCCGTGCCGACTGGCGTTGGCTATTATGCTTCTCCAGATTACCCGATCCTTCATGCAGGCCATTAGCTCAGTTGGTGATCTCCTCTCACACCATCCCGTCAGACTGTCCAGTATCATTTCTCTTGATCTTCCTCTTGATCTTCTTCCTTCTATTTTCCCTGTTGTTATAATATTTTCAATGCCCCCTCTTCTCATTGCATGTCCTATGAAAGTACAGTGTCTCTCTCTTATCTTTCTGACAAGGTTGTTTGTCTCTCCAGCTCTTCTCATACATTCTTCATTAGTTATTTTTGCTGTCCAGGGGATTCGCAACATTCTTCTAATAAACCACATTTCTGCAGAATATATTGTGCAGAATATATACTAGAAATAAAAGTAAGGTGCTAACTACATGTCAAAGGGTAGTTAACTGTGTATGGTTTCACAGCAGGTGAAAGGTGTCTGCTCCTACTGGATTTTCTGAAGTCTTTGTTTAATTGTTGCTGTCTTGACTTTTTGTTCCTGAAATTACAAAATTATTATAGCACCAGTCAGACTTTTTTTTCAGTGCAAAAATAAGTGTTATAATTTGAATGTTACATCAGAAAAAATGCAGAACAGAAATGTCTGCTCATTTCGTTTCAGTTTTCTCCCTTTTTTTTTGCAGATTTTGTTCTGATATTTTAAATTTTAAAAAAAAAATTATTTTATTTTTGCTATCTGTTTTCTTCGTAAAAAAAATAAATACACACAATTTTATTAAACTTTGTTAAATAAGATGCTTGTTTAAAAAAAAAAGGTTATACATTTAAGCTTAAAACCGTAAAAAATATCATAGGAATAACACAAATACATGAACATGCCATCAGCATTATTAAATATAAAACAAGTAAAAAAAAGTATTCAACATAAGTATATACTCTCCTATCTCGACCCAGTTAAATGGTTTTGTGCACACAAAATAAAAATAATTAAGTAAACTGAAGAAATTCAACGTTCTCTTATTCTTGTTTCTAGAAATTCAAATTTTAAACTTCAGTGTACGCTTAATATAGGCATGACGTCATTCACCAGTTTTTAAAGAAAAAAAAGTCACATGTATTTATTAATTATAAATTAGTTTTTTTTGTTTTGTTTTGGTGCGAGAAAGGTTAATGGTTAAAAATTTCCTTTGCCAAAGATATGTCAGACAAAATTCAGACAAATTTTCTTGCTGATCAATACAAAAGTCGTAATTTATTGAATGTTGACATACACGTGTCCATCAATAAATTCTATTTATAACTTTAATTTTGACTCAAGAAAATGGGAGGTTTTGCGGGGAAATAAAAATAATAGCTAACTAATGCACGAAACAAATTAAAATTCTTCAGGATAAGAAAGGATTAATGATATCAGATTTACCAGAACTAGGTCACAGCCGTCGACGTAGAGAGTTGTGTGGAAGTCAGTGTCTCTGACAGTAATTGCATACGTCCATTTGTTTCCATCGATACGTCCTTGAATCTGTGAGTATGTGAATGGTTTATGTATTTTCTTTGCATATTTGAGGCATCTTTACAATACGTTACTACAGGTATATGTTTACTTGATCAACAGATACCACTTCAGGTTCTTCCGTGTTCATGGAACTTGGAGCTGATGCTCTTTGCAGTCGATGCAGTGAAACTTGGAGCTGATGCTCTTTGCAGTCGATGCAGTGAAACTTGGAGCTGATGCTCTTTGCAGTCGATGCAATGAAGGTGTTGAGGCACAGCATGGTGTCGGATCGGGAGCGGGTTATGACGGCTATGTTTTCTTCTTTTCTGGACTGGTGCTGAAAATCAGGGGCGTACAATGCTTCTTTCCTTACTCCACCACCATGGGTGCTATGGTGAACCCTGCCCAGTTAATCAGGTTAGAGGCTTGTTCATGGGGGGTAACTAAAGGGGAGTTCGGACAGGGTCTTGATCGGTTAAGTTTCATCAGTCCTGACACATGTCAGATGTGAGTTAATGATTGCCAAGTTGGACAGCGTCCTCAGCTCCCACTTCACGTTGTTAACCAGATAAATGTGGAAAGATGTTTTCGCTGTGTTAACAAGGGCTGATGAGCTAACGAAAAACATTTTATGAACAAAAATGTCGCTTTTACTGTAAGATTCCAGTAATCCTGGACAATACTCCATATCAGACGGTTCTTGGATAATACATTTTTACCAGTCAACATGAGATAAACAAAAATAAGATAACTTCTGTACAAAAATCATATTACTCTACGTTTCTCATATGGTTTTATCCGTCTCCCTCCCCCGGCCCATTATTAAATAAACGCATAAATAAACACATAAATAAACAAATAAATTAATATATAAATAAATAAAACAAGGCATTTCAGACATAGAAAAATAAAAGTAATATTAAAAAGATAATGAAGATGATTCAAACCAAAGACTCCAGCAGAATAAGCAGCTGCTTCAGCCACCTAAAGTGAGTCAGTCAGTCAGTCAGTCATTCAGTCATCCAGTCAGTCAGCCATTTGCATGTCACTTGCGGAACTGTGCCTCCCTAACAGCTTTCTTGTAGGCCTCTCGGCTGTGAGCAAGATAGCTTGCTGCTGATACATTCATTTGCAGATTATCAACGATGTCTTGCAACCATCTTCGCCTTGGTCTTCCTCTATTTCTTTTTCCCATTATGTACCCTTCCAAGATGGTATTCTCTAAATTATCATGACGTTTAATGTGTCCAAAATATTCAAGTTTTCTCTGTTTAATCTTCTTTCTTAGCCAATCTTCTTCAATATTAAGTTCTTGTAGTTTGGATAAATTTATTCTTTTTTGTCTTCATGATATTTGAAGAACTCTTCTGTAGCATTTACATTCAAAGGCATTTATGTATTTCTCGGCTGTCTTGTTAAATGTCGGGTCTCACTGGCATATGTTGCCATGGAAAAGACGCATGCCTTTAAAAATCTTATTTTTGTAGTTCTGTCTGTTCCTCTCCACAGATTGTTTAATTCTTTTACTTTCTGAAGAGCGATAGATGTCCTCCTTTTAATTTCCCTCACTGTATCTCTATTATTAGTTAGTAGTGATACAAGATATTCAAAACTTTCCACACCTTCCAATTTATCCTCATTGATACATATTTCAGCTGTCTTGTTTGTTTTGTCAGTTGTCATCAGTTTAGTTTTCTTCACATTAAGATAGAAGTTTTGTTCTTCGCTGTTCTTACGTACTGACATAATTAGTTTTTCCATTCTTTTTTGTGTTGTGGACAGTAGTACTATGTCATCAACATATCTAATCTCTAGTATTTAATAATTTCCAATTACTATTGCATCATAATGTTCTTTATCTATATATTCTCTAAAATTCCTCATTATATTTTCAGTATGCAAGTAAATAAGTAAGGCGACAAATTGCACCCTTGACGGACCCCTTGTTTTATGTCAAACCAAGTTTTTGTTTCACCATTTATTCTCACTGCTTCTTGTTGGTCTAGATACAGCAGTGATATTAATTGGGTCACATGTGTTGGAAATCCCATTTTTTTCCATTTTTCTCCCAAAGTTTCTGGTGTTGTAAACAATCAAATAAATTTTAACAGTCTGTAAAAGATAAACATAGAATTACATTAAATTCTCTGCATTTCTCTATTATTAATCTTATATTGAATATAAGGTCTTTTGATCCTCTTCCTTGCCTGAAACCAGCTTGGACCATATTGACTTCTTCTTCTATTTTCTTACGAAGTCTCGCCATTATGATTTTTAATAGAACTTTACTGGCATGACTAATCAGGACAACGGTTTTGTAGTTTGTGAATAATTTCAAGTTACCCTTTTTGCCAGTAGTATTAACACAGTTCTTTTCCATTCTTTTGGCCAAATACCTGAATGCCATATCTTTTTACATAGAGCATGATAGGTTGTTGCACATTCCTTTCCTCTTGCTTTAATAAATTCAGCTGTATCTCATCACATCCTGGTGATTTACCATTTTTCAGATTCTTTATTGCCGATGAAACTTTTTCAGTTATCGGTTCGGGTTCTTTCTCCTCTAATAATAAAATTCAAAAGTGAATAAGCAGGAATATATATATATATATATATATATATATATATTCATATTTATATATAAAACTAGTATATATTGTCGACGCTGTTAATGGCACTGTGATTTTTATTAATGTTCTTATATTAGTGAGAGGTTTCAAATGTTATACACATCCCACATTGGTCTTTTGTTGTAGAAGCGTGGACATCAACATTCAGAAAAGTAGAGCGAAATGCACAGTGAGAAATGAAAACAAATAAACAAGTGCAACACCAACTGAAAATGAATAAAAAAAGACATGATGAAAATCAGAAGAATTAAAATATTTCGGTCACATCAAGAGACATAACACAATAATGAAAACATTAATACAGGGACAAAATATGAAAAAAAGAGCAAATGCTCAACAGCAGTAGTATAAACTGGTGGACGGCGTAAGTAGCTGTGCTGAGTTCAGTGTGGCTGGGCGCACTGTACACACAAAGGGCAGGGCAAGCTGGAGGGAGGGAATAATTGCGGCCAAACCTCCCTGAGGACACATGATGATGATGATGATGATGATGTGTTACTTTTACATCCGAGCCGTCTGGAGCTATGATCACTTGTTGCTCTCCGTCCTTGGTCGTCATATCGTAATACGGTTTCCCAGCCCTCTCGCTCTTGAATGTCCACACTTCGCCATTTTTCTTCATCTCCAGAACTAACTCTTCTGGTTCAGGCGGAAGCAAGTCCTCTATCCCACCTGCAGGGAACAGATAAGATGCTTCCAATCATTTTCTTTAATAGACAGACCCTCTAGAGGAGTGGTGAGGGTATGTTTGGGGTGGGAGGTGGTGGAAGACGGCTTGCCGGAAAAGAGGAGTGGGTTGGGATGAGTTGAGGGATGGTGGGGTAAGATGTTGAACGTGCAGTCTTTTCATTCCCCATTTAAAAAAGAATTATTCGGTGCTTAAAAAATAATAATAATAACTAATGTAGCTTTTCACATTCCTTTATTAATATATATATATATATATATATATATATATATATATATATATATATATCTGAGTGGCGAAGTGGTTAGTGCACTATATATATTTACACAGACAGACGGATAGACACATAGACAGATAAACAGACAGACAGACAGACAGACAGACAGACAGATAGATAGATAGATAGATAGATAGATAGATAGATAGATAGATAGATAGATAGATAGATAGATAGATAGATAGATAGATAGATAGATAGATAGATAGATAGAATGTAACCTTGAAGACACGGTCCAGTATGATCCTCTGTGTCCCTTAGTTCACATTTTCCATCAATGTTGGGAAACCAGAGAATACAAAAAAACATATCCCAGCTCTAGATCTGTAGCCTCGGCAATAAGCTCAATCTAAGAATCAAGACAGGGATCACTACTGACCCCATGACGATGGAGCCTGCTAAAGAAGCCTAACAACGCTCTCTTTTTTAGCACTGAGTCTGAGAAAGAAAGAACTACCATGCCCCACTCCCAGCGTTAGACACACGACGATGCCCCTCAACGCCTTCACTGCATCGGCTGCAAATAACATCCTGAACGCAGTTCAGAGACGCAGAACAGGAACAACTGAAAGGAAAAGTGGCATTGTTTTTTTTGACATATAAAGAATATGGCGTTGGTGTCCACATATTCCTTAATGCCTGGACTTCAGTGGAGTGACGAGGACAATATAACGATCCCACTGCGCTTCCTTCCTAGAAGAACCATGTGAAGAACATTTAGCAACTGGGTTGACTGATGCGGCAGAGCCTGAATCGAGCCACCAACAACGGCCAGAAAAGTCGAATGCGCTAATAAGACAATCTTAGTGAAATATAAATAATATGTAACATTAGACTCATAAAAGACTAACAATTTTTTACACAATTAATGCTCTCGGACATTTGTATCACATAAGACAGGAAATATATATGTACTGGCAGCACGATACTCGTCATATCCTTCCGGCTTGCTAGAATCAGACTTCCATTTCCCAATGATTGCGTCCACCATTTTGTCTCAGCTAGTTACGTTGTGTACACCTGCAAGAAATGTATACAAAGGTGAAACAAAGCGTGCTAGTTACATACAGCAGACCCCTGCTGTTTCGCTGCTGGTGTTTCGTCACTTCAGTCTCTCGCAGCTTTTCAGTTATAACCATCCTCTATTCATTCTCCTCTTCGTTCGCTATTTCATCATATTTTGCCATCGACGGATCTAGCAGTTTTCATTGTTATCCCGAAGAGGACAATTAGATCTTTTCCGTAGATCTTCTAGTTAGATCTTCTCGTTAGATACTTCTCGTCTGATCACTACATCATTTCTTCTTTCTCAACAACAAGAACATTAGAAGTAAATGTTTGTTCCTTGTAGTATTGTGGTTTTCTGTATGTAGAGATATTCTTTTATTTATTTTGTGCTCTTTAGCTCTCGCACGTACTTGCAAGTTACTCCTATTTACACAGCTTATGTTTCTCAGCAGCTAAAATACATTTGCGAGCCAAATAAAAGTTATACTTCGCCATATTCAAGAGCTTTTGTCCCTAAACAACGAATAAACGGGGGTCTGCTGTACATGTAATATATACACAAATGAAAATTACTTTTTAACAAAGTTTTTTGTGCTGATACTTCGATGTGCTGCTTTAATAATTGACATATCCTGTTTGTCAAGTTTGATATGTCCTACTGGGTTAGCCCGGGTTGGAAGTTGATCAATCGTTTCGTTGCCAACATCAGAATGCCCAGGACAGTATATCCATGTGAAGTTTCAGATTTGCGCTTTGGATATCATGTCCAGCCACTCGCTTCTAATGGTGCGATGTTCCATGTTTCTTAATAGACTTTGAGAGTTTGTGATGAATGTAGCTCGTTGTACTTTTCGGGTCTTCGGCCATTTCCAAGGATCACATGACGCCTTCAGTGTCCATTCCCTTGCTAGAGTGGATGTTGTGACACGCTTCGGCCGTGGTCTTGAGCATTTTTCTTTCAGAGTATGTTGCAAAGCCAAATCCGACTTTGACATGTCTGTGTACTGATCCATCCATTTAGATCTCCAGGGTTCGAGATTTTCTTGATTAATTCGATTATTTCTTCTTGTGTTTTACCTGCAGGCCATTTCCCTGAGCAGTGTGATGTGTAGTTTAGTTAGATTTGTGTAGAGTATATTGTTGCATTGAACCCAGTCAGATTTTGAGGAAATATTTTGCAGGTCAGTTATTACCAGGAAAAAATGAATCTTCTGAAGCCGCCGTCCACGATTTTGCTCTTTACCCTTGGCCCTTTTCAAATATGTATATGTTTATGGAATGTAAGGGTTATGTTATTACTAATTTTAAGATATTCCAGAACTCTCGCACATTGTTGCCGATTTCTTCACCACGTCAGAATCAGGATGATATGAAGTGTCCGGCCTTGGGCATAAGACTTTGCTACACTGAACGCTTCACTGGTTCTGATGGGTATGTGATGCTGTTTCATTCGGGGCAGAGAGCCAGTCAGAGCAGAGAGTCAGTCGGGACAGAGAGTCAGTCAGAGCAGAGAGTCAGTCGGGACAGATAGCCAGTCGGGGCACAGAGCCAGTCGGGACACAGAGCTGGTGGAAGGAGTTTCGGTTTTTTTCGTACTGTGGTATTATTTTGCGTTTAATATTGCTTGGCTCCTTTTATTATGTTAAAAAAAACAAACAAACACAAAAAAACCCAACACTACTGTAGTCGTAATGGACATCAGATTTCAAACGTGTATCAAATTTGTATTTTACGGAATTAATGTTTCAATCTTGGCATGAAGAAACTTTAAGACTTTAACAATCACATGATTTTCATTCAATTTGGTTCGGACTTTTATTCTTTGTGACTGAGGCCTGTTTCAGTAAGGTGTATGGACACCTCTGGCCTGTATCAGAGAACTACATCTCCTTGTCATGGATCCTATTAGTCGTTAGACCTGTTGTTGTGGGGTGGCTGCCCACACCTCCCGCGTTGCAAGAGACAACTGTTGGAGATTTGTTGGCTCCACGTCTCGCTGGCGGACTTGTCTGTTGAGTTCATACCGTAAATGTTATATTGGGTTCGTGTTTAATGGCATGGATAGCCATTGAATGGTCTGGACGTTGTTGTCAGCGAGGAACTGGGTGGTGAGTTGTGCCATATGAGGTCGAGCCTTTTCGTGCCGAAATATCGATCCTGGTGCAGCCAGAAGTGGAAGGACGCGAGAACGAAGAATTTTAGCGACGTATCTTTGGGCATTCAGGCGTCCTTCAATTTGCACCAGGTCAGTTCTTCAAAAGAAGTTGATCGGCCCCCACACAAAAATCATCTTCACCACCATGTGGAGGAGTCTCATCCACGCAGTTCTGGGCGTAGTGCTCATAGACTCTGCTGTAAACTCTTCTCTGTCTATCGTGTCGTTGGAGCAGAAAGAATGATTCATCACTAAACCAAACCCTTCTCCAATCATTCGCAAAGGTCCATTGACGATGCTGGTTCACCCACTGCAGTCGATTCTAGCGATGCTGGCCCGTAAGAACATGAATTCTGTAGTGTCTTCTAGCCTAAAGACCAGCGTCGTGCAGGCGGCTCCTGACAGTTGGATCTGAAATTCGACGAGCTGCTGTCATTGACTGGACTGTTGAGGACGCAGATGCAAATCGATTCCTGAAGTGACGCAGCCGTATGAAGCGGTCTTCAGCAGGAGTTGTGACTATGGGTCTTCCACTGCACGGCCGGTCTGTAACTCAGCCAGTTTCTTGAAATCGTCTCCAAGGCGACTAATGGTGCTTCTAACCACATTAAATTGTCTAGCCACTACATTTTGTGACTGTCCAGTCTGTAAACGTCCAATGATGATGAGTCGTTGTTCTGTAGTGAGATGATTCATACTTGCGCACTGAATTTTCAAATGAATTGATTCGATGAGCGTAAATCTTTTATAAGAATTCAATAACATGGTCAGTGAGTTTTGTGTTCAGTAAGTTTCACAGGATTTTCGTGAACCTGTCTTGAGTTATTGCCAAAAATGCTGTTTTGACTAGTATCGTTTTTCTGTGCTCATGAATCATCTGCGAGTACAATTCAGATCAGCACGTGAAGTTGATGTTCAAGTGAACGTTTCAGGCAAATTGCCCTTGTCTGATCAGCAAACTTCAGTTTAAATCGCAACATCGTATTTCTTGCGTTTCTTTTTTTAACAGTATAGTATCATTTTAAAGCAGTCATCTCCAATAACTCGCCTCGCCTCGACTCACGTAAGTTTGTGGAATAAGATAAAGAATAATGTGATTGATATGTTGATTATGTAGATAGTTAAAGCAGATTTTTGAAACATTCTAGGTTGCAGTTATTGAGGAAAGACGCTGGCGATGGTTGGGACATGTGGTCCGAATGACTGACAACTCACTACCAAAAATAGCTCTAGGATGGTCACCACAGTGGAACAGAAGTAAGGGTAGACCATAAGAGACATGGAGAAGAACAACAGAACGGATGGTGAGCAATAGAGGGCTTACCTGGGCAAGAGCAGAAAAAAAGGCAAAAGGACAGGCATTTGTGGAAAATCCATGCGGAAGCCCCATGTATCCTGGGCACTTAAGGCTCAGATGGAGAGAGAGAGAGAGAGGGAGAGAGAGAGAGAGAATGAATGAATGAATAATCTTTATTTTTCAAGGGTAAAAAATTGGGCACGCAGGCCCGTCTTACATTCTGCCCTTCATCACTCCATCTTTCATTCTTCCCACACACTTGATTTAGTACAAATATACAAATTAACTTAGGAAAAAACATATCAAAAGAGTGTAAGATTTAACTACTACATTCAAAGTAAAAGAGAATAATTAACCTTATAAAATAGCACTCACTCACACATACATACGCAGACATATACATAAACAAAAATACATTGTAAATACAGACTTTCTATCATATGTTTTTTAAACAGACATTAAAATAATTTCTAACAATATCTAACAAGTTGCTTTTCTAACTATGTTATTTTAGTACTTGATGGTTTACGAGCCATGTGTTGAGAGAGTGCTGGTTATTTTATGGAGGCATATAATTACAAGCAAGTAAATAATGAAACAGGTTTGAGTTAAAGGATGAAGTATTACCAATGGATTTTAAATGGTAGGGGAGGGTGTTCCAGAGAGAGAGAGAGAGAGAGAGAGAATGAGAGAGAGAGAGAGAGAGCACCCATTCAATGCTTACATATAAAATTGTTGAATGTGATTTTTCCTGAATTAATGCCTTAACGAGAAATATTTCTATGAGGTCGAATTTGAAGGTTAAGTACTAAATATTGGCGAAATATTATCTGAAAGATTGTGTTTTGGTTCTTTTTTTTCCAGTTTCACATGATTATTTATGCTCATCGATCATTGTTTGAGTTCTGCGCCAGAATTAGACATGAGAGAACATAGTGAAACCAGTAGATCTGGTAAAATGCTGATGAACTGAAATTAAAGATTGTTATGGAGATTTACTATATCATTTGTGTGTGTGTGTTTTCGTATATGTAACGTTATAACACTTTGGCGTCATGAACGTGGAACGCCCGAAGAGTTTTTTTTAAAATTATTTTTATAAAAAAGGATGATTTATGTGAATTTTGAAAAAAAATAATTACTGGCCAGTAAGTGATGAGTAAGTAAATATTTTGAACATGGCGTCCTAAGCAACGTATAGGACGAGGAATTTTAATATCTTTATCATTATCAGTATTATGTTTTTCTTTCATCATTTTTCAGTAATCATTTTGTGTGTGGTTTTCCCATTGTTGTGTGCCCCAATGGCATCAACGTTCATGCATGTATTCAACATAATAATTATTGTCTGTCTTCTGAAGACGTTATTAAGGAATCTTGTTATCCGGGACACTTTACGTTTGTGAGTTCTCATAGCGCAGTTGTATATGTGTAACTGAGAGAGAGAGATGGGGAGAGAGATGCGACTACTACGCCTAGATGACTCTGAGATACGTTTATAAATGTATAGCAAAATTTGTGTCCTGAGGTTTAAGGGTAAAATAACTTATTCGTTTAAGTAGGAGGAGTGATTGATAAGTTCTCGGCCTAAGGTACAAATACGAAAACACATAGTTGATGTTAGGTGCATTTGTAGACCAACCTAATGTAAGATTAAACACCAAGTTTCAAGAAATTAACTGCAACCAATTTTTTTTACAGGCTACTGAAGTGGTAAGGGGTGGCAGAAACTGAGAAAATGGATAACATTTCTCATCGAGCAGTTATTCGCTGCCTCTGCATCAAGGGCTTATCATCGAAGAAGATCCATGAGGATATGGTGGAGACTCCAGTGGAGAGGAGTGGCCCTTCTTACAGCACAGTGAAGAAATGGGCAGCTCAGTTCAAACATGGAAGGGTGAGTCTGGAAGATGATCCCCGTCCAGGAAGACCAAGAACGGTAAACACCGACGAAACCACTGGCAGAATCCATGACATGATAATGGAGGATCGACGACTAACTGAGCGGCACATTGCTACTGAGATGGGCATCTCGCAGAACGTGTTCATGCCATTATTCACAATGATCTTCAAATGACAAAGGTCTCTGCTCGATTGGTCCCGAAACTTTGAGACAGCGTCTCAACATGTAAAGAGACAATCTTGGACATTTTTCTACAGATCGTGAAAAATGTTTTCTGCAGTTTGTAACTATGGATGAAACTCGATTCATCATTTTCAACCAGAAACCAAAGAACAGTCGAAGCAATGGAAACATCATAGATCCTCATCTCCATAGAAAGAAAGGGTGGTTCTGTAATGCAGGCAAAGTGATGGCTTCCATCTTTTGGGATTCAGAAGGTGTGCCATTGGTAGACTATCTTCAAAAGGGCAGAACTGTCACCGGGGCTTATTATATTAATCTTTGAAGCAACTACGGATCAAACTGAAGGAAAAGCGTCGAGGGAAATTGACGAGACGAGTCATCTTTCATCAAGACAATGCTCCAGTTCACAAGTCGGCGTTGGCAATGGCTGCCATTCATGAATGCGGCTTCCAGCGTCTTGAACATCCTCCTTATTCCCCAGATTTGGCCCCTTCGGACTATTACCTGTTTACCAAACTCAAAAAAGGAGCTCAGTGGTTGCAAATTTGCTTCAAATGAAGTCGTCATTCATGAGGTAGACTACTTTATACTGGCACAAGATGCTGACTTTTACAAAGAAGGGATCCATATGCTCCAGTATGGTTGGACTAAGTGCATAAACGTTCAAGGGGACTATGTTCAGACATAACCCAAAAATGTTGTCCACAAGTAATCCATTGTAACTTATGCCGAGAACTTATAAATCGCTCTCGTATATTTAACTTTTATACATTATTCAAATGCATTTGATTGTGTACAACACCAGAAACTGTGGGAAAAATTAGATTTCCAATACATGTGATCCAATGAACATCACTGCTGTATCTAGACCAACACGAAGCAGTAAGAATAAATGGTGAAACATCAACTTGGTGTGACATAAATCAAGGGGTCCGTCAGGGGTGTATATTGCCGCCTTATTTATTTAACTTGTATACTGAAAATATAATGAGGAATGTTAGAGAAGATGTAGACAAAGAATATGACGATGCCATAATAATTGGAGGTTATGAAATACCAGAGATTAGATATACTGATGACACATTATTACTGTCCACAACACGAAAAAGAATAAAAAAAACTAATTATGTCAGTCCGTAAGAACAGTGAAGAACAAAACCTCTATCTTAATGCGAAGAAAACTAAACTTATGACAACTGACAAAACAAATAAAGCAGCTGAAATATGTATCAATGAGGATAAATTGGAAAACGCGGAAAGTTTTGAATATCTTGGATCGCTACTAAGTATTAATGGAGATACAATGGGGGAAATTAAAAGGAGGACATCCATCGCTCTTCAGAAAGTAAAACAACTAAAGAATATGTGGAGTGGAGCAGACAGAACTACAAAAATAAGATTTTAAGGGGATGCATCTTTTCCATGGCAACATATGCCTGTGAGACCTGGACACTTAACAAAACAGATGAGAAACACATAAATGCCTTAGAATGTAAATGCTACAGAAAAGTTCTTCAAATATATTGGGCACAAAGAATAATAAATACATCCACACTACAAGCACTTAATATTGAAGAAGGCTGGCTAGTAAAGAGGATTAAACAGAGAAAACTTAAATATTTTGGACACATTACACTCTGAGAATTTAAAGAAGACCGTCTTGGAATTATACATAATAGGAAACAGAAAGATGGAAAGACCAAGACTAAGATGACTGCAAGACATCGTTGATAATCAGGAAATGGAAGCATTAGCAGCTCACAACCGAGAGGCCTACAGGAGAGCTGTTAGGGAGGCAAAGTTCCGCAAAGGACATACAAATGACTGACTGACTTCTATTGTTAGGACCACCTGGGAACTTTCGCCTTTCCTGGTTTTATGATTATCTCTTGATCTTTATACTATTTTGTTATATTATTAATCAGTTTTTGACTATTTTTGCTTGATTTGTCAGTTGTGGCCATGTGCCTATATTAGAATATCATCTATAAAAATGAGTAATTTGCAAACAAATGGTTGATATTCTCGTATTTTGCTGGGTCGGCTGTGTATATACCAGATAATACACACTGGGGATCTCTGAGGTAGCCCTAGGAATATTTGTGCTGTTTGAGATGTCCGCATTCTACACTGAAGCTCTGTGGTTCTGCTAAAAGTGCTTTAGCTGTCCACTTGATGATCCTTATTTTTGTTTCCAATTCTAGCATTATTGTCAGCAGTGATCATTCATTGCACACGACTGTATGCGTCCTCATGGTCAAGCGCCACCATTAATGTCTCTTCTCTGTTTCGAATTGCCTTATATGTTTCGAAGACTGCAACAATAGTTGCTATATCACGACAGGGACCACAGCTTTCCTTTTTTTTTGGAAGCAAACTCCTGTTTCCCAAATCCCATAGCAGTCTTAGCGCTATTATTTTTTCCATGATTTTGCCTTATGTGTTTTGAATGGCGATTTTGGGGTAAGATTCTATCAAGCTTTTGTTCTTTACCTTTTTGTGTAGTCAATGATCTGGAATTCTGCTGGCGATGGCTGCCATTCATGAATGCGGCTTCCAGCGTCTTGAACATCCTCCTTATTCCCCAGATTTGGCCCCTTCGGACTATTACCTGTTTACCAAACTCAAAAAAGGAGCTCAGTGGTTGCAAATTTGCTTCAAATGAAGTCGTCATTCATGAGGTAGACTACTTTATACTGGCACAAGATGCTGACTTTTACAAAGAAGGGATCCATATGCTCCAGTATGGTTGGACTAAGTGCATAAACGTTCAAGGGGACTATGTTCAGACATAACCCAAAAATGTTGTCCACAAGTAATCCATTGTAACTTATGCCGAGAACTTATAAATCGCTCTCGTATATTTAACTTTTATACATTATTCAAATGCATTTGATTGTGTACAACACCAGAAACTGTGGGAAAAATTAGATTTCCAATACATGTGATCCAATGAACATCACTGCTGTATCTAGACCAACACGAAGCAGTAAGAATAAATGGTGAAACATCAACTTGGTGTGACATAAATCAAGGGGTCCGTCAGGGGTGTATATTGCCGCCTTATTTATTTAACTTGTATACTGAAAATATAATGAGGAATGTTAGAGAAGATGTAGACAAAGAATATGACGATGCCATAATAATTGGAGGTTATGAAATACCAGAGATTAGATATACTGATGACACATTATTACTGTCCACAACACGAAAAAGAATAAAAAAAACTAATTATGTCAGTCCGTAAGAACAGTGAAGAACAAAACCTCTATCTTAATGCGAAGAAAACTAAACTTATGACAACTGACAAAACAAATAAAGCAGCTGAAATATGTATCAATGAGGATAAATTGGAAAACGCGGAAAGTTTTGAATATCTTGGATCGCTACTAAGTATTAATGGAGATACAATGGGGGAAATTAAAAGGAGGACATCCATCGCTCTTCAGAAAGTAAAACAACTAAAGAATATGTGGAGTGGAGCAGACAGAACTACAAAAATAAGATTTTAAGGGGATGCATCTTTTCCATGGCAACATATGCCTGTGAGACCTGGACACTTAACAAAACAGATGAGAAACACATAAATGCCTTAGAATGTAAATGCTACAGAAAAGTTCTTCAAATATATTGGGCACAAAGAATAATAAATACATCCACACTACAAGCACTTAATATTGAAGAAGGCTGGCTAGTAAAGAGGATTAAACAGAGAAAACTTAAATATTTTGGACACATTACACTCTGAGAATTTAAAGAAGACCGTCTTGGAATTATACATAATAGGAAACAGAAAGATGGAAAGACCAAGACTAAGATGACTGCAAGACATCGTTGATAATCAGGAAATGGAAGCATTAGCAGCTCACAACCGAGAGGCCTACAGGAGAGCTGTTAGGGAGGCAAAGTTCCGCAAAGGACATACAAATGACTGACTGACTTCTATTGTTAGGACCACCTGGGAACTTTCGCCTTTCCTGGTTTTATGATTATCTCTTGATCTTTATACTATTTTGTTATATTATTAATCAGTTTTTGACTATTTTTGCTTGATTTGTCAGTTGTGGCCATGTGCCTATATTAGAATATCATCTATAAAAATGAGTAATTTGCAAACAAATGGTTGATATTCTCGTATTTTGCTGGGTCGGCTGTGTATATACCAGATAATACACACTGGGGATCTCTGAGGTAGCCCTAGGAATATTTGTGCTGTTTGAGATGTCCGCATTCTACACTGAAGCTCTGTGGTTCTGCTAAAAGTGCTTTAGCTGTCCACTTGATGATCCTTATTTTTGTTTCCAATTCTAGCATTATTGTCAGCAGTGATCATTCATTGCACACGACTGTATGCGTCCTCATGGTCAAGCGCCACCATTAATGTCTCTTCTCTGTTTCGAATTGCCTTATATGTTTCGAAGACTGCAACAATAGTTGCTATATCACGACAGGGACCACAGCTTTCCTTTTTTTTTGGAAGCAAACTCCTGTTTCCCAAATCCCATAGCAGTCTTAGCGCTATTATTTTTTCCATGATTTTGCCTTATGTGTTTTGAATGGCGATTTTGGGGTAAGATTCTATCAAGCTTTTGTTCTTTACCTTTTTGTGTAGTCAATGATCTGGAATTCTGCTGGCGATGGCATTGTGGCTGTAGTCTTTGGTGCTTGCTGGTATGCCCTCTGTGGTTGCCCATTTGATATTAGAGCAGCATTAGTCATCAGGACCAGAAGCGTTGTCTTTTTAGAGTTTGATAATTCTTTCTAGCTCTTCTTGTGTGATTACATTTTATTCTGATGTAATATACGGAAGATTACTTTTAAAATGTCCAGTTCTCGTGCGATCGTGGTCATTCATTTTGTCAGCTTGTTGCAGGTATCTCGTCCGTACTGTTTGACCTTTCTCATCGTCTGTGTTTAGGTAGCTACCTGTTTCATCGCTTATAGAGTTAGTGGTCTCATTTCTGCTTTGGTTAATCACGTTTTTATAGAATTCTATAATTTATTTCTATAATGCTTTATCGGACGTTAATTGTTATGAAAAATTCAATCCACTTAATCTTTTTCTCCTCATCTGCTAGAATGTTAAATTTATTGGTGGCTTCTTTCATGCTGTCTTCGTATTGCTTTTTAACTTGTGGGAAAAATTAGATTTCCAATACATGTGATCCAATGAACATCACTGCTGTATCTAGACCAACACGAAGCAGTAAGAATAAATGGTGAAACATCAACTTGGTGTGACATAAATCAAGGGGTCCGTCAGGGGTGTATATTGCCGCCTTATTTATTTAACTTGTATACTGAAAATATAATGAGGAATGTTAGAGAAGATGTAGACAAAGAATATGACGATGCCATAATAATTGGAGGTTATGAAATACCAGAGATTAGATATACTGATGACACATTATTACTGTCCACAACACGAAAAAGAATAAAAAAAACTAATTATGTCAGTCCGTAAGAACAGTGAAGAACAAAACCTCTATCTTAATGCGAAGAAAACTAAACTTATGACAACTGACAAAACAAATAAAGCAGCTGAAATATGTATCAATGAGGATAAATTGGAAAACGCGGAAAGTTTTGAATATCTTGGATCGCTACTAAGTATTAATGGAGATACAATGGGGGAAATTAAAAGGAGGACATCCATCGCTCTTCAGAAAGTAAAACAACTAAAGAATATGTGGAGTGGAGCAGACAGAACTACAAAAATAAGATTTTAAGGGGATGCATCTTTTCCATGGCAACATATGCCTGTGAGACCTGGACACTTAACAAAACAGATGAGAAACACATAAATGCCTTAGAATGTAAATGCTACAGAAAAGTTCTTCAAATATATTGGGCACAAAGAATAATAAATACATCCACACTACAAGCACTTAATATTGAAGAAGGCTGGCTAGTAAAGAGGATTAAACAGAGAAAACTTAAATATTTTGGACACATTACACTCTGAGAATTTAAAGAAGACCGTCTTGGAATTATACATAATAGGAAACAGAAAGATGGAAAGACCAAGACTAAGATGACTGCAAGACATCGTTGATAATCAGGAAATGGAAGCATTAGCAGCTCACAACCGAGAGGCCTACAGGAGAGCTGTTAGGGAGGCAAAGTTCCGCAAAGGACATACAAATGACTGACTGACTTCTATTGTTAGGACCACCTGGGAACTTTCGCCTTTCCTGGTTTTATGATTATCTCTTGATCTTTATACTATTTTGTTATATTATTAATCAGTTTTTGACTATTTTTGCTTGATTTGTCAGTTGTGGCCATGTGCCTATATTAGAATATCATCTATAAAAATGAGTAATTTGCAAACAAATGGTTGATATTCTCGTATTTTGCTGGGTCGGCTGTGTATATACCAGATAATACACACTGGGGATCTCTGAGGTAGCCCTAGGAATATTTGTGCTGTTTGAGATGTCCGCATTCTACACTGAAGCTCTGTGGTTCTGCTAAAAGTGCTTTAGCTGTCCACTTGATGATCCTTATTTTTGTTTCCAATTCTAGCATTATTGTCAGCAGTGATCATTCATTGCACACGACTGTATGCGTCCTCATGGTCAAGCGCCACCATTAATGTCTCTTCTCTGTTTCGAATTGCCTTATATGTTTCGAAGACTGCAACAATAGTTGCTATATCACGACAGGGACCACAGCTTTCCTTTTTTTTTGGAAGCAAACTCCTGTTTCCCAAATCCCATAGCAGTCTTAGCGCTATTATTTTTTCCATGATTTTGCCTTATGTGTTTTGAATGGCGATTTTGGGGTAAGATTCTATCAAGCTTTTGTTCTTTACCTTTTTGTGTAGTCAATGATCTGGAATTCTGCTGGCGATGGCATTGTGGCTGTAGTCTTTGGTGCTTGCTGGTATGCCCTCTGTGGTTGCCCATTTGATATTAGAGCAGCATTAGTCATCAGGACCAGAAGCGTTGTCTTTTTAGAGTTTGATAATTCTTTCTAGCTCTTCTTGTGTGATTACATTTTATTCTGATGTAATATACGGAAGATTACTTTTAAAATGTCCAGTTCTCGTGCGATCGTGGTCATTCATTTTGTCAGCTTGTTGCAGGTATCTCGTCCGTACTGTTTGACCTTTCTCATCGTCTGTGTTTAGGTAGCTACCTGTTTCATCGCTTATAGAGTTAGTGGTCTCATTTCTGCTTTGGTTAATCACGTTTTTATAGAATTCTATAATTTATTTCTATAATGCTTTATCGGACGTTAATTGTTATGAAAAATTCAATCCACTTAATCTTTTTCTCCTCATCTGCTAGAATGTTAAATTTATTGGTGGCTTCTTTCATGCTGTCTTCGTATTGCTTTTTAACTTTTTGAATTACAGTCGCAGATTTACGGATCTGTTGCCAGATGTTAACTGTACTTCAGCCTGATTTTTCTTTTCACATTCCAGGTTTAGTCAATTTTTTTATGACACAGCTGTGGTCAGGGCTGCGGTCAAGGCTTTGGTCAAGGCTGCGATCAAGGCTGCGGTCAAGGCTGTGGTCAAGGCTGCGATCAAGGCTGCGATCAAGGCTGTGGTCAAGGCTTTGGTCAAGGCTGCGATCAAGGCTGCGGTCAAGGCTTTGGTCAAGGCTGCGATCAAGGCTGCGGTCAAGGCTGCGGTCAAGGCTTTGGTCAAGGCTGCGATCAAGGCTGCGGTCAAGGCTGTGGTCAAGGCTGCGATCAAGGCTGCGATCAAGGCTGTGGTCAAGGCTGTGGTCAAGGCTGCGATCAAGGCTGTGGTCAAGGCTTTGGTCAAGGCTGCGATCAAGGCTGCGATCAAGGCTGTGGTCAAGGCTGCGATCAAGGCTGTGGTCAAGGCTGCGATCAAGGCTGTGGTCAAGGCTGTGGTCAAGGCTGCGATCAAGGCTGTGGTCAAGGCTGTGGTCGCTAATGTGGTAGCTGAGAATGTACTCTTGTAGATTTCTTTTTCCACGCCTGGGTTACAGGTCTATCAAGCACTGTTCCTTGTGAAGTTTACTATTTGAAAGTGTAAGTTTATCAAGCACTGTTCCTTGTGAAGTTTACTATTTGAAAGTGTAAGTCTATCAAGCACTGTTCCTTGTGAAGTTTACTATTTGAAAGTGTAAGTCTATCAAGCACTGTTCCTTGTGAAGTTTACTATTCCTTGTGAAGTTACTATTTGAAAGTGTAAGTTTATCAAGCACTGTTCCTTGTGAAGTTTACTATTTGAAAGTGTAAGTCTATCAAGCACTGTTCCTTGTGAAGTTTACTATTTGAAAGTGTAAGTCTATCAAGCACTGTTCCTTGTGAAGTTTACTATTTGAAAGTGTAAGTCTATCAAGCACTGTTCCTTGTGAAGTTTACTATTTGAAAGTGTAAGTCTATCAAGCACTGTTCCTTGTGAAGTTTACTATTTGAAAGTGTAAGTCTATCAAGCACTGTTCCTTGTGAAGTTTACTATTTGAAAGTGTAAGTCTATCAAGCACTGTTCCTTGTGAAGTTTACTATTTGAAAGTGTAAGTTTATCAAGCACTGTTCCTTGTGAAGTTTACTATTTGAAAGTGTAAGTCTATCAAGCACTGTTCCTTGTGAAGTTTACTATTTGAAAGTGTAAGTCTATCAAGCACTGTTCCTTGTGAAGTTTATTTGAAAGTGTAAGTTTATCAAGCACTGTCCTTGTGAAGTTTACTATTTGAAAGTGTAAGTTATCAAGCACTGTTCCTTGTGAAGTTACTATTTGAAAGTGTAAGTCTATCAAGCACTGTTCCTTGTGAAGTTTACTATTTGAAAGTGTAAGTTATCAAGCACTGTTCCTTGTGAAGTTTACTATTTGAAAGTGTAAGTCTATCAAGCACTGTTCCTTGTGAAGTTTACTATTTGAAAGTGTAAGTCTATCAAGCACTGATCCTTGTGAAGTTTACTATTTGAAAGTGTAAGTCTATCAAGCACTGGTCCTTGTGAAGTTTACTATTTGAAAGTGTAAGTCTATCAAGCACTGTTCCTTGTGAAGTTTACTATTTGAAAGTGTAAGTCTATCAAGCACTGTTCCTTGTGAAGTTTACTATTGAAAGTGTAAGTCTATCAAGCACTGTTCCATGTGAAGTTTACTATTTGAAAGTGTAAGTCTATCAAGCACTGGTCCTTGTGAAGTTACTATTTGAAGTGTAAGTCTATCAAGCACTGTTCCTTGTGAAGTTTACTATTTGAAAGTGTAAGTCTATCAAGCACTGTTCCTTGTGAAGTTTACTATTTGAAAGTGTAAGTCTATCAAGCACTGTTCCTTGTGAAGTTTACTATTTGAAAGTGTAAGTCTATCAAGCACTGTTCCTTGTGAAGTTTACTATTTTAAGATGTAAGTCTATCAAGCACTGTTCCTTGTGAAGTTTACTATTTGAAAGTGTAAGTCTATCAAGCACTGTTCCTTGTGAAGTTTACTATTTGAAAGTGTAAGTCTATCAAGCACTGTTCCTTGTGAAGTTTACTATTGAAAGTGTAAGTCTATCAAGCACTGTTCCTTGTGAAGTTTACTATTTGAAAGTGTAAGTCTATCAAGCACTGTTCCTTGTGAAGTTTACTATTTGAAAGTGTAAGTCTATCAAGCACTGTTCCTTGTGAAGTTTACTATTTGAAAGTGTAAGTCTATCAAGCACTGTTCCTTGTGAAGTTACTATTTGAAAGTGTAAGTCTATCAAGCACTGTTCCTTGTGAAGTTTACTATTTGAAAGTGTAAGTCTATCAAGCACTGTTCCTTGTGAAGTTTACTATTTGAAAGTGTAAGTCTATCAAGCACTGTTCCTTGTGAAGTTTACTATTTGAAAGTGTAAGTCTATCAAGCACTGTTCCTTGTGAAGTTTACTATTTGAAAGTGTAAGTCTATCAAGCACTGTTCCTTGTGAAGTTTACTATTTGAAAGTGTAAGTCTATCAAGCACTGTTCCTTGTGAAGTTTACTATTTTAAGATGTAAGTCTATCAAGCACTGTTCCTTGTGAAGTTTACTATTTTAAGATGTAAGTCTATCAAGCACTGGTCCTTGTGAAGTTTACTATTTGAAAGTGTAAGTCTATCAAACACTGTTCCTTGTGAAGTTTACTATTTGAAAGTGTAAGTCTATCAAGCACTGTTCCTTGTGAAGTTTACTATTTGAAAGTGTAAGTCTATCAAGCACTGTTCCTTGTGAAGTTTACTATTTGAAAGTGTAAGTCTATCAAGCACTGTTCCTTGTGAAGTTTACTATTTGAAAGTGTAAGTCTATCAAGCACTGTTCCTTGTGAAGTTTACTATTTGAAAGTGTAAGTCTATCAAGCACTGTTCCTTGTGAAGTTTACTATTTGAAAGTGTAAGTCTATCAAGCACTGTTCCTTGTGAAGTTTACTATTTGAAAGTGTAAGTCTATCAAGCACTGTTCCTTGTGAAGTTTACTATTTGAAAGTGTAAGTCTATCAAGCACTGTCCTTGTGAAGTTTACTATTTGAAAGTGTAAGTCTATCAAGCACTGTTCCTTGTGAAGTTTACTATTTGAAAGTGTAAGTCTATCAAGCACTGTTCCTTGTGAAGTTTACTATTTTAAGATGTAAGTCTATCAAGCACTGTTCCTTGTGAAGTTTACTATTTTAAGATGTAAGTCTATCAAGCACTGGTCCTTGTGAAGTTTACTATTTGAAAGTGTAAGTCTATCAAACACTGTTCCTTGTGAAGTTTACTATTTGAAAGTGTAAGTCTATCAAGCACTGTTCCTTGTGAAGTTTACTATTTGAAAGTGTAAGTCTATCAAGCACTGTTCCTTGTGAAGTTTACTATTTGAAAGTGTAAGTCTATCAAGCACTGTTCCTTGTGAAGTTTACTATTTGAAAGTGTAAGTCTATCAAGCACTGTTCCTTGTGAAGTTTACTATTTGAAAGTGTAAGTCTATCAAGCACTGTTCCTTGTGAAGTTTACTATTTGAAAGTGTAAGTCTATCAAGCACTGTTCCTTGTGAAGTTTACTATTTGAAAGTGTAAGTCTATCAAGCACTGTTCCTTGTGAAGTTTACTATTTGAAAGTGTAAGTCTATCAAGCACTGTTCCTTGTGAAGTTTACTATTTGAAAGTGTAAGTCTATCAAGCACTGTTCCTTGTGAAGTTTACTATTTGAAAGTGTAAGTCTATCAAGCACTGTTCCTTGTGAAGTTTACTATTTGAAAGTGTAAGTCTATCAAGCACTGTTCCTTGTGAAGTTTACTATTTGAAAGTGTAAGTCTATCAAGCACTGGTCCTTGTGAAGTTTACTATTTGAAAGTGTAAGTTTATCAAGCACTGATCCTTGTGAAGTTTACTATTTGAAAGTGTAAGTCTATCAAGCACTGTTCCTTGTGAAGTTTACTATTTGAAAGTGTAAGTCTATCAAGCACTGTTCCATGTGAAGTTTACTATTTGAAAGTGTAAGTCTATCAAGCACTGTTCCATGTGAAGTTTACTATTTGAAAGTGTAAGTCTATCAAGCACTGTTCCTTGTGAAGTTTACTATTTTAAGGTGTTATTTTTTTGTTGAACATTTTCCCGGTGAAGGTGATCAAATGAGAAAACCATAGTTTTTCCTTCTGTTATAGTTAAAATTCGAAAGTATAAAACCACGTAATACAGAAGTTGTGCCTACCTTCAGACGGGTCGGAAAGTCGAATAGTCGGAGCAAATAGTCGCTGGGATCAAATATATTTATATGTGTGTTATAGTCACGTGATCCACACATAGACGCTATGGAATATTCTACATGTTAGAACTGTTCCAAACATAATGAAACGTAAACTAAGTCAAAAATATAAAACGACGTTGTATACATTTTTAAGTGGGCCTAGTATTCTCTGTTATAAATTTGAGAAATCAGTTTGATCTGGCTACGTGGTGTCATCTTCATATTACAGCAAAAACGTATCAATCTCGTATCTAAGAGAAAAATAAACTATTCGTTTAGGGGTCTCTTTATTGCAGATAGCCGGTCTATCAGTCCGCTCAGCGCAGACACATTTCAAAGCTTGTAATGATGATTATCCTAATGTACGAAGGCATATTTACACATTGAAGCAAAGTTTTTGTTCAAACTTCTAACGCCGTGTGATGTATAAACTTCTTTATAAATGTAACGTGGTTTTGACCAAGACGAAGTTTTTAGTTATGACTTTTGAACAGGGCATAATAAATCTGTTAGCTTTAAAAACTGCCGAATGATTAATGTGTTAGTTGTAAACATTGTACGAAAGGACACGTTCTAGTACAAAGTTCAGAGAAAAGAGATGTGGCCACACCTACATCAGTATAAGAGAAACTTCATGAGGATGTACACCAGCTCGTGCAGAATATCTACTATTTCGGAAGTTTAAAAATGCATGTGTGAGAATGATTGAAGAAGAAGAACGGGAAGGGAAAGAAGAAGAAGAAGAATACAGGAGAGAGAATAGTTTAGAAAAACATAAAGATATATGTCCAAACACACACAGGCCATCTGTGAGTTTTTAACGAGGTAAAACATTGCTTTTCAAAGCTTTTTTTTCCTTTTTAAACAAACATCTCTCTTTTTATTTTTATCTTCTGAGATTCTTCTCTCATTCTTTCTTTCATTTCTCCACTCTCTCGATTACTTTCTACGAATTTTTTTTTTTATCGAAACTCTGTCTTCCGACAAATCTTTGTGACATCTACTTACTTTTCATCATAAGGAATTGACTTTTTACCCCCAAAATCGGTTTTACAGGACACAAGTGGCCATACATGTATGTATAAAACATAAAGAACTTGGTATGTTAGTGGAAGTGAATACAATAATAGTTTCTTATCTGAAAAAAAAACGCTGGAAGGCACAGCCTCTCGTACAGGAAAAGGAGTAAAGGTTTTACTTTATGTAAGTTTGGAACAAACGCTCTGGATGTATTACCTTCAGCGCGTATTACTGAAGTCTGTATGTTGCTGGACTTGAAATTGAGATCTGGACGTCATCCTGAGGTCTAGATGTATTACTGCGATCTAGAAGTCATAATGAGGTCTTGACATATTACTGAGGTCTAGAAGTCATAATGAGGTTTTGACATATTACTGAGGTGTAGAAGTCATAATGAGGTTTTGACATATTACTGAGGTGTAGAAGTCATAATGAGGTTTTGACATATTACTGAGGTGTAGAAGTCATAATGAGGTTTTGACATATTACTGAGGTCTAGAGGTCATAATGAAGTCTTGACATATTACTGAGGTCTAGAGGTCATAATGAGGTTTTGACATATTACTGAGGTCTAGATGTCATAATGAGGTCTTGACATATTACTGAGGTCTAGAAGTCATAATGAGGTTTTGACATATTACTGAGGTGTAGAAGTCATAATGAGGTTTTGACATATTACTGAGGTCTAGAGGTCATAATGAGGTTTTGACATATTACTGAGGTCTAGAGGTCATAATGAAGTCTTGACGTATCACTGAGGTCTGGGCGTATTGTTAAGGTCTGGACGTGTTTATGAAATCTTGAACGTTTTACTGTGCTCTGGATATATTGCTGAAATCTGGATATTTTTCTGAGGTTTGGACGTATTAATGACAACTGGATATGTTGCTGAAATCTGGACATTTTTCTGAGGTTTGGACGTATTAATGACAACTGGATATGTTGCTGAAATCTGGATATTTTTCTGAGGTTTGGACGTATTAATGACAACTGGATATGTTGCTGAAATCTGGACATTTTTCTGAGGTTTGCACGTATTAATGACAACTGGATATGTTGCTGAAGTCTGGATACTTTCATTACGTCTGACCGCGTTGTTGAGATCTAGGCCTGTTGCTGATGTCTGGACGTGTTGTTGACATTTAAGCTTGTTACTGAGGTCTGAGCGTGTTTATGAAATTTGGACTCAATACTGAAATCTTACAGCCAGGTGTTTTGTTGAAATATGAACATCTTACTGAGTTCTTAACATGTTTCTGAAGTCTGGACAGCGTACTGATGTCAGGAAGTGTTGCTAAATTCTAGATATATTACTGATGTCTGGATGTTTGTTTATTTTTAGATTTAGGCTTGTTACTGAGGTATACACGTCTTACTTAAGTTTTGGAACTGAGGCTTAGATCTCAACATCTGACTAAGCTCTTGAGCTTTTACTAATCTCAGGACTTCTTATTAAGGTCTAGACGTCCTACTGACTTTGGGCCTGTTGTTGAGGTCGGATGGTTACTACTTAATATATTGAGGTCCAGGCTTAGTATTAAGTCTGTACGTTTTTTATGTGATCTGGACATCTTGCCTCTGTCATGATGTTTTACAGGGCGTGCTCGCCGAACTGTGGTACGGACAACTTGCTGAGGCCTTACTGTGGTCTGAAGGCCTTACTGTGGTCTGAATGTATTACTGCGGTTAGTACGTCTTCTTTTGGTTAGGACGTCTTACTGTGATCTGATTATTGTGGTCTGAGAGTCTTACTGTAGTTGGACCTGTTACTGTGATTTGAACGTCTTACATTATAGTCTGAACATTACACTGTGGTTTCCATGTTATACTGAGGTCTAGAGGTTTTACTAAGTTCACTTATCACAGAAACTTCACAACAAACTCGGAGGAAAAAACACTTGGAAACTACTGGCCGGTTCATAATTTTTTATCCAATTTTTCCTCAACGAATTCATTGCTTGTCACTCAGTCATAACTGAAGCTTCAGTCTTCTGTTGTTCTTTCCTTATAGTTTTCACTTTTTTTTCTATGCTCCGTAGCTTCCTCGAGATTATATTGACTTGTTTCTCTGACCGCCAAGGGTCATCATCATCATCATCATGTGGAAATGCACATTGCTAATTATGCAATGCGGGTCTAGTTTCAACAAAGTAAATCTGCTGCAGGGATGCGTTTGTTTTTCTAGAAAATCCTCGAGTTATATATTAAATGAATGGGAGTTTTTTTTAATTAAAAATGTGTGTCAACAGTTAAATCTCATTCGTGTTTTAATCATCGTTAAATCTTATTTCTTTGAGAAACTCACATTACACCAGTGGTTGTTCTAATAATTATACATTTGCCTTTTTTCCTGTTTCATGACACATGGCCTACTACTTTCTGTAAATTCATGTTTCTGCTGCATTTATCCTTCTCTCATACTTCTTTTTTTACTTAGAATCCCGGTGTCTGTCCCATGTTGGAATATATATATACAAAATAGATATAATATTTGTAAATCTAATTTTTGTATTCTTTATGGATTGATTCCTAAATAATAGCACTGTCTTCATGATGTGTCTTGTTATTCTTCTCTTTATCTCTGTCTCAAATCTTCAAGTTTAGTACATGCCACATGTTGCTGTAACTTGGCACTTGTTCCATTTTCTAATCGCTTATGATTATATCCATCTGTGGCTTTTGATTTTTCCTGCTAAAACAATTATTTTAAAAAAAATATTTATCTGTAGTCCTAACTCTTGGCTTGTGTTGTTTATCTTATCTAGTAGTTTCTGTAAATCCTCTGCTAGAAAATGGATTCATCAGCAGCAAGGCATCTTGCTTACAACAAAGAGGCCTACAGGAGAGCTGTTAGGGAGGCAAAGTTCCGCAAGGGACATGCAAATGACTGACTGACAGACCTCTGCTAGAAGGACTGAATAACTTGCATGCCTTAAACTGAAAAAGTGAATAACATATCAACAAATCAAAAGCCACTGGCAGTAAGAAAGTGAGCTCCAAGATGCTCTATAGAACCTATTCTACTTTATGCAAGTGAAACATGTTCTGTGAATAAATAACTAGAGCGAAGAATAAAAACTACCTAAAAATGTGATTTTTAAGAGGATGCTTCGAGTACCAAGGGCAGCCAGAAAAAAAAAAAGAACTATTACAGTAGGCAAAGAAATATCTCAGACTAGTGCAGAACATAAATAAAAAGATAATCAAAGTTTCTCTGACATATCAGCAGTCATGACTGGAACGACAGATGGCAAAAGACAGGGCGGAGAAGACAGAAATAATTGGATGAACCGATTGCATTGTTCGTGTGGAAAACAACAAATGAAATGAATCGAGAAACGGAGAATCGAGTGAGATGAAGAGAAATACCCGCCTTAGCCTATTGGGAAGGCATAATGTGATCTGGCCTTAAATTAGTGATGTTTATTCCCCAGTTACAGTGCAGGTAGTTCCTCTGAGTGTCTGAAGATGTTCTCTGCATACGTGTACAGGCTGAATAGACATGGGGACACAACACATCCTTGATGACTCCACTTCTTATTTGTAGGTTGCGTGATGTTACTGAGTCGTATCTTATCTGATCTAACCTGTTGCATGTCCCCGGTAGAGACTGATTATTATCCCGTACCGATTGATTCACTCCAGAAATGTAGTACTAAAATCTGATCAGTGTGTGGCTTTTGCTTTCTTGGGTAGCCCCACAATCTTTGAATGTTGCTTAGAATGTTTCAGTTCTTGAGTTATATATCGCAGTTTGTACATGATATTGCGTATTTCTCCACATTACTTCGGTAATTTTATCTTTTATCCTTTCTACGACAACGTCATCTGGCCCCGCTGCTTTATTTCTTTCAACGTCTGCTCTTATTATTCCTGGCCATCCATTTTTCTTAGGGTTAGTCTTTTGTTTCTGTTAACTTCGAATAGGTCTCTTATATATTCTTCTTATCTTTTAATTATTTCGTCTTCTTCATTTATTATCTAAACTCTTGTTCTACACCTGGGTTGATTGGGATATTTTCAGCCAGTATCAAACACTAGGCCTCCGCATTGAAGGACGTGTACACTAACCGCTTAGCTGGCCACTCACACACTCGTACACGGTGTATAAACTTTCAAACCAACCTCATCAAAGTCGTAGTTTCTTCTATTATGGTTAGAAAAAAAAAGAAACCATTCGAAAGTATAAAATTACGAACTACAGAAGTTTTACTAAGCTCAAGACGGATCAAAACGTCGAACAGTCGAAGCTTATGATCCTTGGGGGGGGGGGGGTGGGTTGATATATTTATATGTGAATTGTGGTCACATCTTCTTATATCTTATATCCTTCCCGTGCCGTTAAACGTCACATATGTGTCACATGGTCCACACATAAAAGCCATAGAAAATTCTCCAGGTTTACACATACTGTAAGGTTGCCTGAGTAAAAAAAAAAAAACAACAAATAAATAAAATGGTGTTGTGCACAGTTTTAAGTTTTCTGTATTAAAAACTTGGAATTTAAGTTCATTTAATTTACGTGATAAAAATAGCACTAAGATGGACACCACAGGGGTCAGAAGTAAGGGTAGACCAAAGAGACATGGAGAAGAACAACAGAAAGGATGTTGAGCAATAGAGGGCTCACCTGGGCAAGAGCAGAAAAAAAAGGCGAAGGACAGGCATTTGTAGAAAACCCCTGCTGAAGCCCCATGTGCCCTGGGCACTTAAGGTTCAGAGAGAGAGAGAGAGAATTTACCTGATATCATCGTGATGATACAGCAAAACGTATAAAGAACGTACTAAAAGGAATATAACCTACCCGTTTATGGGGAGAACATTTTACAGAAGTTCCACTATCTGGTACATTATTGTCATTTCGATGAAGGTTACGATGTAATAAACACTGGCAGCATAACAACACGAAGGATCTTTACGTCATCGGTATGCTCATGTACACACACTTCAGAGTTTGTAATGAGTACTATCTTAACGTACTCCGTCTTGTTTAATCAGTGTAACCAAAACATTTTTTTCACATTATTTGTATGTACTGTATATACTTCTTTATAAATATAACGTGTTTTTAATAAGACAAAGCTTTTAGTTTATTGCTTTCAAATAAGGCAGATTAAATTTATTAGCTTTTAAACCTCTTACATCTTACATTTCCGTGACGTTAAACGTCACATAGGGCTCGCATGGTAGTTCGCCCAGTTTTCCTGTTTTCGGCGGGCTTTTCAACCTCATCAAGGGATTTTATGCCTACTAATTTGGCCTCTCTTAACAATGTCCTCTGTAGTGTTTCATGTGGTCAAAATATTTTTTCTTCAAACTGTTGTGTTCTACTTGATGCTTGATTTGTGATTCTCTGACTGCTTCTTTTCATCACATGACCGACATATGCCCATCTCCTTTTCTGATCATCCATGAGACAGGTTGTTGTTCGCTCATCTGTCTGATCTCTGCGTTGTTCTTGAATTCGTTCCACTTTATACTTAGTATTTTCCTTAGGCATTTGTTTTCAAAAGAGTCTAATTTCTTGTATGTTTCTTTAGTTGTTTTGCAGCTTTCGCATGCATAAACGAGGGTCGATATTACACTGGAATTGAATAATCTTAGCTTGATTTTTGTGCTTATAACTTTTGAATGCCATATGTTCTCAAGATTATTGAAGTTCAATGCTGCATTTTGCATTTCTAATATTAACTTCATTTCTGATGTCACCATCCTGGACTATGTAGCTGCCAAGGTATATAAATTGTGTACTTCAACAGTTGTTCCTCCTACGTATATTTTCCTTCTTGTTTAATGCGAAGTTTCATTATTTTTTTTTTAGAACTACTGAAGGATTATTGTATTAGTTGCAAACAACACAAGGAAGAGCATATTTTGCAGGATTGGTCACGAAACACAGAGAAAACAGATGTCTCCAACGCCTATATCATTCAAGAGAAGCTATATAGGGATGCATACCACCTTCAGTGGCCTCTGTTTACTTCAGTACACGGTGCAGTGATCTCGTTAACCGGCATTTACCGGTAAATTAAGGATTAAGAAAGAAAAAACCGAAGCTTTAGTAGGTCTTCCACCAATGTAACCAGTTTATATTATCAAAAGCCTATTGAAAACCGACCAGTGAAACCGGCTGCAGGATAACTGGGTCGGTAGACTAATAATGCTCAGTTTGCATGAAGAAGAATCAGTGAGTTTTAACTATGGTTCAGCATGTGAACATTTTATAAAGATCAAATATTGTAGCCAATAATAGTAACTAAAAAAAATCACATTAACTTCTCACGCGACTTTGTAAAGTTTGTTTAATTTTACAATGTAAAAAAAAAAAAAAGGATACAGGACGGAATGTTGTATTGAGAAACTCGCTATTTCTGGATGCACTTCATGCTAAATGAAAGAGAGGTATAGCTACCCATTTCAATAAATTCTAGCAGCATAACAACACGAAGGATCTTTACGTCATCGGTATGCTCATGTACACACACTTCAGAGTTTGTAATGAGTACTATCTTAACGTACTCCGTCTTGTTTAATCAGTGTAACCAAAACATTTTTTTCACATTATTTGTATGTACTGTATATACTTCTTTATAAATATAACGTGTTTTTAATAAGACAAAGCTTTTAGTTTATTGCTTTCAAATAAGGCAGATTAAATTTATTAGCTTTTAAACCTCTTACATCTTACATTTCCGTGACGTTAAACGTCACATAGGGCTCGCATGGTAGTTCGCCCAGTTTTCCTGTTTTCGGCGGGCTTTTCAACCTCATCAAGGGATTTTATGCCTACTAATTTGGCCTCTCTTAACAATGTCCTCTGTAGTGTTTCATGTGGTCAAAATATTTTTTCTTCAAACTGTTGTGTTCTACTTGATGCTTGATTTGTGATTCTCTGACTGCTTCTTTTCATCACATGACCGACATATGCCCATCTCCTTTTCTGATCATCCATGAGACAGGTTGTTGTTCGCTCATCTGTCTGATCTCTGCGTTGTTCTTGAATTCGTTCCACTTTATACTTAGTATTTTCCTTAGGCATTTGTTTTCAAAAGAGTCTAATTTCTTGTATGTTTCTTTAGTTGTTTTGCAGCTTTCGCATGCATAAACGAGGGTCGATATTACACTGGAATTGAATAATCTTAGCTTGATTTTTGTGCTTATAACTTTTGAATGCCATATGTTCTCAAGATTATTGAAGTTCAATGCTGCATTTTGCATTTCTAATATTAACTTCATTTCTGATGTCACCATCCTGGACTATGTAGCTGCCAAGGTATATAAATTGTGTACTTCAACAGTTGTTCCTCCTACGTATATTTTCCTTCTTGTTTAATGCGAAGTTTCATTATTTTTTTTTTAGAACTACTGAAGGATTATTGTATTAGTTGCAAACAACACAAGGAAGAGCATATTTTGCAGGATTGGTCACGAAACACAGAGAAAACAGATGTCTCCAACGCCTATATCATTCAAGAGAAGCTATATAGGGATGCATACCACCTTCAGTGGCCTCTGTTTACTTCAGTACACGGTGCAGTGATCTCGTTAACCGGCATTTACCGGTAAATTAAGGATTAAGAAAGAAAAAACCGAAGCTTTAGTAGGTCTTCCACCAATGTAACCAGTTTATATTATCAAAAGCCTATTGAAAACCGACCAGTGAAACCGGCTGCAGGATAACTGGGTCGGTAGACTAATAATGCTCAGTTTGCATGAAGAAGAATCAGTGAGTTTTAACTATGGTTCAGCATGTGAACATTTTATAAAGATCAAATATTGTAGCCAATAATAGTAACTAAAAAAAATCACATTAACTTCTCACGCGACTTTGTAAAGTTTGTTTAATTTTACAATGTAAAAAAAAAAAAAAGGATACAGGACGGAATGTTGTATTGAGAAACTCGCTATTTCTGGATGCACTTCATGCTAAATGAAAGAGAGGTATAGCTACCCATTTCAATAAATTCTAGCGAGATCCTTATAATACAAATAAAGTGCGGAAATTCCACTGAAGTCTGAACGTGTTGCTTAGAACTCGACATCTGTCAAAGATCTTGACCTGTTATAATATTTGTACTTTTTTGTATTTAGGTTCAGACGTTTGACTGATTCTGGAAGTGTTGTTCATGTTTGGGCGTCATACTGAGGAGTGGAAGTGTTGTTGAGGTTTGGGGGTCATACTGATGAGTGGAAGAGTTGTTGAGGTTTGGGGGTCACATTGAGGAGTGGAAGTATTGTTGAGGTTTGGGGGTCACAATGAGGAGTGGAAGTGTTTTTGAGGTCGGGGCGGGGGGGGGGGGTGTCGTACTGAGGAGTGGAAGTGTTGTTGAGATCTGGGGGGGGGGGGGGGGGTCGTACTAAAGAGTGGAAGTGTTGATGAGATCTGGGGGGGGGGGGTCGTACTAAGGAGTGGAAGTGTTGTTGAGGTCTGGGGGCGGGGGGTCGTACTAAGGAGTGGAAGTGTTGTTGAGGTCTGGGGGGGGGGGGGTCGTACTGAGCAGTGGAAGTGTTTTTGAGGTCGGGGGGGGGGGTCGTACAAAGGAGTGGAAGTGTTGTTGAGGTCTGGGGGGGGGTCGTATTAAGGAGTGGAAGTGTTGTTGAGATCGGGGGGGGGGGGGTCGTACTGAGGAGTGGAAGTGTTTTTGAGGTCGGGGGGGGGGTCGTACTGAGGAGTGGAACTGTTTTTGAGGTCTGGGGGGGGGTCATACTGAGGAGTGGAAGTGTTGTTGAGGTCTGGGGGTTATACAGAGCATTGGAAGTGTTGTTGAAGTCTGGGGGATTATACTGAGGTGTGGAAGTGCTGTTGAAGTTTATGGGGTTATACTCATGAGTGGAAGTGCTGTTTAGGTCTGTGGGGTTATACTGAGGAGTGAAAGTGATTTTGAGGTTTGGAGGAGTTATACTGAGATGTCGAAGCGTTGTTAAAGTTTGTGGTTCATACTGAGGAGTGGAAGTGTTGTTGAGGTCTGGAGGGAAGGGTTATACTTAGCAGTGGAAGTGCTTTTGAGGTCTGTCGGTGTTCGTACTGAGGAGTGGAAGTGTTGTTGAGGTCTGGAGGGGCGGAGGTGTCATACTGAGGAGTGGAAGTATTTTTGAGGTCTGGGTGTTATACTGAGGAGTGGAAGTGTTGCTGAGGTCTGGGGGGTTATACTGAGGAATGGAAGTGTGTTGAGGTCTGGGGGGTTATACTGAGGAATGGAAGTGTTGTTGAGGTCTGGGGGGTTATACTGAGGAGTGGAAGTGTTGTTGAGGTCTGGGGGGTTATACTGAGGAATGGAAGTGTTGTTGAGGTCTGGGGGGTTATACTGAGGAATGGAAGTGTTGTTGAGGTCTGGGGGGTTATACTGAGGAATGGAAGTGTTGTTGAGGTCTGGGGGGTTATACTGAGGAATGGAAGTGTTGTTGAGGTCTGGGGGGTTATACTGAGGAGTGGAAGTGTTGTTGAGGTCTGGGGTGGGGGTCATACTGAGGAGTGGAAGTGTTGTTGAGGTCTGGAGGGTTATACTGAAGAGTTTTAGTGTTTTTGAGGTCTGGGGGGAGTCATACTGAGGAGTGGAAGAGTTTGTTTAGGTCTGGGCGCTTATACTGAGGAGTGGAAGTGTTGTTGAGGTTTGGGGGATCATACTGAGGAGTGGAAGTGTTGTTGAGGTTTGGGGGATCATACTGAGAAGTGGAAGTGTTGTTGAAGTCTGGGGGGTTATACTGAGGAAAGGAAGTGTTGTTGAAGTTTATGGGGTTATACTGAGGAGTGGATGTGTTGTTGAGTTCTGGGGGGTTATATGATGAGTGGAAATACTGTTGAGGTCTGGTGCGTCATATTGAGGAGTAGAAGTGATGTTGAGGTCTGTGGGGTTATACTGAGGAGTGGAAGAGTTGTTGAGGTCTGGAGGGTTATACTCAGGAGTAGAAGTGCTTTTGATGTCTTGGAGATTATACTGAGGAGTTTAAGTGTTGTTGAAGTCTAATGAGTCATACTGAGGAGTGCATGTGCTGTTTAAGTCTGGAGTGTTATGCTGAGGAGTGGCAGTGTTGTTGAGGTCTCGGGGGGGGGGGGGGCTGTCGTACTGAGGGGTGTAAGTATTGTGGAGGACTGTGGAATTATATGAGGAGTGGAAATATTGTTGTGGACTGGTGGGTTATACTCAGGAGTAGAATTATTGTTGAGGTCTGGGGGGGGGGGGGTGGTTATACTGATCAGTGGAAGTATTGTTGAGGTTTATGGGGTTACATTGAGGAGTGGAAGTGTTGTTGAGGTCTTGGGGGTTATATAATGAGTGGAAATGTTGTTGAGGTCTTATGTGTCATACAGAGGAGTGAAAGGGATGTTGTGGTTTGGGTGGTTATACTGAGGAGTGGAAGTGTTTTGATGTCTGGGGAGTTATACTGAGTAGTGGAAGTGTTGTTGAGGTCTGGAGGGTTATACTGAGGAATAGAAGTGTTGTTGAGGTTTGAGGGGTTATACTGAGGAGTGGAAGTATTGTTGAGGACTGTGAAGTTATATGAGGAGTGGAAATATTGTTGTGGTCTTGTGGGTTATACTGAGGAATGGAAGTATTGTTGAGGTCTGGAGGGTTATACTGAGGAGTGGAAGTGCTTATGAGGTCTTGTGGGGGGTGGTTATATTGAGGAGTGGAAGTATTGTTGAGATCTGGGGGGTTATATGAGGAGTGGAAGTACTTTTGAGGTCTGGGGGGTTATACTGAGGATGGAAGTGCTTTTGAGGTCTGGGGGGTTATACTGAGGAGTGGAAGTATTGTTGAGGTCTGGAGGGTTATACTGAGGAATAGAAGTGTTGTTGAGGTTTGAGGGGTTATACTGAGGAGTGGAAGTATTGTTGAGGACTGTGAAGTTATATGAGGAGTGGAAATATTGTTGTGGTCTTGTGGGTTATACTGAGGAATGGAAGTATTGTTGAGGTCTGGAGGGTTATACTGAGGAGTGGAAGTGCTTATGAGGTCTTGTGGGGGGTGGTTATATTGAGGAGTGGAAGTATTGTTGAGATCTGGGGGGTTATATGAGGAGTGGAAGTACTTTTGAGGTCTGGGGGGTTATACTGAGGAGTGGAAGTGCTTTTGAGGTCTGGGGGGTTATACTGAGGAGTGGAAGTATTTTGGAGGTCTGGAGGGTTACACTGAGGAGTGAAAGTAATGTTGTGGTCTGGGGGGGGGGGGTCATATTGAGGAGTGGAAGTGTTGTTGAGATCAGGGGTGTCATACTGAGGACTGGGAGTGCTTTTGTGGTGTGGGAGGTTATACTGAGGAATGGAAGTATTGTTAAGGTCTCGGGGTTCATACTGAGGAGTGGAAGGGATATTGAGGTCTGGGGGGTTATAATGAGGAGTGAAAGGGATGTTGAGATCTAGGGGTTATACTGAGGAGTGGAAGTGTTGTTGTGGTCGGGGGAGGGGGTCATACTGAGGAGTTTAAGTGTTGTTGAGGTCTGGTGGGTCATGCTGAGGAGACTAAGTATTGTTGTGGTCTTGGGGGTTATACTGAGGAGTTAATGTGGTGTTGAAGTTTGGGGGGTTACACTGAATAGTGGAAGTGTTCTTGAGGTCAGGGCGGGTGTTTTATAATGAGGAAAGGAAGTGTTGTTGAGGTCTGTGGGTGTTATACTTAGGAGTGGATGTTCTTTTGAGGTTTAGGCGGTTCTACTGAGTAGTGAAAGTGTTATTGAATTCAGCGATGATATACTGGGGAGTGGAAGTGTTGATCAAGTTTGTGGCGTTATACTGATTAGTTGAAGTGTTGTTGAATTTTGGAGGATTATACTGAGGAGTGGAAGTGTTGTTGAGGTCTTGCGGTTATACAGAGGATTGCAAGTGTTGTTTAAGTCTGGGGAATTATACTGAGTAGTGGAAGTGCTGTTGAGGTTTGTGGGATTATACTAATGAGTGGAAGTGTTGTTTAGGTCTGGGGGGTTATACTTAGGAGTGGAAGTGTTTTTAAGGTGTGGAGGGGTTATACTGAGGTGTCGAAGCGTTGTTGAAGTTTGGGGTTCATACTGAGGAGTGGAAGTGTTGTTGAGATCTGAAGGGACGGGTTATACTGAGCAGTGGAAGTGCGTTTGAGGTCTGGGTGGGGGGTATACCGATGAGTGGAAGCATTGTTGAGGTTTGGAGTTATTCTGAGGAGTGGAAGTGTTGTTCAGGTCTGATGAGTTATACTGTGGAGTGGAAGTGTTGTTGAGGTCTGAGGGGTTATACTGAGGAGTGGATGTGTTGTTGAGATTTGAGCGTCATAGAGAGGAGTGGAAGTGTTGTTGTGGTTTGGGGGGTTATACTGAGGAGTGGAAGTGTTGTTATGTTCTGGGGGTTATACTGAGGAGTGGAAGTGCTTTTGAAGTCTCGAGGGTTATACCGAGGAGTTGAAGTGTTGTTGAAGTGTGTGTGGTTATACTGAGGAATGGAAGTGTTGTTGAAGTCTGGGGATTATACTGAGGTGTGGAAGTATTGTTGAGGTCTGTGGGGTTATACTGAGGAATGGAAGTGTTGCTGAGGTCTGTGGGATTATACTGAGGAGTGGATGTGTTGTTAAGGTTTGGTCTCATACTAATGAGTGAAAGTGCTGTTGAGTTTTGAGAGTAATACTGAGAAGTGAAAGTGTTGTTGTGGTTTGAGCGTCATACTGAGCAGTGGAAGTTTTGTTGAGATTTTGGCGTTATACTGATAAGTGGGAGTGTTGTTGAGGTTTGAGTGTCATACTGATTAGTGAAAGTGTTGTTAAGGTCATGGTTCCGTACTATGGGGTGGAAGTGTTATTGAAATTTTGGCGTCATACTGAGGAGTGGAAGTGTTGCTGAGGTTTGAGAGTCACACTGAGAAATGGAAGAGTTGTTGGGTTTTGAGAGTCATACTGAGAAATGGAAGTGGTGTTGAGCTTTGAAAGTCATACTGAGAAATGGATGTGTTGTTAGGTTTTGCGAGTCATACCGAGAAATGGAAGTGTTGTTGAGGTTTGGACGTCATACTATGAAGTTAAAGTGTTTATGAGGTTTTGGCGTCATAAAGATGAGAGGAAAGTTTGTTGAAGTTTGGAACTCATAGTAAGAAGTGGATGTGTTATTGAGGTTTGGGCGTCATACTAATTAGTGGAAGTGTTGTTGAGGTCATGGTCATCATTTTGAATAGTGGAAGTGTTGATGAGGTCTTTGGCATTATGTTGATTAGTGGAGGTGCTGCTGAGGTTTGGGGTGTAATACTGAGAAGTGAAAGTCTTGTTGAGGTAAGGGGTGTCATGTTGATTAGTGGAAGTGTTGTTGAGGTTTGGGGCGTAATACTGAGGAGTGAAATTGTTGTTGAGGTCTGGAACGTCATGTTGATTAGTGGAAGTGTTGTTGAGATCTATGGCGTCATACTGAGGAGTGGAAGTGTTGTTGAGGTCTGTGGCGTCATGCTGATTACTGTAAATGTTGTTGAGGTCTGGGGCGTTATCTTGATTAGTGGAAGTGTTGTTGAGGTCTAAGTCGTCATACTGATGAGTGGAAGTGTTGTTGAGGTCTGGGGGTTTATACTGAGGAGTGGAAGTGTTGTTGAGGTCTTGGGGGTTATACTGAGGAGTGGAAGTATTGTTGAGGTCTGGGGGATTATACTGAGGAGTGGAAGTAATGTTGAGGTCTGGGGGGTTATACTGAGGAGTGGAAGTGTTGTTGAGGTCTGGGGGATTATACTGAGGAGTGGAGGTATTGTTGAATTCTGGGGTGGTTATACTGAGAAGTGTAAGTATTGTTGAAGTCTGGGGTGGTTATACTGAGGAGTGGAAGTGTTGTTTAGGTCTGCGGGGGTTATACTGAGGAGTGGAAGTTTTGTTGAGATTTGAGCGTCATAGAGAGGAGTGAAAGTGTTGTTGTGGTTTGGGAGTCATACTGGGGAGTGGAAGTGTTGTTGAGATTTAAAAGTCAGATTGACGAGAGGAAGTGTTGTTGAGGTTTGGGCGTCATACTGAGGAGTGGATGTGTTTCTGGGATTTGAGAGTCATACTTAGGAGTAGAACTATTGGTGAGTTTTATGCGTCATACTGAGGAGTGGAACTGTTGTTGAGATTATGACGTCGTACTGTTGGGTGGAAGTGTTGTTGATGTTTTGGCGTCATACTGATGATCGGAAGTGTTGGTAAGGTTTGAGCGTCATAGTGGAATTTGTGTTGAGATTTGGGCGTCCTACAGTGGAGTGGAAGTGTTGTTGAGGTTTGATCGTCATACTGAAAAGTGAAAATGTTAACGAGGCTTGGATGTCAACTGATGTGAAGAAGTGTTGTTGTGGTGTGGGATTCATACTGAGGAATGAAAGTGTTGTTGAGGTTTTGGCGTCATACTGAGGAGTGGAAGTGTTGTTGAGGTTTTGGCGTTATAATGATGAGTGTAAATTTGTTGAATTTTGGGAATCACAGTGAGGAGTAGATTTGTTTTTTGATTTTTGTGCGTCAAACTGAGTAGTGGAAGTGTTTCTGTATTTTGAACGTCCTACTTAGGTGTGGAAGTGTTGTTGAGGTTTGAGCGTCTTACTGTGTAGTGGAAGTGTTGTTGAGGTTTGAGCGTCTTACTGTGTAGTGGAAGTGTTGTTTTGGTCTTGGCGTCCTACTGTGATTTTGAAGTGTTGTTGAGTGTGGGCGTCATATTGAAGAGTGGAAGTGTTGTTGAGGTTTGGACATCTTACTATGGAGTGGAAATGCTGTTGAGGATTTGGCATCATACTGAGAAGAGGAAATGTTACTATGGTCAAGGTGTCTTACTGGTGAGTGGAAGTGTTGTTGTGGTCTTGGGCGTCATACTGAGGAGAGGAATTGTTAATTAAGTGATGTCGTCATACAGTGGAGTGAAAATTGTGTTTATATCCTGGCGTCATACTGATTAGTGGAAGTGCTGTTGAGTTTTGAGAGTAATACTGAGCAGTGGAAGTGTTGTTGAGGTTTGAGCGTCATACTGAGCAGTGGAGGTTTTGTTGAAGTTTTGGCTTTATACTGATAAGTGGAAGTGTTGTTGAGGTTTGGGTGTCATACTGATTAGTGAAAGTGTTGTTGAGGTTTGGACGTCATACAGAGAAGTGGAAGTATTGTTGAGGTTTGGGAGTCATACTGATAAGTAGAAGTGTTGTTTACGTCATGGCGCCGTACTATGGGGTGGAAGTGTTATTGAGATTTTGGCGTCATACTGAGGAGTGTAAGTTTTTTTTAGTTTTATGCGTCATACAGAGGAGTGGAAGTGTTGTTGAGGTTTGAGCGTCATACTGAAGATAGACAGTGTTATTGAGATTTCAGCGTCATACTGAATACTGGAAATTTTTTGGACGTTTTGGCGTCATAATAATAAGTGGAAGTGTTGTTGGGTTTTGAGAGTCATACTGAGAAATGGAAGTGTTTTTGAGGTTTTGGCGTCATAAAGATGAGAGGAAGTTTGTTGAAGTTTGGAAGTCATAGTAAGAAGTGGATGTGTTATTGAGGTTTGGACGTCATACTGATTAGTGGAAGTGTTGTTGAAGTCGGGGGCATCATTTTGAATAGTGAAAGTGTTGATGATGTCTTTGGCGTCATGTTGATTAGTGGAGGTGTTGTTGAGGTTTAAGGCATCATACTGAGTAATTGAAGTGTTGTTGAGGTAAGGGGCGTCATGTTGATTAGTGGAAGTGTTGTTGAGGTTTGGGGCGTAATACTGAGGAGTGAAAGTGTTGCTGAGGTCTGGAACGTCATGTTGATTAGTGGAAGTGTTGTTGAGATCTATGGCGTCATACTGAGGAGTGGAAGTGTTGTTGAGGTCTGGGGCGTCATGTTGATTAGTGTAAATGTTGGTGAGGTCTGGGGCGTTATCTTGATTAGTGGAATTGTTGTTGATGTCTAAGGCGTCATACTGAGGATTGGAAGTTTTGTTGAGATCTAAGGCGTCATACTGAGGAGTTTAAGTTTTGTTGAGGTCTGGGGCGTCATGTTGATTAGTGGAAGTGTTGTTGACGTTTGGGGCGTCATACTGAGGAGTTTAAGTGTTGTTGAGGTCCGGAACGTCATTCAGAGGAGTGGAAGTGTTGTTGAGGTCCGGAACGTCATTCAGAGGAGTGGAAGTTTTGTTGAAGTTTAGGTCGTCAGCTTCATTAGTGGAAGTGTTGTTGAGGTTTGGTGCGTCATATTGAAGAGTGGAAATTTTTTTAAGTTTTGGACGTCTTACTGAGTGGAAGTTGTGTTAAGGTTTGGGCATCATACTGATGAGTGGAAGTTTCTTTGATGTCATGGCGTCTTACTGTGGGGTGGAAGAGTTGGTAAGGTTTGGGAGTCAGACAGGAGAGTGGAAGTGATGTTGAGATTTGGGCGTCCTTCCTGTGGAGTGGAAGTAATGTTAATGTTTTTGCGTCATGTTGAGACGTGGAAGTTTCAATGAGGTTTCGACGTGATATGAGAGGAAGTGATGTTGAGGTTTTGGCGTCATAATGAAAACTGGAATTGTTGTTGACATGTCGACGTCATACAGAAGAGTGGAAGTGATGTTGAGGTTTGGACGTCATACTGAGGGGTGAAAGTGTTGAGGTTTTTGCGTCATAATGAGGAGTGGAAGTGTTGTTGAGGTTTTAGCGTCATAATGAGGAGTGGAAGTGCTGTTAGGGTCTGGGCATATTACATATGTCTCCATGTTTTTGCTGTAGTCTGGATATCTTGCTGTGGTCTGGGCATATTACATATGTCTCCATGTTTTTGCTGTATTCTGGATATCTTGCTGTGGTCTGGGCATATTGCACAGGTCAGTACGTCTTACTTTCTCCTGAGCGTCTTACTGTGGTTTCGGCGTCTTTCTGTCCATGGATAGGTTTTTAAATTGCTTCATACTGTTATAATAAAAATTCTTGGATACGTTTTACCTTGCTTGACTCTGTTGTAATATTGCCCTTATGTAAGTTTTGACGTTTCTGACAGTGTTATAATATGAGCCCATAGATATGTTTTACCTTGCCTCACATTGTTATAATATGAACAACTAGGTATGTTTAACTTGCCTGACACTGTTATAATATGAACTCCTGGGTATGTTTTAACTTCCTTGACACTGTTATAATATGAGCCCATAGGTATGTTTTAACTTGCCTGACATTGTTATAATATGAGACCCTAGGTACGTTTTAACTTTCTTGACACTGTTATAATATGAGCCTATAGGTATGTTTTAACTTACTTGATACTGTTATAAAATGAGACCCAAGCATGTTTTAACTTATGTGACACTGTTATAATATGAACCCCTAGGTATGTTTTATTTTGATTGACACTGTTACAATATGTCCCCCTAGGTATGTTTTATCTTGCCTGACGCTGTTATAATATGAGCTACTAGGTATGTTTTAACTTGCCTGACACTATTATAATATTAGCCCCTAGGTATGTTTTATCTTGCCTGACACTGTTATAATATGAACCACTAGTTATGTTTTATCTTTCCTGACATTGTTATAATATTATCACCTAGGTATGTTTTATCTTAGGGCCGGCTAGCGTAGTGGTTAGAGCACTCGTCTAGCAACCAAATGGTCGAGGGTTCGAATCCCCAGCTGAGCGGGATTTTTTTTCCGACCAATACGGCCTCGAGGTCGACCCAGCCTCGTAAAATGGGTACCAGAGAAAATCTGGGAAGTAAAGGCAGCGAGGAAAGGAACTGGTCACCCTACCTCATACCCTAGCTGGGGATTCGAACCCTCAAAAGTTTTGTTGCTAGACGAGTGCTCTAACCACTACGCTAGCCGACCCCCCCCCCCTTTCATGTACTATATATTTATATATTTAGATTTAGCTATATATAAACCAACAAACTATTCACGTACCATATATTTATATACTTATTTTTTTTTTTGGTTATATATCAACTGATAAATGATTCATGTACCTTATATTTATAACTCTTTGTTTTCCTGTTTTTCAAAGTGCCTAATTATAGATTTTGGAGGTTCCTGTTCTTGTCATTTCTTTTCCTGGCCATATATTCAATCTTATTCTGGTAGATTTGTTAAGGTTGACATATTTTGATGTTCCTGAGATGAAGATGATGAACCACAGGAACAAGAAACAATGTAAGTTCCCTCTGCGTATGACAGAGATGAACCTATAGGCATTGCTCTACATGGACAGTCAGTACATACATCTTACACTGGTTGCTGAAATGGGTGGTGGAGCAGGTAAGGATTTGCTCTGACAAAATTGATTGTAATTCCTGAGATCAATTGATCAAACACGACAAACTCCTGGCAATGAAACTTATATTTTATCTTAAAAGTTATCAGTATTGACTCATACATTACTTATGTCAGAAGAAACAAACGAAACATTACTTAAGTCATAAGAAACAGCTCACACATTACTTATGTTAGAAGAAACAGCTCACACATTACTTATGTTAGAAGAAATAGCTCACTCATTACTTATGTCATAAGAAACAAACCAAACATTACTTATGTCAGAAGAAACAAACCAAACACTACTTATGTCAGAAGAAAACAGCCCACACATTACTTATGTCAGAAGAAACAGCCCACACATTACTTATGTCAGAAGAAAATAGCCCACACATTGCTTATGTCAGAAGAAAATAGCCCACACAATACTTATGTCAGAAGAAACAGCCCACACATTACTTATATCAGAAGAAAAAATCCACACATTACTTAAGTCAAGAGAAAAACCCACGCATTACTTATATCAGAAGTAAAAACCACACATTATTTATATCAGAAGAAAAAACCCACACATTACTTATATCAGAAGAAAAAACCCACACATTACGTGTGTCAGAAAAAATTGTTGGGAATGTTAGGATATTTAAAATAAAACAAAAGATCTGTGACAATTATTATGTTATATGATGTGATATAGTCATTATGGCAAGAAGCTTAAGAGAAAAAAAATTACATTAATCATTATATCCAGCGGCATTTTACATTTATCAGAAAGAGCCCCCCCCCTCCCAATAAAAAACAATACTATAAAAATATTAATGTAAAATATGTAGGTAATATCTGCATTTTGTTTAATCATGTTTTACACGAGTATTTTGAATAAAAGTATTTACCTTCCGGTATATTAATACAATATGAAAAATGCAGTTCGTTCAGGCAGGTAAAATTTCTCAGATTCCACTACCTGTTACACTCGAAACATACTGAAAGACGGAACCAGAAACTGATATATCTTCGACAAGTGTAATGGAGAAAGTAACCATTTTATGAACCGTAAAAGTTTTTTTTTCTAATATTATACATTCTGTTTTCCGTACCAACTTATAATAGCGACATTTACGCTGTTTTTACAAATGAGCGTCTCTGTTTTTATGTCCAAAGATTTGTACGACTTCAAAATTATTACATTTACTTTCAGTCTATAAAATCAAACAGGAAAGCTGTTAGGAAGGCAGTTAAGCGAGGGACAAGCAAATGACTGACTGACTACAAACTGCTGACAAATTTGGATCTTCTAATTCATTTGCGGTTGGTCATTTTGTAGTCGAAAAACATAGCAACCCTAGCTTAGGTCTGATTTCTGTTCTGCCTCATTCATGTGTAGAAACAGATCTAAGACGACCGCCAATTTACTGCCAACTAGATCAGTGTCAGCTACATTCTTCAGTGTATTTTTATGCTCATTAAATACTCTCACTTAATACAACATTACGATAAATTATTTTGGTTAATTATTTTTTATTCAAAAAATTTCTCACAATTCTTGCGCAAATCTGACACAGCACGGACAGTAAAAGTTAGATGAAATAAATAACCTCCTGTCACAATAAACTGATCATCCGCGTGAACTGGATGTTTTACATCTTCACCTTTTACAAGCAGGTAATAAAGGATTAAAGATATGAATACTGAAAAGGAAAAAAAAACAATGCACTAAACAGTTTATTCACAATCTCATATTAACGTTTTGAAAGACCAACTCCGTGAAAAAAAAACGACCAAAAAAAAACTAATTGTGTGTTTCTTTCCAGGCAAAATCGATGTCATTTTGTTGCGATCTCTTGTCATCTTCCTTATCCAACTCCTCACACTTCGATCCACTATGGAGCAATTTATTATCTGAATTTAAATTATAACTAGTGTCATTTTCACTAGACACTTTAAGCTGAGAATCTTCGTCTAGAGATTCGTATGAACTGCTGTCAGAACTGTTTTTCGCTGAGCTGTGCTGTGAACCGGGGTTTATCGTTCCTGTCGGTTGTGGCTCGTTTGTGAAACTGGTTTTATATAACATTGAGGACTTAGAAGACTGCGTCAAATCTTCTTTTATAATACATTCCTCATGTGTTAGTCCGGGCCTTTCTCTAAATTCTTTCTCAGCGTCCTCATGCTTAATGTTGAGGAAAGTTTCATTGCCGTCTTCGTCTGTTTTCTTGCTGTCTTCCTGTTGTTTCGTTTGCAAATCATAGTTTTGCTGCGTGTTCTCTTGGGCAGTTTTGTCAAATTCCTCAGTTTTATCAAGGCTGTGAGTCTGGCAGAGTGGTTCTTTGACTACGTCTTCACGCTGGTTTATTTCCAGATTTTCTCTTTGGCTTAACTGATCTTCTTCCTTGCTGGTAGTGGACCTTAAGCTGGTAAAGCTACTTTTGTTTGTCACTCTGAACAGAATACTGTGTCCATCGACGGCTTCCTTATCAGTGGCGTCCGGGTTAAGTTTAGGGACGTCTAAGTCAGACTGCTCCGCATTTTCGTGAATATCTTTTCGATCAGACAAGAATGAACTGGCACGGCTAGAGGAAGATTCTGTCTGTGATTCTGTATCCTGTTCGAGGCTAGACTGGGACTCTGATCTGGCTGTGGAGCTGTAACTTGATGATGAGTTTGAAGAGAATGATCCTTGTGTCACAGAACCAGAGCTGGATTTTTTATCGCTGGAGCTCTCGTCTGAATGTTCAGAAGATAGTGAGGAAGATAAATATTTTCCAACTTTCTCAACATGACATTGTCCCATTCTGTCCTCGCCGCTGTTTTTGCTACAACCACTTAAGCTACTGCCTTTATCTGCAACCTTTTGACCTTCTGAAGTTGAGAGTATATATCTGGCTTTGTTTTCCATCCATTTCTTGTCAGTGTCATCCACTTCATCGTGTGTTTCATATTTATATGTGCTCGCAGCCACTTTTACAATGCTCTTTCTTCCCTTTGAAGAAATCTTCACAGCCTTCAGAACTTGAACAAGGTCAGGAAGTTCACTTGTCTTGCATGACCTTTGTTTAACTCGGCCTCTCCTAGCTTTGATTGAGATGGATTTTGTTGGTGAATTGTCTCCGTTTTGTTTGTTTGCTTGCTTTAAGTTTCCCTGATGTTGATTATCTTTATACAAACTTATGTGACCGGGTTTGTATGAACATTTTCGTTCTTCTCGTTTGAAGCACTCAGATCTACTGTTCTCGTCCTTTAGAACATGGCGATCTTTCTTAGTGCGAGGTCTTTCATCATTTGTATGTATGAGGTCACTTTTGGTTTGTGTCAACGACGGCAAACTTTTACTTCCAGTTTGTGTAACTTTGCCTCGAGACCCGACTGAAGATATGTACTCGAGAGCTGTACGAGGGCGTTCATCTTTCAGCAGTTTGGCATCATCGCCGCTGCGTTTGGAAACTTTGCTGGCATTATTTCTAAACGTGAAACGTCTTTGAGAGTTAACCGTCTTCAGACCGTCTGAACTAAGAAAGGTGCTGCTTCTTCCGTCTGAACGCTCTTCAGATTCACTTGCTCTTGATTCGGCAGTGCAAGTCTCTGATTCGTTCCCTGTTGTACAGAACACGACTCCCTTAGATCTAGACGTATTGGTTTGTTTACCCTGTGATTCTCCTGGGTTATTCACTTGTGTCCTTGTTTTCGCTGTATTACTTTCTCTGCTATAAGAACGACGCTGTTTGCCAGAACTGCTTCTTTGTAGAGGATTCTTCTTCGGATTATAGGCGATAATGAAGCACCACTGAAGCATAGGTTCAAGGTAAGGTGAGTAACCTAACTTGGTGTACAATTTTCTGGGCGGTGGATGGCCCGAACGTTTGGCTTCAGTTCTTTGTTTTTTATTAAATTCTCTCATTTCTATGGCGTGTAAATTCATTATTTGCTGGAGAAGAGATGTCTTATTTTCTTTCTCTCTGAGTTTCAGTCTTTTCATGCGAGTGGTAGGCTTTTCTCGTGGGTCTTTGTCCTCGTGTGTATCAGCGACATTTGTTGTATTAAAACTATCATCACTATTGATGTGTTTATCTTTTCTGTCAAATAATGACTTATTTATTGATGTCTTTTCAGTGTTATTATTTCTTTGCATTTCATTTGTATTGTCTTTATTCTGATATACGATATCGTTTGTATCTTTGAGATGCAGACTTTGCTGGTCTGTGCTATTGTTTAGAACACTATCCGCGTCTTTGGACGCCTTATGGTATCTTTCAAGTTTATCAGCTTCCTTAGAAAAACTATGACCATAATCAACTTCAGAACTTGATTTGCAAACCGCGTGTTGCTGTCTAAACGACCCTTCATATTCAGCTCCCTCGCCAGATCCTCGGGGCATGCCACTCTTGTTTTTCAACGACGCATTGCTGCGTTCTCGTCTAGAACTCGATGAGCGTATAGGACGTTCTGAAGCTGTCTCGTGACGTAGACTTGACATGACAGTCGGCCGGGACAACCTCCTGCTGATTTGCTGCGCCTCGGCTGCAGACACAGTCCTGAAGGCGGGAGCTCGAGGGAGGTAGGCCCCATAAGCCGGGACGTATTCCAGAAACTTCTTTTCAAACCTTTCAGGTGGACGTCTCTGAAGAAGAAATGGTTAAAAAGAGACATGAACTTAGAAAACCAAGATGAATTTTATTGAACACATTTTTTAAAATGTGAGGTTAAATCACAATGAAGAATATGTAAAGTTGAAATCTATAACGAAGATGAACTATTTGTTGCATAAATGTCCTTCGCAAAGACAAAGTTATGGCCAAATGTACTTGATCTGTCTATGATTAACAGAGAGCTTAAATCTTCTGCATGTATTCTAAATTTTTAAAAATATTTTCATGAAACATATTTCCTCATAAACATGAGCTTCTTCCACAGGTCCACTCCCTTGCGTTATGTCTGACGTCCCATGATTTAATGAAATTGACAAAGTAGCCCCGTCGTGTCACAGGCTATCTGACAAACTCCTAGGGACTTTAGTATCCGTATTTTCTTTGATCTATTGACATATTAGAGATTGATGTGGTCGGTATCTCACCTGGTCCTCTTTAGCTCCAGAAGAGAGCCGTTTCTACAACTGTGTAAATGGGGCTCCGCAGGCTGGACTTGAATTACCAGCCTAGCCATCAGAAGCGAACTCACAAGCCACCACACCACTCGAGCACCCAATAAGCTTGATAGATCTGAAGACTATTCTTCTACTGTTTACAATCCAAATCTCTGGGCACTCTTTAATATGTGATACTCTAGGTCAAAGCAGTGTTAGGCCACAAACGTCAAAACCAGGTCAGGCACCTCAAATTATAGTCATCAAATCTTAGGAAGAGAAGAACTGAATTAAATAAGAGGAAACATAGCAACCTACGTGTCTTTCAAGCAGCCTGTCATGGATATCAAGAGCACCACCGCCCACGTCATTCCTCGACATTTCCAGAAGTGAAAGAATCTGAACCTAATCTCTGGTACCTCCACTGTAAGACTGTCGCTATCCTGGTACCTCCACTGTAAGACCGTCGCTATCTCACTCAGTTTTGCTCAGCTTCTATAACAGCCTGCACCTGAAATTATATGATGAATGTTATTTGTACGAGGGGTGATTGATAATTTCTCGGCCTGAGGTACAAATACTTAAAACACACATCTCATATTAGGTGCACTTGTAGATTAGGTCAATGTAAAATTAAGCACTAAGTTTCAAGAAATTAACTGCCACCAATTTTTTTAACAGGCTACTGAAGTAGTAAAAGGTGGCAAGAATTAATCAAATTGATACAATTTCTCTACGAGCAGTCATTCGCTACCTCTGCACCAAGGGCTTATCACCGAAGGAGATCCATGAGGATATGGTAGAGACTCTAGGGGAGAGTGCCCCTTCTTGCAGCACAGTGAAGAAATGGGCAGCTCAATTCAAACATGGAAGTGAGAGTCTGAAAGATGATCCCCGTACAGGAAGACCAAGAATGATAACCGCCGATGAAACCACCGACAGAGTTCATGTCATGATAATGGAGGATCGACGACTAACTGAGCGGTACACTGCTACTGAATTGGGCATCTCCCAGTAATGTGTTTATGTTATTATTCACAATGATCTTCAAATGACAAAGGTCTCTGCTCGATGTGTCCCGAAACTTCTTGGAGCTGATCACAAACGACAGCGTCTCAACACGTCAAGAGACAATCTTGGCCATTTTTCTGCAGATCCTGAAAAGTTTCCTCGGCAATTTGTGACTATGGATGAGACTTGGGTTCATCATTTTCAACCAGAAACCAAAGAACAGTCAAAGCAGTGGAAACATCATGGATCCCCACCTCCAAAGAAAGCACGGGTGGTTCTGTCTGCACGCAAAGTGATGGCATCCATCTTTTGGGATTTAGAAATTGTGCTATTGTAGACTATCTTCAAAAGGGCAGAACTGTTACCGGGGCCTATTACGCTAATCTTGTGAAGCATCTGCGGGTCAAACTGAAGGAAAAGAGTCGAGGGAAATTGACGAAAGGAGTCATCTTTCATCAAGGCAGTGCTCCAGTTCACAAGTCGGCGATGAATGCGGCTTCCAGCTTCTTGAACATCCTCCTTATTCCGTAGATTTGGCCCCTTTGGACTATTACCTGTTTACATAACTCAAAAATGAACTCAGTGTTCGCAAATGTGCTTCAGATGATGACGTCATTCATCGTATAGACCACTTTCTACTGGCACAAGATGCTGACTTTTACAAAGAAGGTATCTATATGCTCCGGGATCCCTGGACTAAGTGCATAAAATTCCAAGGGAACTATATTGAGATATAACCTAAACAAGTTGTCCACAAATAATGTGTTGTAGCTTATGCCGAGAACTTATCAAATACCCCTCGTACACCTCTTCAAGCTATCCTACAGCGGAAAATGGAAATGAAATAAAAATATCTGTTAAGAAAAGCAAGGAGAGCTAAAGTGACAAACAGGGAATGTCTAAGAAAAAGAGATGTAGAAAGAAATCTTAATCCGTAAGAAAACGGCAGTCAAAAATTCGTCGGTCATATCATCTTACCAGGGACTCCATTAAAACATCATAAAAACAGGGAAGATAAATGGGAAGAGAAGCAGAGAAGACCAACAGGAAAAGATGAACAGTCTAAGGCTGTGACACAACAAAAAGTCACCTCTGGAGCTGATGGACAATATCAAAAACCGAGATTTGTGGACAAATGTGACATCCAACGCCTACCGGGATGACACCTGACGATGATGATGATAAAAATAAACATGCTAGAAATAAATCTACAGTCCACAAATCTGGTAACAATTTCGTTCATAAAATTCCTCTGTTGATAAGCGTTCAATCACATTTCTCAGTCTGTGAGGAAACTTAATGTTTCTAGTCAAATGAACTGCCCTTTTTTTTGTTCTTTCTTGTGCCTCATGTTCATTTATCTTTTACCTACTGGTCTCATTTGTAGTTGGTTGCATAAAAACCTAAAAAAAATAAGAGATTTTTTAAATATATCGTCAAATGAAACATGATTAAGGAACTGATGAATAGTTTTTGGGCATATCTATTCGAGATTAAATATTTAAATATGCACAAAGCCGTTGCAGTAAAGATCTGATAACATAATGTTAGAATTATTTAAAACAAAAGATGGAATTTCAGTTTACACCTTAATCATACAAAAGCATGCAGGTCAATGGAAAAAGGAAAGAAGATAAAGTATAAATTCTTACGAACATTATATAACAAATAAGAATGGAATAAAGTAATAGAAAAAAAAGGGGGGGCACTTTGTGACTTACAAGAAGCTGTGTCCGTGAGTGCGCGTGGTGGGGGTGCTGTGAAAGCTTAAATGAAGACCTGTGAGATGTGACAGGTTGATAATAACGAGGGTGTGGGGAATGCGGAAAAGAAGAGAAAGGGATACAATGGTAATCTAGCCGAGAACATGGTGGGTGGAACACATGAATCTGTTTTGAATAGGTTTGTTGTCCAGTGCAGTAAGGGATCTGGAATATATGCTACAGGTGAGGAAAGAGTAGAAATTAATAGAAAGGGAATATATTTGAGGAGAAAGGGATTATGTTCAGGGAGAAAGGGAATATGTTTGGGGAGAAAGGGAATATGTTTGAGGAGAAAAGGAATATGTTTGGGGAGAAAGAGAATATGTTTGGGGAGAAAGGGAATATGTTTGGGGAGAAAGGGAATATGTTTGGGGAGAAAGGGAATGTTAAGTGTAGGAGAATTTTAACTTCAAACAGCGTGAACATCATTAAAAATAACTGAAGTGTAAAAGCACTAAGTTAGGGACACTCATCACACGTGGAAAATGAAGAGGAAAGAACTGAAAATATTCATGACAATGGATTCCAGGAACAATTTTTTCAAGTGGTATTTCGTGATGTTAAAAATTATTTGACATGTTCCGGCCATGAAAAAACAATGAGAAACATTAACGAACAATAGCTGTAATTCAGTTACAGCCTTTAATGGTCTGTGAAGTGTCTGCGTAGTTAAGTGCAATTTGACATCTAGGGCGAGCATTACAGATTGTCTTTTTTTTGTCTATGTTTATTCTTCTTTAATGTTCCTGTATTTGCTGCTCTGCACGTATGCTTGTGTAAACAGTTCAGCTGTGTGTCTTGTTTTCTTGTACGTCCTAATGCGTTTCAGTGAGTACCTTTTGCTCTTAATCAGCATCTGGGTCCTGTTCCATTCTAGGCCAGATGCTTCCACTTGGTTGGAACTCACTCAACCTGAGTGGAAAGGTCATAGGATTTGCATTAACTTCTACAGTAAAGGTAACTTTGGCTATTTCATGCCATAAGAACATCTAGAAGATATGTTGTTAATGGTCATAGAGACATATATGGGATATCTTTTTAATGATCATAGAGGGATCTAGGAGATATGTTGTTAATGGTCATAGAGACATCTAGGGTATATATTGTTAATGGTCATAAAAGCATCTAGGGGATATCTTTTTAATAATCACAGAGGGATCTAGGAGATATGTTGTTAATGGTCATTGAGACATCTAGAGTGTATATTGTTAATTGTCATAGAGACATCTAAGGGGTATGTTGTTAATGGTCATAGAGACATCTAGGGGGTATGTTGTTAATGGTCATAAAGACATCTAGGGGGTATGTTGTTAATGGTCATAGAGACATCTAGAGGATATGTTGTTAATGGTCATAGAGACATCTAGAGGATATGTTGTTAATGGTCATAGAGACATCTAGGGGGTATGCTGATGATGGCCATGGAGGCAACTAGATCGCATGGGGTCAGTGCTCACATTTTCCTCATAAAGAGTAAGGTATCCATCCCGGGCCGCCTTTCTTTGGCCGGTTCCAGAAAGGGACCTGACATCCATTTTACAGCTAAGCTTTACCAACTTTTTTGTCTTAAAAAAAGTATAGAATTGTTTAAAAAGATATTTATAATTATCAAAATTGTTGAAACATTTATCAAAATATTATCTAGTAAATGTGTTATTTTTTAAAATAATAATGTATAAGTGTAAATTAATGGGCAATTTTAATTAAAGTAAATACTAAAATGTTAATTACTTGATCAAGTCAAATAAAAGATGAATAAAATCATCATCGTCGTCGTTGTCATCATCATCATCATCATCATCAGCACCATCATCATCATCGTGTGCCTTCTCCAGAACCAAGGGACGGTAACGAATCCCCAGTTCCCTCGCTCCCTTGCCTTGATGGTGCACTCAGCCAGGTTGTGTCCTGTCCATCATTCTCTTATGTTACCTTCCCATCTACATCTCTGTCTACCTCTTGTTCTTTTTTTACCTTCCACTTTTCCTTCTAGTATGGTCTTCAGTGTATTGTTATGTCTTTCGATATGGCCACATACTTTTGTTTTCTTCATTCTTATTTCTTTGAGAAGAATTGCACATACATTTCTTTAATATAGGATATGAAATTTCCTAATTAAGCTTCATATATACCCAGTTAACCAAGTCTTAAGTCCAGTTTCATTTCAGTCAACATATTCTTAAGCTGTCAGCATCACATTTGTTCAAAGTTCAAGACAATAAATATGAGGCACCAGCAAGTGATTAGCTTGAAGAGAGTGTTCGTAAATGCCCAAGTTGGTGATGACAGTTCCCAATCAGTGTTGAAAATGTGTCATACTTTAGAGAACTGAAACATTTATTCATTCACTGAGAAAGGGTTAATCATGGAAGATTTGCTCAAATTACGTTTGTCTTCTCCTGTCTTTTCTTTCAGGCGGACTGTAGTTAAATTATCCAGAATTGTCTATTTAAAATTATCCAGATTTATAGCTACCATCTAGATGACTGTCTCTATTATCTAGATGGGACCGAAATGATATAATCTAGATTTCAAATATCTAGACTGGCAAACTTGCTACGTCTGGGTGACTGCGGTGCCCTGCAGTCTGATTTGAACATTGGGGCGTCGCTATGATAACCGCTTCGGTACTCAAGCTCCTCTCAAGCAGCAAACAATGAGGATTTTAAGAGCTAGCACTTGTCACGGTAGGAAGAGCACACTATAACAGCACATTCGATTCCATTGTTGCTCTGATGAAATAATCGGATATGGAATTGTACAGGCCAGTTGTTGACCTTTTTTTTTTCCTTCTGCCTACAATGACACTACCGAAGGTATTGTCGAATTGTCGTGAGAGGATCTAGTTCCAGTATCGATCCGCATTCACTCCAATGACATTGTGTTTATTGATCTGTTGAGTCTGAACTTATCTTGTTATGTGGAAGTGAATCATGGACAATAGGCAAGTCTGCACAAAAATCATTGGAAGCAGGAGAAATGTGGTTTAATACAAGAATGTTGCGAATCCCCTGGACAGCAAAAATAACTAATGAAGAATATATGAGAAGAGCTGGAGAGACAAAAAATTATTGTAAAAATAATAAGAGAGAGACAATGTACCTTCATAGGACATGCAATGAGAAGAAGGGGCATTGAAAATATTATAACAACATGAAAAATAGAAGGAAGAAAATCAAGAGGAAGACCAAGAGAAATGATACTGGACAGTCTGACGGGATTGTGTGTGAGGAGATAACCAACTGGACTGATGACCTGCACGAAGGATCGTGCACTCTGGAGAAGCATAATAGCCAACGCCAGTCGGCATGGCACCTAATGATGATGATGAGAGTCTGTTTGTTGGTTAAGAATCGGGCACGCAGGCCCGTCTGACATTCTGCCCTTCATCATACAGCTTTCACTCAGTCACAGTCATTCAGCATTTGTTAATGAGCATAATAATCATGAAGACACATTAAATGATTACATAAATAAATAATAAACTTATCTCATGTCCATACATTCTACACTCTGATTTATGCAGCAATATGAAATAAACGTGGAATCTTACATTCATTCAAAACCACAAAATGTATAGAAAAGCAGTATTTTTTAAAAAATTACAACACTCAAGCATTTTAAACTACTTTAAATTATGTTTAGGGAGGCATATATTCCATATCAAACAGATGTTGACAAAGTTTAGAGTTATAAGAAAGAATATTACTTAAAAGTTTTACGTGAAATGGTAGGGCATTCCAAAGGTGGGCAGCTGAGTAAGAGAAGCTTTTTTTTAAACATGTCAAGCCTTGGTTTTTGGAGAATACAATTGCTTAAGCGTTGACTGTGTTCTGGGTTGGATTTTAACAAACACCACAGACAGGGTGGAGCATTGTACAATAGAATTTTATGAATTAACTTGTCCTTGTTGAAAAGAAATCTCTTCTTGATGGGTAGATTATCAAGATGTTTGTCCTTATTTGTAATACGTGCTGCATGTTTGTCATCTATAAGCTTTACTGCTCGTTTTTGAAGTGAGTAAAGTCTTTTCATGTTTGACATGGAACAACCATCCCAGACTGTGGAGCAGTAGTCCAAGTGTGTTTGTATCTGTGATATGTAGTATATTTTTCTGGCGTCTGTCAAGAAAATGTTTAATTTTAGTAAACTGGTAAACTTTTTGTGCAGTGAATTTGGTTAGAATGTCTACATGATGATTCCAGATTAGGTGGTGGTCAATCACGAGACGTAGAGTTTTATGTTCACTAACATTCTCTATCTGTGAAGTTCCAGCGTGGAGCTGTAGCGTTGTTGTTGGTGAATTTGCTAATTTCTGTCTTTTTGTAATGAGCAAGGACTTTGTTTTGCTGGTGTTTATTAGCAGAGAGAGAGAGAGAGAGAGAAGACGACAGAGAGAAGACAGAGAGAGAGACAGAGAAAGAGACAGAGAAAGATACAGAGAAAGAGATAGAGAAAGAGACAGAGAAAGAGACATTGAAAAAAGTATTAGAAAAGATATATATATATATATATATATATATATATATATATATATCACCACTACTGTGTACAGATAAATAAAGCTATAAGACAGTTATATGAACTGAATGTGAAGTGAAGACTTGTATTGTAATAGCTATAAACTTCACGTTCACAGAGATTTGTGGATGGAGAAAGAACTGGGGTTAAATCAATACCCAGTCTTACAAGAGACGCCCTCTAAATTATTTATGACCAATCGAAGACAACGAAAGACAGTTCACAGATCATCTAACAGATCTTGTACCTAGCCAGACAAGTCAAACAGATCTTGTACCTAGCCAGACAAGTCAAACAGATCTTGTACCTAGCCAGACAAGTCAAACAGATCTTGTACCTAGCCAGACAAGTCAAACAGATCTTGTACCTAGCCAGACAAGTCAAACAGATCTTGTACCTAGCCAGACAAGTCAAACAGATCTTGTACCTAGCCAGACAAGTCAAACAGATCTTGTACCTAGCCAGACAAGTCAAACAGATCTTGTACCTAGCCAGACAAGTCAAACAGATCTTGTACCTAGCCAGACAAGTCTAACAGATCTTGTACCTAGCCAGACAAGTCAAACAGATCTTGTACCTAGCCAGACAAGTCAAATTGAGCTTGTCAGTTGCTTGTCTCGTTTGTTTGTTCTGCAGAAGCCTCCTTTCTTTTTAATACATCTAAAAGCAAGAAGTTGTCTGTTGCTTGTGGAAGTTGTTAGGAAATTCTTTTGATGGGCAAACTTCCGCCGGGGCAGATTAGACCAAAATTTTTCTAGGATACTCAACATTTTTTTTGGTAACAAAATCCAACCTTTTTTGTTTTTGTCCTTGCATCTTTTACCGGTTCTATGAAATCCTCTTGGCGGGTGGAAAATTCGATCTGTTGCTTTGACAGAAGAGTCTGACATAGGTCATTGGAACCAGAGAAGAACCTGAATAGAGCTTACAAGACCTTCTCGTGTCTCTGTATGGTAGAAGATCTTTGTCTATCTTAAAACAGTCAGAAACGTTCATCTATCCCGACATGGTTTTAAAAAGGAACAACGAACATCCGATTTACGCATTTCACGTAGTTACGAAATAGGTCACGTAAAGTATATTATATCATATTTCGAGCTACGCATACTGGTTCGGAGCAAGAAATGGAAGCAATTTTGCGAAACACATCAAAACATTACCGTATTATTATGTTAAAGATGTTTTAGCGTATCTTTTCTTTAATGTTTTATGCATAGCAGGGTGCACTAAACACAAAGACAAACATTTGACTAACTGACGTTGGATACGAACCACACCTAAATGCTCCGACTTAGGTACACATTTTTCAAATGAGAAACAACGACACTTCCTCACAGGGTAGAGATTTAGCTCAAAGCTGTATGGTTAGCGTTCGAAGACTAGCAGAGCAGCTTATTCTCTTGTCATTTTTCTTCCTCTCACATCAGAAATACTTTGCCTACTTTTTGTCATGTGCTGATGGTAAAACACTGTGCTAAGTCACTCAACTTACGTATACATTCCAATTAAAGACAGACTTGGGAAGGTAACTCTTTCTTAATCCGGTCACAGTCTGTATTTACCTTCGTTACAAGTTCTTCACAATCGTTTACAATGCCAGTGGTTTGATTGTTACAGCTGTGCTGATGTCCGACAACAATAAACAAAACCGAAAAATATTTATTGATGAAGTAATGCCTCTAAAGAATTCTAGGATCCAACGGGCAGGGGAAGATCAGGAACGAGGAGGTCTGGGAAAGAGCAGAACAAGAACCTATGAACCTACAAATCATGTCCAGAAAACAGAGGTGGAATGACTGAGGAACCCAGGCACCAGCATAACAAGGCATCCACTGGCGTGGAGCCCCAAAAGAAACAGAAAACTGGGAAGGTCTAGAACTACATGGAGAAAGGAAATTATGAAAGTGCTCAGAGACAAGGGATAAACATGGAGGGAAATAAAGAACATGGATGACTGGAGAAGCTATCTGTGGCCTATAGTCCCAAGGAAGTGACGGACAATGATGACGACGAACATAAATACTGAATGTGACGACATTAAAGACAGAATAAATGAAGAATGAGAGTCATTAAGAGTTCATTATTTTAGCCACCACATTAATCGAGAGCCAGGTTACAGACTGAGGGACTTTAAAAATTGTGTTTTTATTTCTTGTTTTGCTCTATCTATTTTTCTCAACATGACTTTTGCCTAAATATTGTTCTTCTGTTGATGTTTTATCCAAAATGTTTTCTGGAACACTAAACTAAAGTAGCAAAAGAAACAAAATGACATTTAGTTTCTGACCTTGACGAAAGTCATATGTTTTGTGCTCATCTGTTTACAAAAATGTGCGCCATATCACGATGTTATCTTTCATTTATATTCTCCTTTTGTATCTCATTTACTTATCTTTGAAACACACGCACCATATATCTTCACGTACCTGCGTAATTTACATTACTTTGCGCTTTACAAATATTATGAACAACTAGCAAGTACCTGTTATCGTATAACATGATAAAGGTCATAAGATCAAGTAAATGAGTACCAGGGCAATTAAAATTTAAAGCAGAAATTATGAAATCATACCTAAATTATCTTGGCCTCTCAAGCAGTATAATGTACAACGAAAATCTCAAGGTTAAAGATGAAGGTATAAGTTCAAAAGGGCACCGCAAAGCTGAAGATGGATGATCAACATCAAGAGATAGTCAGTGAATTCATTTTGGTCTGCTGCACCACGAGCAAAGCCAAGAAAGCTGGAAATACGTCACAGGTAAGCATGATGATGGTGATGATGATGATGATAATGATGATGAAATTGGTATACCCACATATACATACAACGCTGCTTACTTACCGGCATAGACGGTTCCCTGGCAAACAATAAAATAACGACTTTCCGAACAACTGCAGATAACAGTAACAGGAAAGCCTACAGGTAGAAATGATCAGAAGAAACGGCTGCAACGACCTACCTGGCTGTTCCGTCATTCAGAAAGGCAATTATCTTTTCCAAGTCAAGCCCCAAAACAGAACATAATAGCCCCCTAACAGTCTTGGCAAAACGAGGTGTCTCTGCGGCTCAGACCAGCAGACGAAGTGGAACATTGTCGTTTGTTCTGTACAAGCCCGCAATATCTAACCATGTGACCCCAGGCGAGACAATGATTGGTTCTTATTTTCTACTTTGTTTTTTTTTCCTTTTAAATGTCATCACTCAGGGAGGTTCGATAACAATTGTATGTTCTCTCCAGCTGGGAAGCGGGGAAGGGAAGCTATGAGGAGAACAAAGAATAGAGAGAGAGAGAGAGAGAGAGAGAGAGAGAGAGAGACTAGTTAAAGAGATAAAAGTGTTCTTCTATTAAATATCTTACTTCTATATTCCTTTTTCACCTATTCCTGTAACTTAGATTCAGGCTTGTGCTGTGGAGTTCTTGTAGTAATTTTGTTTTAATACAGCCCTCAGGGTTATAAATTCATTGTTTATCGCTCAAGCTTTCTACTAATTTTTTGTCAGTTTATTTTTGTCAATTTATTTTAAACTTTTGTCTGCCAGTCTCTCTTCCGTTTGGCTGCACTTCCTAGACTTGTCTTTGTCTGTTATGTTTCATTATGGTGTTTATTTTTTTCTCTTCTTCTTTATTCAACGTTTTTCTGTTGTCAGGGTGTTGTTTAAAATATGAAATACGCCGAAATATTGGATGTTGTATGTTTTTCATGTATACATTCTCATCTTACTTTCAACCTTTCCAATATTTGTGGTTTTTCTCACTTTCCTCATTATCTCTGTCGCTTTGTAAAACTGAACCATACACCTCTATTTATCTTTATTACTAGAACCATACACCTATATCTACCTTTATTACTAGAACCATACACCTCTATCTACGTTTATTGCAAGAACCATACAGCTCTATTTATCTTTATTACTAGAACAATACACCTCTATTTATCTTTATTACTAGAACCATACACCTCTATTTATCTGTATTACTAGAACAATACACTTCTATTTATCTTTATTGCTAGAACCCTACACCTCTATTTATCTTTATTACTAGAACAATACAGATATATTTAGCTTTATTACTAGAACCATACATCTCTATTTATCTTTATTACTAGAACCATACACCTCAATTTATCTTTATTACTAGAAACATACACCTCTGTCTCTATCTTTATTAAAAGAATTACAGACCTCTGTCTCTACCTTTATTACTAGAACCATACACCTCTGTCTCTACCTTTATTAAAAGAATTACAGACCTCTGTCTCTACCTTTATTACTAAAAAATTACACCTCTGTCTCTACCTTTATTACTAAAAAATTACACCTCTGTCTCTACTTTTATTACTAGACATAAACACCTCTGTTTCTATCTTTATTACAAGAATTACAGACCTCTGGTTCTACCATCATTACTAGAACTATACACCTCTGTCTCTAAATTTATTACTGGAACCATACATCTCTGTCTCTACCTTTATTATTAGAACCATACACCTCTGTGTCTACCTTTATTACTAGAACTATACACCTCTATCTCTACTTTTATTATTAGAACTATCCACCTCTGTTTGTACCTTTATTACTAGAACTATACACCTCTATCTCTACCTTTATTACTAAAACCATACATCTCTGTCTCTACCTTTATTATTAGAACCATACACCTTTGTATCTACCTTATTTAGTAGAACCATACACCTCTGTCTCTACCTTTATTATTAGAACTACACACCTCTGTCTTTACCTTTATTATTAGAACTACACACCTCTGTCTCTACCTTTATTATTAGAACTACACACCTCTGTCTTTACCTTTATTACTAGAACCATACACCTCTGTCTCTACCTTTAAATATGAACCTGCGGGATCCTGGACTGTAGAGTGAAGTAGTTTTTACTAAGAAACGCAGTCTTTCAAACTAGCACTTTGACTCAATCTCGAGTTGTTCATACATGTTTCAGTGATTATGTCCCTTAGATTTGCGGTTATATTTTAACTCGCCGTTGTAAACAAACACACATATATATTTCGTTTTTCATTTATAACATTGACACAGGAGAACACTCAGTAAGTTTCCGGTTTCTGCATTATGTGAGGAGTTAACAAGGGTTAAAGCTGAAGGCCAGGATTAAAACTAAGGCAGGGATTAAAACTGAAGGTAGGATTGAAACCGAAGGTAAGGGTTAAAACTGAAGGCATACGATTCTTATTTTCATTTTCTAGTTCTTGGCCAGTGTTAGCTAGTGCATGTATGCAGTTATGTTCCATGTCATGGTAACTTACAGATTTTATTCTCTGTCCAACATTTAAAAAGAAAAAAAAAACTAGTCCATACTGACGGCCAATCAGAGGTCTAATACAGTACTCATTTTAGAGTAAATAGAGAATCATGTAAATATCTGAAATCTATAAAGTCTAGCTTTAAAACTGAAGGCTAGGGTTAAAATTGAGTGCAAGGTGTACTGTTACTGTGACAGACTATGTCAGTCTTATATTGGCGTGTTATTACTGTGACAGTTTATGTCAGTCTTATATTGGCGTACTGTTACTGTGACAGACTATACTAGTCTTATATTAGCGTGCTGTTACTGTGACAGGGTATACTAGTCTTATATTAGTGTGCTCTTACTGTGACAGACTATATTAGTCTTATATAAGAGTGCTGTTACTGTGACAAACTATTCTAGTCTTATATTGGCGTGATGTTTCTGTGACAGACTATACTAGTCTTATATTAGCATGATGTTACTGTGACATACTATTCTAGTCTTTTATTGACATGATATTACTGTGACAGACTATACTAGTCTTATATTAGCGTGCTTTTACTGTGACAAACTATTCTAGTCTTATATTAGCGTGCTGTTACTGTGACAGACTATTCTAGTCTTATATTGGCGTGATGTTTCTGTGACAGACTATACTAGTCTTATATTGGCGTGCTGTTACTGTGACAGACTATAGTAGTCTTATATTGGCGTGATGTTACTGTGACAGATTATTCAAGTCTTATATTAGCCGAATCAACCTTGAGAGACGGAGAATGCAGCTCAGTTCCACACACTTCGAGCTTTTAGATCCTTCAAATATACTTTCCACGACGAAGACCATGTCCTTTTTAATGTTTATGGTGTAAGAGACATCAAGATGGTGTCAAGCTGCTGTTCAACGCGAAACCCAGTCTTTACACGTACTTCTTTTATTGCCTCTTCAACCCTCCCTCCCTCCCCTCCCCTTCCCCTTTCCTTCCCCCCCCCCCACCCTCTCAGCCAGATTTCTCACGAAAAGCACTCAAACCATTCCTGGCTGTTAAATCTGCTTCAGACTGTATAAAGCCCATCGATTAATCGATCGCAGAGGCCAGGTACAGGAGATAAGAACCGACGTCAAGTGTCAAGTTCGAGATTAGGGAAGAGGTGCCGAGAACTAGCTCAGAGGTTTTCAAATTCTGGAGCTCTTGGGCTGGAAGGTAGAAGAATATCTGATAATAGCAAAATATGTTTTAGTAGATAAACATACAACATCATTCTCTTGGTCTCCATTTTCATCATCGTCATCATCATTGTCATTATCGTCATCATCTCCTTCTTCTTCTTCTAGTGAGTCACTCATTTGAATGTCCCTTGTGGAACTTTGCCTCCCTAACAGCTCTCCTGTAAGCCTCTCGGTTGCAAGCAAGATGCCCTGCAGATGATGCGTCCATTCGCAGATCATTAATGATGTCTTACAGTCATCTTCACCTTGGTCTTCCTCTCTTTCTTTTTCCCATTATGTACCCTTCCAAGCATGTCTTCTGTAAGTTATCATGACGTTTAATATGTCCAAAATATTTAAGTCTTCTCTGTTTAATCTTCTTTATTAGCCAGCCTTCTTCAATATTAAGTTCTTGTAGTACGGATATATTTGTTCTTTTGTGTGTGTGTGTGTCAATGATATTTGAACTGACCAGTCGAAATTTTAAAACAGCTTTGACAAACAGAAGAGAACATTTGAATATCTATTGTGGAGTCAGTGTGTGTGTGTGTGTGAGGAGAGGGAGGGGGGCAAACAGTATCGGTCTATAACTTCGTGCCTCCAGGATCAGTGATGAATCGTCATAAACATTTCCAGTACTTTCATCACAGAGAGTTGCTTCTCCAGTTTCTTTCTGCGCTAACAAAATCCAACAGGTTCGCTTGCCATTGCTTGGCAAAAAAAAAACCACACACACACACACACACAAACACACAGAGAGAGAGAGAGAGAGAGAGAGAGGGGGGGGGGGTTACCTGTGGCTGACAAACCCACTGTCTGGTATCTCCTCGGTAAACTCCCAAAGTACGTGGATAAACCTTGACCACAAATCCAAATTGAGAAACGTTAAGAGACAGGTGATGATCAAGCTCTTTCGTGATCATAAGCTGGAGTCTTCTGCGACTATGCTACATATCCTGTGACGTTGTTATATATCCTATGTTATATATCTCGTTGGCCCTGTTATACATAGTGTGATTGTGCTAGATATCTTGTGACTGTTATATATCCTGTGACTATGCTGTGTATCCTGTGACTGTTATATATATCCTATGATTATGCTAGATTTCCTGCGACTATGCTAGATTTCCTGCGACTATGCTAGATTTCCTGCGACTGTGCTAGATTTTCTGCAACTATGCTAGATTTTCTGCAACTGTGCTAGATTTTCTGCAACTGTGCTAGATTTTCTGCAACTGTGCTAGATTTTCTGCAACTGTGCTAGATTTCCTGCAACTGTGCTAGATTTCCTGCAACTGTGCTAGATTTTCTGCAACTGTGCTAGATTTCCTGCAACTGTGCTAGATTTTCTGCAACTGTGCTAGATTTTCTGCAACTGTGCTAGATTTTCTGCAACTGTGCTAGATTTTCTGCAACTGTGCTAGATTTTTATTCGACTGTGCCATATTACCTGCGTCTGTGCTAGATTTTTATTCGACTGTGCTATATTACCTGCGTCTGTGCTAGATTTTTATTCGACTATGCTGTGTTACCTGAGTCTGTGCTAGAGTCCACTCAAAAGAGTCTTTGTACAACTCTTGGAGCGGACGAACATAATTATTAGAACACGAACAACATACATTCTCCACACCAACTGCCCAGTCAAAGAAGAAACTGCATTAAAGAAAAAGGATGCAAGTTCCACATGTACCAGCTTGAGAACCGACTTCTGAGGCACAAAGAGTCAATATTACCCAAATCGTACACCTTATTCCACTTAACAAGCGTACTTCCCCGCAACTGCCCTACCCCACTTGAAAGCATAATAACAAATAACAAATACTACTTCCATTATTTCCAGCCAAACTGAATCTTCTGTTCGAATTACACTACATTATAAATCACACCTGCAGCACCTTGCTTTTTCATTTCTCTGCCCGCGGGAAAATGAGCCACCAGACGGCCAGGACTTTAATTTTCACCCTTGACAGTGCATATAAGCTGACAGTTTACTTTGTAAGCTCAACACTAGACATAAGCCTACCCGTGACTTTATACTCTGACATTAGACTTAAGCCTAGACGAGACTTTATACGTCTGAAATTAGAAATAAGCTTAGAAGAAACGTTATACGTCTGACATTAGACTTAAGCCTAGACGTGATTTTATACGTCAGACAATAGACACAAGACTAAACGTAACTTTATATGTCTGATAATAGACACAAGCCTAGACGTAACTTTATACGTCTGATAATAGACACAAGCCTAGACGTAACTTTATACGTCTGATAATAGACACAAGCCTAGACGTAACTTTATACGTCTGATAATAGACACAAGCCTAGACGTAACTTTATACGTCTGATAATAGACACAAACTTAGACGTAACTTTATACGGCTGACACTAGACACAAACTTAGACGTAACTTTATACGTCTGATAATAGACACAAACTTAGACGTAACTTTATACGTCTGATAATAGACACAAACTTAGACGTAACTTTATACATCTGATAATAGACACAAACTTAGACGTAACTTTATACGTCTGATAATAGACACAAACTTAGACGTAACTTTATACGTCTGATAATAGACACAAACGTAGACGTAACTTTATACGGCTAACACTAGACGCAAGCCTAGACGTAACTTTATACGTCTGATAATAGACACAAACTTAGACGTAACTTTATACGGCTAACACTAGACGCAAGCCTAGACGTAACTTTATACGTCTGACACTAGACACAAGCATAGACGTGACCTTATATGGCTGACACTAGACACAAGCCTAGACGTAACTTTATACGTCTGACACTAGACACAACCTAGACGTGACTTTATACGGCTGACATTAGACACAAGCCTACGCTGTTGGCGAGATCTTCAGCTGCCGTGCGTGGAGCGGTGCTCTTCCCGGCCAATGAAGAAATTTGCAAATGAGGTTGCCGCGCAGCATCACTGCGGAAAAAGTGGTTGAAAGGATAAAACGAAGCAAACAGTCAAATCACGGCACCTCTGGTCTGGAGGTCGGCCATGTCCTGAGTGCAGTCATATCGGGTGAAATGCATGAACCGGCTTGTCCCAGAGGTTAAGTCACTGCTGGCTTGACTCTTCAAATGCCGCGCGTGGAGTGAAGCTCCTCCCGGTTAAGGAAGTAAATGCGGAAATAAAGGTTGCTGTGCGGCGCCGATTGGAAAAGGTGGTGGAAAGTGAAGTTTAACCTGGTATATCCAGTAGTATCGCTACGAGAGCTATACCACGGCGCCTCTGCTCTAGAGGCCGCCTACGTCCGAAATACACCTACACTGGTGAAATATGCCTAAACCGGCACACACCAGGGGTGGAACTCGATGGCTAGACATGTCATGCCACCTCCGCTCTAGAGGTCGGTAACGCCTGATAAACACCCATACTGGTGAATTTTGCCTAAACCGGCTCATACCAGGGGTGAATCTTGAAGGCTATGAATGTCACAGTACCTCTGCCCCAGAGGTCGGTCCCGTCCCAAACACGCCCATACTGAGAAATGCCTAAACCGGCTCAACCCAGGGGTAGAAGTCACTAGTGGCGAGGATTCGTCCTCCTGGACAAAAGCTCCATCCTGGTCACAACTAGGAAGGGTAGCGGCCACGACCGCAAAATGCTGAAGTCGGAGACACTGGACCAGGGAAGTCTAGATAGGCAACCACCTCTCACCCGGCGGGGATGTCTGCGTATCCTAATCACGCTGAGGTTTTCCGGTGAGAAAGTCCAACCCTGGACTGGATGGGCAACCACCTCTCACCCGGCGGTGATACACGGGTATCTCAAAACACGTCGAGGTTTTCCGGTGAGAAAGTCCAACTCTGGCCTGGGTGGGCTTACGCCTCTCACCCAGCGGGGATGCACTGATATTCCAAACACGTCGAGGTCTTCCGGTGAGAAAGTCCAACCCTAGACCAAACTGGTGCAATGAAAACCACGGTGTCACGCAATCCCGCTTCCGAGACCCACCAAGAATACAGGCTAAAGCACTGTGATACTCTGAACCCCTTGTGGTCCTTTCGTGGAACTCGTGTGGTCTATTTTGGACCACACAGGGGACCACGGGACCTAACGAGGACCACATGCGTGAATTCAGTAGGTTCACAGTGCGGTTTTTGGTGGTAGAAGTGAACGAAGAAGAAGAAGAAGACACAAGCCTAGACGTAACTTTATACGTCTGCCACTAGACACAAGCGCAGGCACAAGTACTTCCCTTCTTTGTCTAAGGAATGACATTGATGAGATGATTTCTAATGTAACACAAAGGCTGGCCACAACAACAACACAAGTCATGAAATATAGTCTCCTATCAGACAACCCAGCTAGGACATCTTACAGTGCCTTGTATAATCTGAACATAGAGTGATTCACCAAGGCCGGTCTTCCAACAACATTAATTCATTTACTGAATGGCTCCGGATGATGATGAGTCAGTGGTGGTGAGAAACATCAAGACCTCTATCAAACTGTATAGAACGATACAGAGATAACATAGAGAACAGAGAGAATATATATCAAACTTTACAGAACGATACAGAGATATAACATAGAGAACATATAGAACATATATCAAACTGTATAGGACGATACAGAGATAATATAAAGAACATATATAAAACTGTACAGGACGATGCAGAGATAACATAGAGACATATCAAACTGTACAGGACCATACAGAGATAACACAGAGAACATAGAGAAATATATCATGCTGTAAAGGACCATCCTGAGATAACATTTCCGTGTGGCCCAATCCAACATCAACAAATCGAGCCATGAAATAACATTAAACGTAAACTCAGTGATGACGGTCCAATTCCTTTCATTCTAACGTCAGGTATAACTTACAGTTCAAGACTACGTCTTCACAGCAGTATGTTCACACATCTCACAGACTACATCTTCACAACCCTCTGTTCTTACATCTCACAGACTACATCTTCTCAGCCCTCTGTTCCTACATCTCACAGACTACATCTTCTCAGCCCTCTGTTCCTACATCTCACAGACTACATCTTCTCAGCCCTTTGTTCCCACATCTCAGAAACTACATCTTCTCAGCCCTCTGTTCCCACATCTCACAGACTACATCTTCTCAGCCCTCTGTTCCCACATCTCGCAGGCAACATCTTCCCAGCCCTCTGTTCCCACATCTCACATACTACATCTTCTCAGCCCTCTGTTCCCACATCTCATAAACTACATCTTCCCAGCCCTCTGTTCTCACATCTCACAGACAAAATTTTCTCAGCCCTCTGTTCCCACATCTCACAGACTACATTTTCTCAGCCCTCTGTTCCCACATCTCACAGAAAACATTTTCTCAGCCCTCTGTTCCCACATCTCGCAGGCAACATCTTCCCAGCCCTCTGTTCCCACATCTCACATACTACATCTTCACAGCCTTCTGTTCCCACATCTCACAGACTACATCTTCTCAGTAATATATTCCCACATCTCATAGACTACATCTTCCTAGCCCTCTGTTCCCACATCTTACTGACTACATCTTCTCAGCAATATGTTCCCACATCTCACAGACTACATCTTCTCAGCCCTCTCTTCACACATCTCACAGACTACATCTTCTCAGCAATATGTTCCCATATCTCACAGACTACATCTTCTCAGCCCTCTATTCCCACATCTCAAAAACTACATCTTTCCAGCCATCTGTTCCCACATCTCACTGACTACATCTTCTCAGCAATATGTTCCCACATCTCATAGACTACATCTTCTCAGCAATATGTTCACACATCTCACGGACTACATCTTCTCAGCCCTCTGTTCACACATCTCACAGACTACATCTTCCCAGCTCTCTGTTCACACATCTTGCAGACCGTCCAGTCCAGCCTCGCACTCTCCTAACACCCACTCAGATCTTCCCAATCGTCTGGTGTGAAACTTTCCTGCAAGAAGTGTTTGAGGATGTTATCTCAAGGGCCATCACCTTGTCTGACCAAAAAATATAAACAACAATTCAGGGGCGTTACTTGATTAACATTTACAGGAGTGTAAACCCATCCTTCACATACTCGTATTCTGTTGCAGGCCGATTCACAGACGTTTCTTCTTCTGTATAAGCAGTGCTGCCATCACCAGCATCAATAATGTCGACCGTGAAGGAAGAAAGCCCAAAAGTGCTAAACAATGGACCAGCTTTCTGCCATAACTCCTCATTGCTGATGTTACCTGGCCATCTATTCTGTAGGATCTGGCTTACACCAAATCGCACCATAGATCTTTGTTAAAAAAAAAAAGTTCCTTCCCTCAGTAATAATTTTCCTCTTGTTGTGTGCTTGTTGACATTTTCGTAGCTAACGTGTGTGTGTATATATATATATATATATATATATTATATATATATATTTACCAGAGAGGGTTGCTAGCTCTATACCGAACCTGTCGTAGTTGCCTTTCATGATCATGCGTGGTAGGGTGCAGTGGTCCTATTCTTTGCCTCCCAGGCATGTGCCCAGGTTCTGGGTACCACAAGGTCTAAACCTGGAGACGGATAGAAGAAGCAGCCCTGGGACAGAAATAACTGGAGAGCCTTCGTTGATGCCTTACCCCCCAGAGAGTGATAAAGAAGGCATAATGGAAGGATGGAACTAACCAGTTTATAGTTCAAAGGAAATTCAGAGGTAAATATGGACGAGATCCATCAGTCGGATACTAGAGACAAAGTTTTAAGTTTGCCAGTTCTTGATACTGAAACTTTGAAGGCAAGGATGCTGTGCCGACAACGACTAAAGAGACGCTGGAGAGCACAGGGCAAGAACATTCCATCATCACTCGAACATTCTCAGGGGAACAAACAGAGCACAAGCTGAAGTGCATGAATAACGTGGGGGGGGGGGGAAACGAAATAAAGTTTTTTTTTAAAAATCGTCATATTTTTGTGTAATAAATATCTGAAAACAGGAAAATAAATTAAGCTGACAAGTTTTTAAAATATAATTAATACTTCTTGCTGTGCATTTTTTTTAACCAGTTCAGACAAATAGAGGAACTAGAATTGGCTATATTTAGATTCTCAACCATTTAGTGACTCAGTCTGTTGAGACTTGCAACTTGAGTTTAAGGTTAATCACTTGGCCTATTTTTTCACTTGAGCGTAGTTTTTCTTGTAGGTAATGTGCTCTTTGTCTCACTGTAGCTTCTGTTTTTTTTTTACTCATAGTTGAAAGTTTTGACCTCTTTATGTTATATTTATATTATAGCTCATTGTCAGATTCTGGCCCTCAGTTGTGAAGCAGCTTTCTCAATGTTTCCGAAGGTATCCAGAGTATCTGTCAAGGAAGATTTAACAACACAATGAACGTATGGATGTGATTTCCATTTGCCTTCTATGCAGTTTCTATACGGTTTTCTTTGATATATTTTGCCTAGTGCAGGGTTTCTCAACAAGGGTTCAACAGAACGCTAGGCTTCCACGGCCGGATCTTCAAGGATACCGTCAAATGAGAACTAAAAAATTATTACCAGGCATTTTTTTGCCGACCTCCAAGGTTTAGAGACATGTTTTTGTTTGGTTACAAGGTCTTTATGTTTTAAGTTATAAGTCAGTCAAACATGTTCATGTCCTTTGCGCAACTTTGCCTCCCTAACAGCTCTCCTGTAGGCCTCTCGGTTGTAAGCAAGATGCCCTGCTGCTGATGCGTCCATTCCCAGATCATCAGTGATGTCTTTCAGCCTTCTTAGCCTTGGTCTTCCTCTTTTTTTTTCCTATCATGTACCCTTCCAAGACTGTCTTCTCTAAATTATCATGACGTTATAACAAGGGGGAAAGAACCTACTCTAGAACATGCCATGTACAGCAAGCAAGACCTGAGTCATATTTTCACACAACACACGCATTCTTCTTCTTTTCGCCGGCGGCTACGACCTATGCAGAATAAACTAAAAGGAAAAACTTGTCTTTCTGTCTGCAGCAGTGACTTTATTAAAATTGGTATATTTTATGGTGCAAGTGGAGGGGGGGGGGGAGTCGTGTAATGGGGGTCATAGCTGGGAGGAAAGGTGGAGGGGAGGGAATATATAAAGCGAAAAAAATGAGATATGGCAAATATTTTAATGCAAAAGTTCCCCGGGAGAAAAATGTTGAGAAACGCTGGTCTAAGGAGACAACTTGCAGGTACCCCGAATAGTCAGGGAAATTTAATTGAAGAGAACAAGCTTCAGAACAACTAAAACTGGTTTAAAACTATGTCTAAGGTAAATAAGAAGGGAAAAAATGAGAGAGAGGGAGAGGGAGAGAGAGTGTGAGAGAGGGAGAGGGAGAGAGAGGGTGTGTGAGAGAGAGAGTGGGAGAGAGAGTGAGAGAGAGGGCGAGAGGGAGGGAGAGAGAGGAGAGAGCGGGAGAGAGAAGGAGAGAGAGAGGGAGAGTGAAGGAGAGAGAGGGATAGAGCGGGAGAGAGAGAAAGAGAGAGAAGAGAGGGGGAGAGAGAGTGGGAGAGAGAGAAGGAGAGAGGGGGGAGAGAGAAGAGACGGGGGAGAGAGCGGGAGAGAGAGAAGGAGAAAGAGAAGGAGAGAGAAGGAGAGAGAAGGAGAGAGAGAATCTTTATTTTATTTTTCAATGGTAAAGAATTGGGCACGCAGACCCGTCTTACATTCTGCCCTTCATCACTCCATCTTTCATTCTTCTCACACACTTGATTTAGTACAAAAATACAAATTAAATTAGTAAAAACCTTATTGTTATTAATATTAACAGTTTTCTTATATTTATAATTATTATCGATCAGTAGAAAGTAGATAAGAAACGATGGGAAATTTGAGAACCAGTATTAGTATGATAGAATTAAGTAGATACTTAGATGTATTAGACGCTGACAGTGAATACGGATACGGTGTAAGAGGATTTAGTCATATAATAGTAGTACATACACTTGTATGTAGACAGGCAGACACTGTGTAAACAGAAGTGGACTAATAATCACTGTCAGGTATCGCAAACACCTGATACTTTATAAGAAGAGTTTACCCATGCAAGGAAATTGATAGACGGATTTGACGCAACATACTTAATGACAGGGGTGTATATCTACTAATCTTAGGACACAATTTGCACATATAAATAGTCCAGCGACCAGTAAGATGATCAAAGGAGGTGGACCGACTTATCCTGAAGTCCAATCAGTATGTAGTCAACCAGCTGACCAATAGAAAGATCTAGAAGTGTGTCATATTGGACAACCGATTGACGATATGTAAGGCAAGCGTGCCAATTTACAGGGAGGACAGGATAGGAGAAGACAGAGGGCAGAAAAAAAGAATAGAAAGATAGATAGGAAAGCAACGACAGATAGAACCGATGGACAAGTAGAGAAAATAGATATTCAGGAGATAGAGAAGCAGTTTAGAACCAGAAGTAGTTTACGACAGACAGAAGATGTGTTTCAAGCTGGAAAGTAATTATTAGTATTGCGTGAGAAATGCAGAAAATATGATATTTTTGGAACCTTGTGTATAATGTTTTCGGAGATGCCTCAGTTTGGAACTTTTGAGTTTCGTGAATATTAAAGGTGAACTATGGTTTGATTCTGTAACAAACCATCTGAATTTTATAGTGACTATGCGTGTTAAGATTTTTTAAGTCTTGTGGTGAACCATATGGTATTCTGAAATGTCGAAGTGATCAAAAAGAAGACGTGGTAATGCATTCATAAATTTAAAAGTGACATAGGATATTCAATGCTGTTGCGACCACAGTCTAACATAGAAATTAGGGAAAGTCAAACTAACGATCATATAAAAGAACTATAAAGATTACAGTAAATTCAGTATAAAAATATTTCATAACAGTTTCTGTATTATACAGTCATGTATAAGCTCTGCTCATGTCGCAACATCCATTCAAGAATATGTTTGCTAACAGTTCCCATGAAGTAGTGGTTCACTTTGGTGCGTAATCTGGCACACAGTTCAGATTTCTTGCCAGAACCATTAGTTTGCCCTAGATCCAACAATCGCTTCACAATTACATTGCTCTTTCGTTCTTGCTCTTAATTTTCCCGCAGTCTTTCCAATACAGCTTTAGCAATGTCAAACTTGTCCGTTTTTAGCCTGCCATTTATTTCACCCTGCCCAGCAAGCCTATCTGGCACTTCATTGTCATGTACTGCTGCATGCCAGGGACATTAAAGCCAAGTTAGGCTTCTCACGGTTGACTGGCTTCAACAGTCAATTTACTTTAATTTACGGCGCTTGGTCAGTCTTCCTTAATGTGGCAGAGAGGTAGTAGGGTAGAGGAAGTGAACAAATGCTTGAGTAACTGACAGGGGAATAAGTATATAAAACAGAGAGTATTTGATAAAAGAGAAGAATTTATAGATGAATGTTTCAAGACACGGCTTCCCAACAGACAGCCAAGCAGACAAACTGTACTGCTTGATTCCGGTTATCACTTTAGCTCCATATGAGTAAATCACTCAATTATTTGTCTTTTTTTTTTAATACAAGAACTAGTTTACTAACTGGTGCTTGCACTAGTTAATTTCCAGCCCTGCAATCTTAATCTAGAGCCAGGTCACCAGGTTGAAGACTGCAATCTTCTTCAAGTTTTCATGGGACTCCCTCAGCCTCCGATCTAAGACCTCCAGCAAGATCTCTTACTATAAACTTAAAAGTCTTGCAATTGACTGCTCCTGAGATTTCATAGTACTCCCACAAGAGGGTCTAAGGACCTCCTTAGAGTTCTTGTAAGGGTTTTGAGGGTCTAAGGACCTCCTCGGCGTTCTTGTAAGGGTTTTGAGGGTCTAAGGATCTCATTGGAGTTCTTGTAAGGGTTTTGAGGGTCTAAGGATCTCCTCAGAGTTCTTGTAAGGGTTCTTTTTTTTTTTAATACGATTAAATGCCTTATTTTAACCTCTCGTTCAGATTATGTTCCATACAACTTGTTGATATTAGGTGCACGGATGTGTACAACTTTTGACGATCTAGAGAGTCATGCATCGTTCGTTGAACCATGTCATTTGAGTTCTCGTGAGTGCTACGGAATGCATGCACTGTGCTGAGATTATCCGTCACAGTAGGAGATTGGAGCACTATTGAACGCGAGCAGTAATCATACACCCCTTTAACGTTTAGAAGGGCATTAGTGACTGCCAAACTGCACTAATTAGGTTTCTACGACGTGAATGTGCGTAGTTTTGCAATCAGTGATGTGTCAGCGCTGACTGTGGTTAATTTTATCAACAATGGTAACAGTCACAGCGCTTACATTTCATTTTAATTCTGGTTACACCACCACAACATCTAGTCAAGAGTTCTAAACTCTCGGCACAAAGGTCCTTTCCTGTTGACCCTTCATGCTCTTCCGGGTCATTGTGCGGATCCTTGATGACACTCCTGGATGTAATGTTCGGTACTTTAGTCGCGCACTTTTCAAACTAAAGTGCTGTGTTTATAGAAGTGTTCGGTTTGCTTTTGACCTTCTGTTTACTGTAAAATTTAATTGTTGAACTCTGTATTTAAAATGTCCATTTTTATCAGTTTTATTGTATATTTGAAAACGTTTAAAAGGGTAATTAATATTCCTTCTTCAACTGAGCTTAGTTTAATTTAGACAGAGAGTCAGATTGTCTTCATGAATCCCATCGTCAGCAAGAGCTCTTTCAGCGTGACCAAGAGTTTTCCATGCAAGATCTTTTCATGGGGGTCAGGATTGGGCCCTTCGTATATATATATATATATACTTAAAAGCGTTTAAGTTAATATAAAATTATAAATATACACAGAGGGGGGAGAGGAGACCAAGGGAGCATTTATCTGTGACTTGTATGAAGCTGTGTCTGAGAGTGCATAGAGTCTAACTCTGTGAATGGTTTTTATGAAACTTGTGGGTTGTGATATCAGTCTGGTAAAAGATACGGTGTGGAGATGTGGGGCAGAAGAGGTAGGGATACAATAAAATCTAAAATAACAGGGTAAGAGAGATATGATGTTTCCTTCACTACAAAGGATCTTTCTTTCATGAAGTTCTCATTAAGAAACTTTCTTCAAGTTCCCATTAGGAAGCTTTCTTTCCTCAAGTTATCATTAAGGAACTTTCTGATATGCATTAAATTCTCATTAAGGCACTTCCTTTCATCAAGTTACAGCTACGAATGTTTATTTCATCAAGTTTCCATTAAAGTTCTGAGCTTGACCCCACCAAGATGCTCTGTTGCTATGCTTCAACCTCAGCCACCGAAAAGAAACTGATCTGAATCTCAGTGTATCTAAGCGCCAGAGACTGATCTGAATCCCAGTGTATATAAGCGCCAGAAACTGATCTGAATCCCAGTGTATCTAAGCTCCAGAAACTGATCTGAATCCCAGTGTATCTAAGCGCCAGAAACTGATCTGAATCCCAGTGTATCTAAGCGCCAGAGACTGATCTGAATCCCAGTGTATCTAAGCGCCAGAGACTGATCTGAATCCCAGTGTATATAAGCGCCAGAAATTGATCTGAATCCCAGTGTATAAGAGCGCCAGAATCTCAATGAATCTGAATCTGAATCTCAATGTATGGAAGACCGTTCTCGGTAGGTTTTGGAGATTTGCAGATATCCATGCAATCCTAACTCACCCCCCCCCCCCCCAACAAAGCTTCTGCTCTTTGTGTATTTAGTATGTTTGCAGTGAACTAATGTTCAATATTTGCCATAGTGCGAAAGCTGAGAGACGCAGGGCAGAATGCTACATGAGCCTGTATGCACAGTTTTTAACCCTTTGACAACAAGAGTTTGTTTCTTAGTACCTTCGTTCTAATTCTTAGCTATGAGGACACAGATAATCCAAAACACATTGTAAACCTTGTCCAAAAAAGAAAAAAACTTATTTGGTTAGCAGTAAATAACATGTTTACGGCGCGTATTTACGTTGATTGCTCATACCGGGGCAAGCGAAGAGTATATTTTTCAAATAAAAGCCACTTGTTTCAGTTTATCTGGTTAAAGTGGTTCTGATGTGGTTTGTGATTTATCAATCATTTAATTTTTTTTTCTAACCTATGGGTTTTTTAAAAATAAAATTTCTGGTCAGTACGAACATAATGAAGGAAATCTGCTGATATATTGGCGAACTTTCATAGTAATTTTGTTCCCGTGAATATTTACTTGCAAAACAAAATTGTAAAGAAACAATTTCAATCTATTTGAGGCTGTAAAGTTAATATTTACTTATTTACGTATAAGTGTTTTACATTAATTTAAAGAAGACGAGTTACCTTTTAGCGTTTTTACAATTACTAGATTACGTTTTCTGGACACATGGTAAATTTTTTAAAAAATGGTTTGACTTTGTGTTCTCTGATATAACGATTAAAGCAAAGATCCGCTGAAAACTGAAGTAAGTTTTTTTTTATTTTTGCCGTGTAAATAAACAACAAGTCTGTGGTCTGAAACAATATAAGAGATAGTAATATAATAGATAATTTGTCATCAAAATAGATCCACTGAATTTATAAAAAATTTTGTTTTCAAGGAAGTAAAGAAATCATACGAAGGCCTTCAGCGCAAATATCATACAAGGAATGATACCGTCTGTCAGTGACTCTGGAAGAAGAAATGAAAATGAGGTCAGTTTCTTCGGTTCCTGAAGATCTTCCTCCAGACATGGACCTCAACGCCACAGTGACCACACCAGGTCATGCAATCGGAATAACAGATAAAACTCATAATCGAACAACTTTAGCACATATGAACTCTTTCAAGGAATCTTATCATAACATAACATTCTTACAAAGTACCGTAACGGAATCTGACGTCTATGCCCCAGACAACGAATCAGCAGTTATAGATCTTTCAGAAACTGGGAATCTTGATTGGGATGAAACATTTACATTTTCCAGCATTGCTAGTCATAAATCGGAAAAAGGGGATACTTTTTTGAGGATTTCTAGCAGTTTTACAAGTGAAACAGAAGCCTTCAGTCATGTAAGCAGTTCTTGGAGATTTCATGAGTACCATAACCGAATCAATACTACAGAAACATTACAGACAAGCTCTTTCTACCCATGGAACATGTCACATTCAGACATTAACTGGAAGTATCCGAGTAATATAACAGCTGAGAATTATCTGGACCAGCTGAACAGAGATTTCGCCAGACTGTTGCTGCCGGCTGTTGTTGTCCTGGCTGTGCTGATGGTGGTCGGTGCTGTTGGGAACATGTTCGTTCTCTACGTGTACACGTGCCGGGTCAAGCGAAGCACCGTCACCCGGTTCATACAGGCCCTGGCCGTGTTTGACCTGGTCAGCTGCTGTGTCGCTATACCAGGTATGTTAGAATTTAAGAAGACAGGTAGACGGTAAGAATTTGAATTAAAATTGCACATGCAGGTATGTTTTTTTTTATACGGTTATGATGCCCTGGGTGGAATCTTTTATATCGGGCCCCTTCTATTTTGCCATTCGCTTCACACTACCTGGAAACACCTACATCAAGGGGAATATCTATTTCTTTTATTTAGGACCAACACACACACACACGCACACGCGCGCACACACACACACGCGCACCCACACGCACACTACGAACAACACTGAGTTTAAAGACTGAGTAGATATGGGAGTGTTCTGAGTGCAAAGAGGTCCATCTCTAGGCCAGCAGCAGCAGAGCATAAGCCTTCTTCAAGTTCAAGTTCTGCTGGGCCATAACTTGCTAATGTTTCTCATGATGTGGCCTGTTGGACTCCCAATATTTTGTCCACTTGTAGTACTTCTATCTGGCTAAATGAGGAAGGGAAGGGGGGGGGGCAGGGTAACAAGGGTGTGAGGCTTGAAGAAGGCCGAATGACTCCAGAGGCAAACATGTAGACTCGTTTAAGTGACCCGTAAAATAATTTAAATCCACCTTCCAAAATTCCCTCAAGAGCCCCTTTTTGTACATAATCATTTACAGGTACAGCCAATAAGTCTTGTCTTGTGTAATTCTCCACTATCTTTTAAACTGTTTCTTCTTCTTCTTCTGATTATTATTATTATTATTATTATTATTCAACTCTGGTTTTCAATTAATAGCTGCTGTGCTGCAATTTCCTATGATGGCATTAAAAGAAAACAATAAGATTTATGAATTGCAGCTATTTCTCCTATACTCTTCTTAAACATAAAAGATGGTTACTGATAAATTGCATTTCCTCTTTCTACGTTTAGTAGATTACTTTTTTTCTGTTTCTGCCTACTGTAGATTGCCTTTCCTAGTTCTACTTTTAGTAGATTACTTTTGCTATTTCTACGTTTAGGAGATTACTTTTCCACTTTCTATTTGTTCTATGTTACGTTTCCTCCTTGTAGGTTTGGTAGATTACTTTTCCTCTTTATATTTGTTTTATGTCACGTTTCCTCCTTGTAGGTTTCCCAGATTACTTTTCCTCTTCCTATGCTTACTACTGTGTCTGAAAGATCCCTATTAAAACATTGCGCCGGTCATGTTGCCCTAACTCCTTCACAACGCCTCACTATACAGGGACACGTGGTAGGCAATGATTATTACAGGAAATTGTATGCAAATACAAAGTTATCTTAATTAGAACGATAACAGTAAGTATATTTCTCATGTACCTGTATCTACTGCACGTCTTCAGTTCAGAAATGCATAGCTTTCTAAATATGACGAAGCATTGTTCACATTAACTCATTGAAAAGTACTGCCAGTACAGTAGTAATGGTGGTAGAGGCAGTAGCAGCCCTCACCAGAAAACATTGGAAAAGGTGTTCCAGAAACTTTTCGTGTGTTGGTAAATGGTGATTGTAATATTTTTAGTAGTAATAGTAGTAGTGTTACTGGTAGCGACATTAATAGTACTGCCAGTAGTAGTAGCAGTTGTTGCTGTAGTAGTAGTAATAGTAGTAGTAGTAGTAGTAGTAGTAGTAGTAGTAGTAGTAGTAGGAGGAGGAGGAGCAATAGTAGTAGTAGTAATAGTAGTAGTTGTAGTAATAGTAGTAGTAGTAGTAGTAGTAGTAGTAGTAGTAGTAGTAGTAGCAGTAGTAGTAGTAAAAGTAGTAGCAGTAGTAATAGTAATAATAGTAGTCATAATAGTCGTACTAGTAGTAGTAGTAGTAGTAGTAGTAGTAGTAGTAGTAGTAGCAGTAGCAATAGTAATGGTAGTACTAGTAGTAGGAATAGTAGTAGTGGTAGCAGGATTAGTACCGCTGGTAGAGGAGAAACAATAACAGTAAAACTACTACTACTACTACTACTACTATAACTACTACTACTACTATGATAATGATGATGATGATGATGATGATGATGATGGTGATGATGATGATGATGATGATGATGAAAAAGAAGAATCAGTTCTGTGGATATGCCCCAACAAGTTAACGTTGTTCGCACTGACATCTTTAACTGATAAAGATGTGACAGATCTCACTTGGCTGTCTTTCTGCAGGTGAGATTATAGATATGACCAACAACTTCACTTTTGGAAGTGATCCGTTGTGTAAAGTTGTTCGAACTGTCAATCTGTTTTGCACTGTGGCCTCTGGTGGGACTCTGGTGGTAGTGGCTATAGACAGGTAACTGGTCAAAGCTGTGTCATTTGTGTGTGTGTGTGTATGTAGAGGTCGGCCACGTGAAACTCTAAGAGGATATTGTTAAGAGAGGTCAAATTAGTAGGAATAAAATCCCTAAATGAGGTTGAAAAGCTCGCCAAAGACAGGAAAACATGGCGAGCTACCATGCGAGCCCTATGTGACATTTATCGGCACTGAAAGGATGTTAGATGTAAGATGTGTATGTGTGTGTGTTGTCTAACTAGTTTACGGGAAATGTTTATTTTTAGTTGCCTGTTACAGTAAAAGGTAACTACCTTTTTGTATTTTTCTGAAATATTATGCTCAAGACTGAATATATTCAGCCAGATCTGGTTCTAAGTTGTTGGAGGGTCTCTCCTCCATCGTTTGCAAGGTAACACGATTACATGCTGGAAGCACCTAGGTCATGTGGTGTTAGTGTCAATATTTTTTCCTTGACCTGTCAACAGACTAGAGAGCCTTGAGGTCAGCATCTTGCCAGGTGGAATTTTGTTTACGATCGATCAGGTCCGGGGTCGACCTCTCCTCAAAAAATGAGTTTCATTGGGGTTTTCTGGGACAACAAAGGGATCGAGGACCGACGATACTCTCCATATCTTATATACTGTGGCCTAGGAATGTGAAGTCACTAACACTTTACACCACACTGCCCCACGCAAATTTCCTAGGGATTTAATTATTATACAGCAACGTCCTCTGAAAGGCTTGAGAAAAATCACAACATGAAAGATAAATGGGACTAGAGACAGGGGAAGATAAATGGGAATATAGACAGGGGAAGATGAATGGGGTTTTGAATATCTTGGATCACAACTAACTAAATATCTTGGATCACAACTAACTAAATATCTTGGATCACAACTAACTAATAATGGAGATACAATGAGGGAAATTAAAAGGAGGACATCTATCGCTCTTCAGAAAGTAAAACAGCCAAAGAATCTGTGGAGAGGAACAGACAGAACTACAAAAATTAGATTTTTAAAGGCATGCAACTTTCCCATCGCAACATATGCCTGTGAGACATGGACACTTAACAAAACAGCTGAGAAACACATACATGCTTTTGAATGTAAATGCTACAGAAGAGTTCTCCAAATATCGTGGACACAAAAAAGAACAAATATATCTATACTACAAGAGCTTAATACTGAAGAAGGATGGCTAGTAAAGAGGATTAAAGAGAGAAAACTTACTCAGGGATTTTGAACACATTAAACGTCATGATAATCTAGAGAAGACCATCTTAGAAGGGTACATATTGGTAAAAAAGAAAGAGAGGAAGACCAAGGCAAAGATGGCTGCAAGACATCGTTGATGATCTGCAAATAGATGCATCAGCGACAGGCCATCTTTCTCACAACCGAGAGGCCTACAGGAGTGCTGTTTAGGAGGCAAAGTTCCGCAAGGGACATGCAAATGAATGAATGAATGAAGATGAATGGGAATAGAGACAGGTGAAGATTAGAAATAAAACAAAACAAAAATCGTGGACAGTATAATCTCATGGTACAATAAAAGGTCATCAACTAAATTGATGGAAAAAAATCAAGGACCCAGATCCTGGGGTGAAACTTGACCGTCAACGTCTACCTGCGTGGCGCCTAGTGATAATGATGATGAAGGCTATATACTCGAAACTGGAATGTTCTTATTCTGTGAACTGTAGAACTAAAATGTCGCTAGCCGCACTCCTATGAATGAAAAGGCCGCATTTTGGGCGATGAATCAGATTTGTCACACTCAGTGTACGAGGAAATGATGTAAAATATACGAATCTTCTTACACTCATTCTTTCTGTATGTTTTAGCTAATGTATTGTGTGTCGATTGTTTTAACTCTTTTACCACTGAATTAATCTCCCTGCTCTGTCATAACAAAATTTTGGTGAGAAATTTGACAGAAAGTAACTTAAAGAATGTTACAGTATAATTTATAAATCCGGTGGGGTTATAAATGAGCTAATCTTCACTTTATTTAGACTTTGCTTAAATACGGTTCCGAGCACAAATTAGCATAAGCGTGCGGGTATCTACGGTCAGTGATGCTATGGAGTGAAAGAAATCATGGGAATCTTGACTAAAACAGTTATAGAAATGTAATAAAGTACAACTTTTTCCCAATCCTCTGTCACTGCTTGTGGTATTCAGATGGGTTAAGAATAGTCTTCAGAGATTCTTATTTCAATGAACCAGAGTTGTAGACTTGAATCAACCGAAATCGACTCGAAGTTGAATCTTTCACAGACTCGACTTGAAATAGACTAAGGGTTGAAGAAAATCGACTCATAACTGTATTGTAGCACCACGTTTTATTATCACGGTGCATAGAAAAAAAAACACATTACTTAGTCGCAGAATGAACATTTTTTGCTACTAATCTTGATAGATAATCCATTGTAACAACCCTTTGGTTTCAGATACAAACGAATATGTTGTCCCTTACAACGTCAAATCCCGCCGAAAGGGGCAGTAATCATAACATGCATCTGTGCCATTACTTCCCTGGTTATCTCTCTTCCCACTGCCTATTTGTACGGTAGCAGAACAATCTCTACTGACCTGCCTACAATCCAAGGAAGTGATTGCTCTATCCGCGATGAGTGAGTATTTTGATGTTGGGTACCTCATTGACTGCTCTGTTGACCACGAAAGCAATACTTTCTTGTTTTGTTTTCTTGAAGAATTTATTTTTAATATACCAGGGATGGCCAAACTGGCTTAAGGTAAAAGCCACATACGATAAACTTCACATATTAGACAACCAGAAGTAAGGATACCGCTATTTGATATACATTTTGTTGCAAACAAATTTATATAAATAATGCATACATAATAATATAATATTATCCTATCTGTAATCTTTCCTCAATATAAATTTCTCTAATTTTCATAACTTAAATCTGGGATTTAAATTCTTGCCTTCTCCTTCCCTGGAACTGTCAACGAGTGTTCTTTGTAGACGACGTTATGAAGTTGTTGAGTGTTCTTTGTGGTCGATGCTATGAAGCTGTTGAGTGTTCTTTGTAGACGACGTGATGAAGTTGTTGAGATTTCTTTGTAGACGACGTTATGAAGTTGTTGAGTGTTCTTTGTGGTCCATGTTACGAAGTTGTTGAGTATTCTTTGTAGCCGATGCTATGAAGTTGTTGAGTATTATTTGTAGCCGATCCTATGAAGTTTTTGTGTATTCTTTGTAGCCTATGCTATGAAGTTTTTGAGTATTCTTTGTAGCCTATGCTATGAAGTTGTTGAGTATTTTTTTTTGTAGCCTATGCTATGAAGTTGTTGATTCACATCATCATGTCGGCTTGGGATAGGGTTATGAAGCTTTGTTTTCTAAATCATTGAGTGAGGCTAAACGCAGGACATATACTTCTTTAGTAGACTCCACTGCCTTGGGGACAATAGCCACCTCTGCTTCGTTAGCCAGATTAGTCCTGTTAATGGGGTTACCAAATGATAGGTGGGACAGGGTCTTGGTCATCTATTATACGCTAACCTGATGCCATCATGTTAACCATGGGTCGCTGATTACAGACACGGGCAAGCGTCTTCGCTGCCCCCTCCCTCATTTTAAAAATATACTTATACACATTGAACATTAAACTTTAGATTTTATACCCAGAACTCTAAGATGATAAATAATATATATATATATATATATATATATATATATATATTAGTTTACATATTACCTGTAAAGTTAATATGAAACCTATGTTTAAATTAAAAAAAAACATTAAAAGGAGTTCAGTCAAAATGTTTCTGCCAGTCGCACATTATATGTCGGAGAGCCGCATGTAACTCCGAGACACGGTTTGGCAACCACTGTAACATACCGTGACGGACCTGTATCAGGCGCTCTCTGTAAACATAACTTGATTATGACACATGCCTACAACTGCGAGGGAAGAAGAAATCTGAATGGATCATATGATATATGCAGCTTCTTATCGATAGTCTTAAAGGAGCATATAATGTATGCATATCTTAAACGAGGATATAATACACAGAGCTTCTTATTTCTACTCTTAAAGGATCGTATAATAAGATACAGCTTCTGATCTATAGCTTGATCTGATGCATTCATCTTATATCAGTCGCTCTTCGGGTTATTTGTAACAAGTTTCCTTCTTTTCCAAAATGGACTTGATGATGATTATTCAGTTCTATTATCATCATTTCATTGCCCGGTAGGTGTGCGATGAAAACTTGAGATTTAAAAGTTCCACAGCGCCTATATTATTTAAAATTTAACGAACAAATGCTGACATTTACGAACACAGGCAGGCGTTGTTTGATGCTGTCACAACCAGTGAGTAATGTAGCTGTTAGAGAGATGAATTCCTCAAATAACCAGCAACCATTCCAGCTCTCCTCTACATTATTCCTACAATTAAAAATAAAAACAATGTAGTCTTTTCTTGTCCCACAGCAATGGTTCTTAACATTTCTCTTTGGTGGTAGTCCACCCCCCACCAATTTCATCCTTCACCCCCAAAAGGCCCCTTCAGACTTGAGACGAGCTGTAGACCCCTCAGAAATCAATAAACTGAATCCAGATGATGTCTAGATATTTTTTTAATTGAACCAATCCATTTGATTAGACCTTCAAAACCTTCTTTACAAAAAACCCCAGAAGCTCCGTAGACTTTCAAAACCCTTACAAGAACTCCAAGGAGGTCCTTAGACCCTCAAAACCCTTACAAGAACTCCGAGGAGGTCCTTAAACCCTCAAAACCCTTACAAGAACTCCGAGGAGGTCCTTAGACCCTCAAAACCCTTATAAGAACTCCGAGGAGGTCCTTAGACCCTCAAAACCCTTATAAGAACTCCGAGGAGGTCCTTAGACCCTCAAAACCCTTATAAGAACTCTTAGGAGGTCCGTAGACCCTCAAAACTCTTACAAGAACTTCGAGGAGGTCCTTAGACCCTAAAAACCCTTACAAGATCGCCGAGGAGGTCCATAAACCCTCAAAATCCTTACAAGAACTCCGAGGATGTCCTTAGACCCTCAAACCCCAATGCCCCAGAGGTTAGGGCTGATATTTTCCTTGACCTGACTGCGCACTAGAAAGTGATATGGTCAGCACCTTGTCAGGGGGCTTCTTTTCCCTTGCACATCTCCACAAGAAGCTGAGAACCAGATCCCACAGCCTGGCTGACTGGGCCGTCTCTCCCCGAAGTTGAGCCACCGATCTCCACGTGGGCGAGACACCCATGAAGCAAGCACGGGCGCGTCCAACAATTTGACTAAATACAGCGGCCTTTATTCCCCTTGGTGTAGTGCTCCGGTCGACCCGGTTGTAAAAAAAAAAAGTATGCCCTTTTGCTCTCTGGATAGGAAAGTCTTCTGCAAAAAGCAGAGGAAATTAACGAGAAGAACGAAAATACGCGAAACATTCTGCACCGATGTCAGTGGATTTCAGGAAAATGAAAATAGTTCATTTACAACTCATTTCTGTTAACTCTTTCCCTTTTGAATTATTTCTCATACTGCACTGGAATCAATTTTGTTGAGAAATTTCAGTTGAAAAAAGCTAGAAGGAAGTTACCCTATGATTAAAAAAAAAACAAAATATGGGTTGAGTCAGAAATGTCCCACTTTTGACTTTATTTAGACTTCTGTCTAGACATCACTTTGAGCATTGATATACATGGGCGTGTAAGATCTACTAATCCCGCTAGTGTTAGTTTGGGGCAGAAGCGTTAATAAACGAAGTTCCTGTATTCATAACTGCGCCTATAGCATAGCATCAGGACCTCGAAGAAGTAAATAGAAAAATAAGAACATGTTTTGGGGATATATATATAGAACAAGCAGTTCATTTGTTTTCATAACTGATGTCTGAAAAAAATGATCTCCAACTTCACAGTTACATTTGACACTTAAATTTCCATATTATATCTTCCCATATTAACCTTCTTCCAGCTTTGTGAACACGTTATTCCCGCTAGCATACAACAGCCTGCAGATGTTGCTGTTTCTGGTTGGAGCTGTCACTCTGTCGGTTCTCTACGTCCTCGTTGGGAATCGTGTCTGCAGGCACATCCACCTGCAAGTGGCTCGCCGAAGGAGTCTCAATCTCAGTCGCAGCAGATTTTCCCCATACAGTCACTCCACGTATTCCTCTCACTCTAATAATGTGGACAACGTGTGCCCCCTGGTATCAGATACCGTGAGAACCGTTGAGAAAGAAAGCTCCGTTGAAACGAATGGAAAAGCCAAAATGATGGATGCGAAGGGAGACAACACATTTAACGTTTGCTCTAATTGTACAGCCAGTCGAAGGGAAAAATGCCCGAATAACACCAGTCTCAGGGACGAAGATTTAAAAGATATTTCAACAACCAAAGAAGAATGTCCACATAATATAGACAGCGAAAATACTTATCATCAAAACGGCACTGGAGTTACAACGGGTAATTCAGAATATCAAAAAAATTTCTGCGAAGATCATAACGTCGTGAACGTTAAAGATGACTACAAGAAGTTGAACTCTGTGATCTCCAGCGGCTGCTACAAGTCGAAAGAGTTAATGATTACTGGCGCGGATGTGTCCGACTCTCACACGGATGTTGCAAGCAAGCAGAAACAACAAACTCCAAGAAGTCTTCAAGAACTGTCCAGCCAAAATAAAGGATCTGATCTACTTACAACCCTCGACTTAAAGACGGAGATCTGTCAGGACAGCCGCTCGATGAGCATAGGCGAAAACCTGTCACTTCCAGAAACCCCACAGGAGCAGATGGATGATCCTGCGCAATGTCTCCTCGAGACCTATAAAGTGAAACATAAACTGCCAGATTCTCCTTCCGCGACTGCCGAGCATCCAGAACAAAGCAATGGCGTAGAAGGCAGAGTAGCTACGTATATAAAAATGTGTGACGTGCCCACGGAAAGATCAAGTACCATCAGTTTAAGCCAAAATCTCTCAAACGGAGACTTTTTGCAGGGAGAGACTAAATCTTTTTCATCAGAGACCAGCATGGGAAAACAGAAAGCGCCATTTATAACATCAAAACATGGCAAGAGTAAGGAATCAAGGGACAAGGCACCGAACTCCTCATTTCTAAGAAGAGTGAAGGACAAGAAAGACCATGATGACTCCCTAACAAAAGCGCGTCTGGTAACATTCCGTTATTTGTCGGAACGCTCGCGGGTCAGAAACCAGGTTCTGAACATCACTTCTGAGGCTAGAGCTGTCGGAACAACGAAGCCAGCAAACTACAGCGAGGCGGAGAAGACGAAGGATGCCGGCAACAAGCACGGTAATAATTGTTTGTAGTAATACGGAACTAACAATATAATTTTTGTTCCAGGTTTTTACTTCCATGATTCTTCTTCTACTTCATTCATCATAATGCTGAATGTTTGTGAGTGAGTGAAAGCTGTATGATGAAGGGCAGAATGTTAGACGGGCCTGCGCGCCCAAATTCTTAACCCTTTAAAACTAAAGTATGTTCGTTCGTTCGTTTTGCCTCTCTGTAACTGCCAGCTGATGCTTTTTTACAGCCGATGTTTGAAACAAGAAATGTTCTTGATGTTTATAAGACCTTCCTACAAGTGGAACACTGAAATGTTTAACCCCATTTTTATAGGGCATCAGATCGGACGCGGAGTCAGCCAATCTGTTTTTTCTCTTACTTCAGAAATGAGTCTAAGAAACAGACCCATCAACTGACCAGATTTCAGTTTCCCCTGCTTAAGTGGCCAGATTGTAACAAGACGTTCCATAGACCAGGAGCACGGGAAAAAGCTAGGACAAATCTTGGCCAATATTCGGCTCACTAGCTGTGGAGACAGCACTATCTCTTATCTGGGATAGAATGAAGTGCTCCATGTGGGAAGCACATGAAAGTTGAGGAAGCTTTAGAGAAACGTCAGCTGAAATCTACAAAACAGTTAGCATACAATACGCCAATAAGGGAGGAACTATGTTTCTGTCAGTTTTCTTTATTGAATTCTTCAATACCATTGATGCGGGGGAGATAACGCTGTCCTATCTGGCATTCAGTGACCCATAACTTACATCCTACTGTCAAGGTTGGCGAACTATAGTTGACCAAGACCCTGTCCCAGCCTTTAGTTGGTACCCCTGGTAACAGGTCTAGCCTGGCTAATAAGCCACAGATCGCCATAATCCCCATGGTGGTGGACTCTGCTAAGGAAGTTTTGCATCTCCCCTGCTCTTTAACTCCATTCAGGGACTTGTAACATAGCCGGCATGACCCGCTCCCAATCCGACACGATGCTGTGTCTCAAAATCCTCGATACATCGGCTACAAAAGAACGCCAGCTGGCAGTTCCAGAGAGGCAGAAGAAGAAGAAGAAGAAGAAGCATACAAGGATATGGCTTAAGTACCTATTCTCTCCTCCTTTCCTTGTCGTACGTCAGTTATGTACATCCTGGAGATAATGCTAGTGCCAATACTTTTCTTGACCTCCTCCATGTCTTTGAAGCATATTTTCACTGACCTGTTGAAGCGGTATGTGCCGAGCCTGTGTGTTCTCTAAACTGAGTAGTTCCTGGTTTAGCTATCCACTGTCTCCAGACTCACTTTAACTCCATATTCTTATTAACCAATGTTTTGGCGCAAACATGTATGTAAAGTCAAACCAGTCTTGCGTGCTAAGCTGACACAACATTTATTCAATGAACTTGATGAAATGAAAAAAGTGGTGCCGAAAACGTAGACTGGTGGCAGGTTGCCCTGCCACATTGGCAAGTCTAATCATACGTTTCCAAGCACGAACACGAGACAACGGATCTTCACAACAGTAACAAAAGTCCATGCACACAGTTTAACATCAAGACGTAGACTAACTGCCCACTCACAGTATCTCTCACAATTCTCTGTCACGAGTTTCTCAGCCCAAGTTGACGTTCCAGAAGGATCTCGACCTACCGCTAACCCGGAACTTCAAAAAGAGAATCATAACAATTGCCCTTTCTGTAAAAACAACAGTTATCCCACGTATGCTGCTACACTGTCTGTAGACGAGGAGTTAACGTGGTCAGCATCAAACTAGACGTGATTTCCTTGCCCGGGCGGCTGATACCTGTTTTCATAGATGAGCTAACAGGCTCAGACAAGTCCATATTTGTACTTGTATATATCTTTGTGCATCCCCATAAAGTACAGAGTGAGCATTAAGTCTTTTCTTTGATTTGTTTATTCATTTATGACACAAAAACTACGCTAGTTACAAACATGTGGTGTTTTTTTTAAAATTTAACTCGTCTCAGCAAGTGTTTTATTTACACTTATTGTTCCACTTCACCATGTGCTCTGTTTATTGATCGGAGATTGTCTAAGTGATACTTAGTGTCTTCCCATGTGTTCTCTTCAAACATCTCTTTAGCCACTGGAGCTAAAAGATCCGCTATCCTTGTCTTCAAAGTTTCTGTATCAGGAACTGGTGAACTGAACACTTTGTTCTTAGTGTACTCCATAAACGGTCAAGAAGCTAATGTCCGGTGAACGTGCTGACCATGGTGTTGGACTCTTGTCTGTCTGTCTGTGTGTTTATGTAACTCTGTCTGTCTGTGTGTTTATGTAACTCTGTCTGTGTTTTTATGAAACTCTGTCTGTCTGTGTTTTATGTAACTTTGTCTGTCTGTTTATGTAACTATGTTTGTCCGTCTGTTTATGTAACTATGTCTGTCTGTCTGTTTATGTAACTCTGCCTGTCTGTCTATTTATGTAACTCTGCCTGTCTGTATGTCTGTTTATGTAACTATGCCTGTCTGTCTCTTTATGTAACTCTATCTGTCTGTCTGTTTATGTAACTCTGTCTGTCTGTTTATGTAACTATATCTGTTTGTCTGTTTATGTAACTGCCTGTCTGTCTGTCATTGAATACTGGCGATTACAATTCGATCTGTACAGATTAGAACTCACGTAATCGGCCCTAAGTAATGTCACAACGTTCAAGCTTCCATTTTTCTTAATCATTGAAGGATTTTTTGTGATCACCTTCAAGTATCTTGCATCCTTGTCTTCCTCTGTCCCTTTTCTCTCTAGTTTTCCTGTTGTCATTAGGTGTTCCAGTGTGCCTTTTCTCAAAATATGCCCCACAAATCTGGTCTGCCGTGTTATGAATTTTGCCATAGATTCTCTCTTTTGTCCAGCCTCGCCTAAAATCTCTTCCTTTTTTTTTCTTGGCTGCCCTTGGTGTTCTCATCAATTTCTTGGCTGCCCTTAGTGTTCTCATCAGTTTTCTTGGCTGTCCATGGTGTTCTCATCAGTTTTCTTGGGAACCACATCTTCGCTGCTTCCAACAGATTTTTAGTGCCCTTGGTTACTGTTCATGATTCACATCCATATAACAATACAGGTTCGATGTAACACAGAATAACTCTCCAGAATAACTAGTGATAATGACTGTATTAACCTTGAGTCTACTCTTCAAACTGAAATAAACAGTCTAATTAACTGGAGCAACAACAACAGAATACTCATGAACACCAGCAAAACAAAGTCCATGCTCATTACAACAAGAAAGAAATTTACACATTCACCAACAACAACACTACAGCTCCATGCTAGAACTTCACAGATAGAGAATGTCAGTGAACATAAAACTCTAGGTCTCATAACTGACCACCACCTCAGCTGGAATCATCATGTAGACAATCTAACCAAACTCACTGCAGAAAATGTTTACCAGTTTACTAAAGTTAGACATTTTCTTGACGTAGACACCAGAAGAATATATTACATACCACAGATACAAACACACTTGGACTACTGTTCCACAGTCTGGAATGGTTGTTCCATGTCAAACATGAAAAGACTTTATTCACTTAAAAAACGAGCAGTAAGGCTTATAGACGACAAACATGCCACACATATTACAAATAAAGACAAACATCTTGATATTCTATCACTCACGAAGAGATTTCTTTTCGACAAGGCCAAGTTAGTTCATAAAATTCTATCACACAATTCTCCACCATATTCAAATTGTTGTTCAAACCCAACCCAAAACACAGTCAACGCTTAAGCAATTGTATTCTCCCAAAACCAAGGCTTGATATGTTAAAACGCTTCTCTTTCTCAGCTGTCCACTTTTGGAATGCCTTACCAATTCACATAAAACTTACAAGTAATATTCGTTCTTATAACTTCAAACCTTATCAACATCTCTTTGATATGGACTATATGCTTCCCTAAGCATAATCTAAAGTAGTTTAAAGTACGGCTTGATTGTTCTGATTTTTAACAGCTTTTCTATAAATTTTAGTTTTGAATGAATGTAAGAATGTAAATTTATTTCATGCTGTTGCATAAATCAGAGTGTGGAGTGTATGGACATGAGATAAGTTTATTATTTATTTATGTAATCATTTACTTGTGTCTTCATGATTATTATACTCATTAACAAATACCGAATGACTGAGGCTGAGTGAAATCTGTATAATGAAGGGCAGAATGTTAGACGAGCCTGCATGCCCAATTCTTAACCCTTTGAAAATAAAGCATGTTCGTTCGATCGTTCGTTCGTTCTCTTTCTGCTGTTCATGGACAGACCTTTATCGCAAAGTGTGTTTTTCATCTTCATAAATGCTGACTTGGCCTGGTCTCTTCTGTTGACTCTTCTGGTTTCGCATCTTCCATCTTCTGTTATTATTTCTAAGTACTTGAATTTGTCCACTTGCTTTAAATCCGTGCCATCTACTTCGAGTTCACATTTTGCTGTTGTTTCTTTCTTAGATATGGCCATGGCATCTATCTTCTTTTTATTTAAACCAAGTCCTTTCTTCACGCTTTTATCTAAGATTTTTTCTAACAATGACTGTAGTTCTTCTTCGTTTTGGGCTATCAGTACCGTATCATCCACATATTTTATATTGCTTAGATTATATCCTCCCACTGCTATTCCAGTCATGTTTTTAACGTGTCTCATAATCATTTCGCTGTAGAGGAATACAAGGTCAGGGGACAAAACTCATCCTTGCCATACTCCTACATCTATGTTCTGACTCTCCTCTATTTTATTATCAATCCTGATTACAGCTTTTTGTTTCCAATATAGCTGTGTTATGATTCTAATGTCTTTTCCGTATTTATGTATTTACCATCTGTATGATTTCTTCCTGGTTTACTTTATCAGACGCTTTTCAATTAGCAATAGAACATAGGTACTGATTTTTTTCCTTTTCTAAGGCTCGTTCTGTTAGTGTTCTTATTGTGTATGTAGCAATAATGTGTAATCACCAGATCACCAGATAACAAAACACGGAATCAAATAAGATTATATTAGGATCAGTAGGAGATTTCGGGATTCAGTATTGTTTGTGAAAAAGAGACCAGACGCAGAATTCAACACCAACCGCGCGTTGTTAATAGGAAGATTAAGGGTCAGAATGAAGACTTTAAGTGCAAAAGGGAAGGAAATAAAAAGGTAGATATAAGACAAGGGAAAAGGGACAAGACCTGTAAGAACAGTATAGCATAATAATCAGGAACAGATATAGCAGCATAGAAAAACAACATTTGAGACAATCTATGAACAATGCTTCCTGCTCAAGGAATCTATTCGGCAGACATTCAAAGAGATATTAAAGTCAAAAAAGTGGCTAGCAAAGCAGCCATGTGTGACAAACGAGGAACTGGAAATGATGAACAGAAAAAGAATGTTAAAAAATGAACCGACTAGACATAAACAGATGAACAACACAACAAGGGATGAATGTAACAAAGCTAAGGAAAAAAAATGGCTGAGAGAGAAATGCAGGGAAATAGAATATCATCATCAGGAGAACAGCAGCGACATGCATAAGAACACTCAAGTACCGACGGAGAGAAGAAAACAACATAAGACAGGATGTGTAAAGTCAAAGGAAGGAAGTATCATTATGAACAGCAGAGAAATACTGAGGAGATGTGACATAAGATAACTTTACTGCGAAGAAATGAATGAGCTAAATATAGACTCATAATGACAGGCCACATATGTTAACTGCAGAAATCGAAGATACTAGATGCCATAAGGAAAAAAAAAAAGAAATAGATGCACTAGGAGGGTATGGAATAGAAATTTAAAAAAAAAAAACGGATCAATGACATTTACTTTAGTGGCTATATCCCTGTGATCATCCATGTATGTTTGTTATGATTACCTATGTACTCGTATGTTTGTTATGATCACCCATGTATGTTTGCACGGTCTAACACCATTGTCACATTATTTACTAATTCATCATCTTTTCCGTCAGGATAAGTACTTTGGTGATCAGAACTTCACTTAGGTTCTATGTTATACTGTTCAAAATAAGAAACGCAACACTACGGTAGTCGTAATGTACACCACATTTCAAACTTGTATTAAAATTTTATTTCACGGAATTAATGTTTCAATCTTGGCATGAAGAAACTTTAAGACTTTAACAATGAAATGATGTTCATTAAATTTGGTCTGGACTTTTATTCTTTGCGACTGAGGCCTCCGTTTCAGAAAGGTGTATGGCCTCCTGTAGTCTGTATCAGAGATCGACATCTCTTCGACATAGATCGGATTAGCCGCTGGATCTGTTGTGGGATGGCTGCCCACTCTTCCCGCAGTGCAGGAGACAACTGTCGGAGATTGGTTGGCGCCATGTCTCGCTCGAGGAATTGTCTGTTGAGTTCATTCCATAAGTGTTCTATTGGGTTCATGTCTGATGACATGGAAGGCCACGGAATGGTCTGGACGTTGTTGTCAGCGAGGAACTGGGTGCTGGGTTGTGCCACATGAGGTCGAGCGTTATCCTGCTGAACAATCGACCCTGGTTCAACCAGAAGTGGAAGGACGTAAGGACGAGGAATTTCAGCGGCGTATCGTTGGGCATTCAGGCGTCCTTCAGTTTGCACCAGGTCACTTCTTCTCATGAAGCTGATCGTCTCCCACACCAGTACACCTCCACCACCATGTGGAGGATCCTCGTCCACACAGTTCTGGGTGTAGCGCTCACGTGTTAAACTCTTCTCTGTCTATCATGTCGCTGGAGAAGAAAGAATGATTCATCACTAAACCAAACCCTTCTCCAATCCTTCGCAACGGTTCATTGACGAAGCTGATTCGCCCACTGCAGTCGAATCTGGCGATGTCGGTCCGTAAGAACAACGCCTCTGTAGGGTCGTCTAGCCCAAAGACCAGCGTCGTGCAGACGGTTCCTGACCGTTTGATCTGAAATTCGACGAGCATTCATTAACTGGACTGTTGAGTACACAGATGCACATCGATTCCTGAGGTAACGCAGCTTTATGAAGCTGTCTTCAGCAGGAGTTGTGACTATGGATCCTCCACTGTGCGGCCGGTCTGCAACCTAGCCAGTTTCTTTAAATCGTCTCTAAAGTTAACTAATAGTGCTTCTAACCACATTAAATTGTCTGACCACTACACTTTGTGACTGTCCAGTCTGTAAACGTCCAATGATGATGAGTCATTGTTCTGTAGTGAGATGAGCCATAATTGCGCATTAAATTTTCAAATGAATTGATTTGGGGACCGCCAATCTTTTACAGGTATTCAGTAACATGATCAGTGAGTTTTGTGTTCAGTAACATGATCAGTGAGTTTTGTGTTCAGTAACATGATCAGTGAGTTTTGTGTTCAGTAACATGATCAGTGAGTTTTGTGTTCAGTAACATGATCAGTGAGTTTTGTGTTCAGTAACATGGTCAGTGAGTTTTGTGTTCAGTAACATGGTCAGTGAGTTTTGTGTTCAGTAACATGGTCAGTGAGTTTTGTGTTCAGTAACATGGTCAGTGAGTTTTGTGTTCAGTAACATGGTCAGTGAGTTTTGTGTTCAGTAAGTTTCACGGGATTCTCGTGAACCTGTCATGAGTTATTGTCAAAAATGCTGTTTTGGCTATTGTCGCTTTTCTGTGCTCATGAATCATCTGCTGAGTACAATTCAGGTCAGCTCGTGAAGTTGATGTGCAAGTGAACGTTTCAGGCAATTTGCCCTTGGCTGGTCAGCAAACTTCAGTTTAAATGGCAACATCGTATTTCTTGCGTTTCTTTTTTTGAACAGTATAGTTTAAATCAGTAGTTCTCATGTCCCATGTCCCAGCTCTCCCTTATTTCAGCCCAGACCGCTCCTGAATCTTCTCCTATATAACGAACGCACCGTCCAGAATGGATATTCAAAGTTATACATTCTTTTATTGGAGAAATCAATGAAAATCTATGCCGTATGGACATCGGGACGGCGTTGGGGTGTGACGTGTTAGTGCCTTCACATTTCTAAGCCAGCACAACATTTGAGGCAGGGATATCAACATCTGTCCTCGATGCTCTTGTTTTAAGAGGGAAGTCCCACGTAATCATTTTGTTTTAGGTTGGCTTGACCTGGTAAAATATTCGAAAAAAATATCTCCATCTAACAAGGGAAGTTCTGATCGAACACGAGAACACAGACCAGTGCACCTATGTACTTTAGCTCTCATTTTGGTGTTTGTCTACATAAAATCATGTACTTTAGCTCTCATACTATTGTTTGTAAACATAAAACACGTGTACTTTAGCTCTCATACTGGTGTTTGTCCACATAAAATTCATATAATTTAGCTCTAATACTAGTCTGTGTCCAAATAAAACTCATGCACTTTAGCTCTCACACTAGTGTTTGTCCACATAAAACTTATTTACTTTAGCTCTAATACTAGTGTTTGTCCACATAAACTACATATACTTTAGCTCTAATACTAGTGTTTGTCCACATGAAACTCATGTACTTTAGCTCTAATACTAGTGTTTGTCCGCATAAAATTCATATACTTTAGCTCTAATACTAGTGTTTGTCCACATAAAATTCATATACTTTAGCTCTAATACTAGTGTTTGTCCACATAAAACTCAAATACTTTAGGTCTAATATTAGTGTTTGTCCACATACAACTCATACACTTTAGCTCTAATACTAGTATTTGTCCACATAAACTCGTACAAGTGTTTGTCCACATAAAACTCATGTGCTTTAGCTCTCATACTGGTGTTTGTCCACATAAAACTCATGTACTTTAGCTCTCACACTAGCATTCATCCACATAAAACCTATGTGTGTCTGCTCTCACACTAGCATTCATCTACATAAAACCTATGTGTGTCTGCTCTCACACTAGCATTCATCTACATAAAACCTATATGTGTCTGCTCTCACACTAGCATTCATCTACATAAAACCTATGTGTGTCTGCTCTCACACTAGCATTCATCTACATAAAACCTATGTGTGTCTGCTCTCACACTAGCATTCATCTACATAAAACCTATATGTGTCTGCTCTCACACTAGCATTCATCCACATAAAACCTATGTGTGTCTGCTCTCACACTAGCATTCATCTACATAAAACCTATGTGTGTCTGCTCTCACACTAGCATTCATCTACATAAAACCTATATGTGTCTGCTCTCACACTAGCATTCATCCACATAAAACCCATGTATATCCGCTCTCATAATAGTGTCTGTTAACATATGTGAATGCGCTAACACTACTGTTTGCCCACATAAAATGTGTGTGTATGATGATCCAGACTGATGGATACATAAAGACAACATATATGTCAACATAAATGACATTTCTGTACGTTGTACATCCCCAGGAACAAGAAGAACAACGTTGATGCTGTTTCTCATCACGGCTATCTACGTCCTCTCCTTCCTGCCACACCTGGTGATCATGACCATCAAAGCTCTGAACGAGAAGTCACTCAGTGGGCATGGAGGATCCTGGGAGCTCGTCTACAACCTTCTCATCCGCTCGTATTTTATAAACAGCGCCGCCAACCCAATCATCTACAGCTTCTTCTCGAAGAACTTCTTCAGAGAGTGCAAAAGTTTAATTCGATGCCATCAAGAATCTTTAGACAAATAATTATATAATGTTGTTAGAAACATCAGTGCCTGTTTCTCCCTCCCTCCCTCTCTCTCTCTGAACCTTAAGTGCCCAAGACACGTCTCTGTCTCTCTGAACCTTAAGTGCCCAGGGCACATGGGGTTTCCGCAAGAATTTCCACAAACGCTTGTGCTTTGTCTTTTTTCCGCTCTTGCCCAGGTGAGCCCTGTATTGCTCAACATCCTCTCTGTTGTTCATCTCCATGTTCCTTTAGTCTACGCTTACTTCTGTTCCCCCGTGGTGTCCATCTTAGTGCTATTTTTTAAAGTAAATCGTCAGTCATTCGGACCACATGTCCTAACTATCACCAGTGTCTTTCCTCAATAATCGCTGTCAACGGCTTCATCTGCATTTCTGCCACCAAGATGTTTTTTGTTTTGTTTTGTTTTGTTTTGTTTTGTTTTGTGGTGTTTGGCCAAAATATGCCCAAGACACATGTGGCTTTCGAAAAGGTTTTCCACAAACGCCTGTCATTCGACTTCACTGCTATTGCCCAGATGAACCCTCAGTTGCTTAATATTCTCCCTGTTGTTTTGCATTTTTCCTTTGGTCTACCCTTACTCCTGTACCCCCGTGGTGTCCATCGTAGTGCTATTTTTGGTAGTGAGTCGTCAGTCATCCGGAGCACATGTCCCAACCATCGCCGTGGTCTTTCATCAATAATTGCTGGCAGCATCTGCATCTGTGTTTCTACCAACAAGATTTCTTGTTGTGGTATTTGACCAAAATGTTCTTCTTATCCTTCGTAAACATTTAGTCTGGTTTTTCGTGGTTCTGGTGCTCTCCCAGCATTCATTTCTGCTTAAGACATTATTTTTAAATATCCTGATTTTCCTTTTCCTGCTCAGTTCTTTTAAAATTTCCGTATGTTCTGCAGGATTGCGAAGACCTGATCTGCTCTAGTTAGCCTGTTGCTGATGTCCTCTGCGTTGTTATAGTTAGCTTGTTGTTGATTTCCTCTGCATTGTTCTAGTTAGCTTGTTGTTGATTTCCTCTGCATTGTTCTAGTTAGCTTGTTGTTGATTTCCTCTGCATTGTTCTAGTTAGCCTGTTGCTGATGTCCTATGCGTTGACTTAATCTTCTACTACTTTACACAGACAGCAGTAATTCATATTATGTAATAAACATTTTATTGTTTATAAGATTTTTGTAAAAGTAATTTATTCAATACTCTTGCATGTGCAGCATTGCGAATAAACCTGATCATTTACTAGTCTAAACCAGCAAGCGCTGCCAAAGATACTTCTTTTTGAAATGACACATACCAATACAGATGGCACTGAAATCGTAGCCAATAGTGCATCAAGTTTCGTTTTAATACAATTCTATAACCTCTATCCCTTTCAAACTCTGAAAATCATAGTGGCGCATAAAAATGTGTTTTAATAAAGGTTTATAACATGTACTCCTCTCAGTGTTTGAAAGTTATAATGTATATTGTTTTTGGTGCACTAAAGTTTACACTATAAAGTGTGTAATGTACGAGGTATGTGAGACAGAGTTTACATTGTAAGAGGTAATTCGTCTTCTATTATAAAAACACACACACACATACTCGTTCGTTCTTGCTCGTGGTTAAAGCCCTTTAGAATTGTGAATTGTTGTAACGATGAAAGATGGGAGGATTACGTGGCAAGTAGTGACAAGCCACTTCAGACTGTAAAGGACAACTGTACCGAATTGTAAAGTGCACGTACATTTTGGTGCAAGTGTACGGGACGGAAGCTGTGAGCAGAAAATGTTTTTACGACTGGTTCTGACGCTTTCGCGACGGGAATGAAACGACTGAGGATGAGCCACGGCTGGGTCGGGCGTCGACAAGCAGAACCGCTGACATGGTCGAGGGAGTGCGACAAATGCTGGCGCGAGATCGGCGACTGACTCTATGATTGATGGCAAAGGAATTGGGCTTTAGCGATGACACGGTGAGCACCATAGTCCGCAAAGATTTGGGTAAGCAGAAGACTGTTTCCGGTTTATGCTGCCTAAGCTGATAGACGAACAGAAAGCAAAAGTGATGGAAACCTCTGGAGATTTCATTACCTTGTATGACCAGGATCCGTCATTTTTTGCGAAACCATCGTCACACAGGATGAAACCTGCTCCTACTGGTTCGATACGGCAATCGATGAAATGACCCGTATTCTAATGTTTATGATGATGATGCACATTTGTTGCAGTCGCCCAGAGAACTGGTCGCTTATTGATTATTGTCACGTTTTTGATGGACATGTTGAGTCCAGGTACTGTTGATCAAGGCCTTATGTATTATTTCTTTGTGTTGCTCGTCCCGTGCCAGCGAAAGTTGTACTTGTCTTCTGTTCATGATGTCCATTAAAGTTGTACTTGTCATCTGTTCATGATGTCCACTAAAGTTGTACTTGTGGTCTGTTCATGATGTCCACTAAAGTTGTATCCTGAGATATGTGAAAGATATTGTTGAAGCTTTTGTTTTATGTTTTATTGTGAAATGTCCGAAGGAAGGTTATGAAGAGTTGCAGCTAATCATCGGAGTAATGCCAGTTCGAAAACTAGATTAATAGCAAGTATATCTAACACAACAAGGAGATGGACGAAAATTGATGATGGTATGCTGATGGTTGATCATGGTATGTTGATGATTTATCATGGTATGTTGATGATAGTACGATCACAAACAGAGACTCCCCTATAAAAAAAAAAACAGACACAAACTCGACCATTTATACACTAGAGTTTTAAAAAAATAATAATGAATTTTCTAAGTGAACTAAAAATTTACAAATTCTTCATACAGAGCTGACTTCTTGATCAAGCTTCGGTACGAACCCATTATGACAGTTCATTGTAGAGGAATTCTTCGGTGGTGAAACATCTCTTACTTAGAAAACACACAATCGCAAACAGAAGACAATATATCAAATCTGACTTAAAGACAGAAGTCAACGTGCTCTAAAAGTGGTGACTGTGCATTGGACTGTTGCATACAAAACCCTGTAGCCCACCTACATTTGATGCCCGATGACTTTTCTTAAAAAGGGCATACACAGCATCATCTGCTGAACACAGACTCTTGTACAAAGACTTCAGTGTAATAACTTCCAAATACACACTCACTTCTACACAGTCGACCCTAAGGTAGCATATACCTTTTTTTCTTTGCTAAAAATCTGTCACTGCATATTATATTATCTTGTTATATGGAAGTGAATCATGGACAATAGGCAAGTCTGCACAAAAATCAGTGGAAGCAGCAGAAATGTGGTTTATTAGAAGAATGTTGCGAATCCCCTGGACAGCAAAAATAACTAATGAAGAATGTATGAGAAGAGCTGGAGAGACAAAAAAACCTTGTCAGAAAGATAAGAGAGAGACAATGTACTTTCATAGGACATGCAATGAGAAGAGGGGGCATTGAACCAAGAAGGAAAGAAGGAAGACCAAGAGAAATGATACTGGGCAGTCTGACAGGATGGTGTGAGAGGAGATCACCAACTGATCTGATGGCCTGCATGAAGGATCGGGTACTCTGGAGAAGCATAATAGCCAACGCCAGTCGGCACGGCACCTGATGATGATGATGATGCATATTATAATGGTCTCTCAGACATACACATACATACATAAAGCATACACACACACACACACAACAGCTACGAAAGACCAAGGGAAGAAAGACACTTCTAAACGTTTTTGTTTGCATGGAAATGTCGCAAGACAAAAGCAGCGTAGACGAGACCTGGACACGCTACAACCAAACATCTATGATTGTGCAGTCTTTTCTTCCGCACTTAAGAGATTCTTCAGCAAAGGCTGAATGAAAGAAATCACTGAAGTACTCATTCACCGCACAGAATGTTTGCTATATATCAGAAAGAATCCTCCGCAGAGTTCAAAGAACCACTTTAAATTTGTAAAGGTAGAAGACAATGGGCATCTACAAAACTATGCGAACTAACTGGACTATCTTGGGCTCGTCAGTCCAAAACGCCGGTGAACAATGTACAGCAACAACAAAGTGGCTACAAGGTAGCAATAAGGTGGCTGCAGGGTAGCAACAAGGTAGCAACAAGGACGAAGCATCAGAAACTATACCACATAAACTCTGAAACTGATGAGCCTATTAGAGAAATAAACTGGGAAGACGGCTCTAGCACTACTCAAAGCCTTAGTCTGATGAGAATCCAGCAAATCTAAACCTGGAAGATTCAGTATACATTCTGATGATGTAAGATCTAGTACCCAAACATTATGTAATGATGAAAAATCTAGTACACGAACATTCTGCAATGATGGAACTGGATGCTGAACCCACCAAGCATGAGCTCTGTAATGACATCAATAGATTTTCAGACGAGAAACCAACAGGAAAAGACAAATCCCAGCAGAAGTGCTGAAAGAAAACAGAGATAGCCTTCTACCGTATCTCCACAAGATCTCCATCTAGCAAGAAAGAACGGCATGAAGCCCCAGGACTTCCGAGATGTCAAGACAGTGGCGCTGTGCAAAGCAAAGGCTGCAGATATGACAGCAACAACATCTGAGGTATCACTCTGATAAGTAAAGGATATGACAGCAACAACATCTGAGGTATCACTCTGATAAGTAAAGGATATGACAGCAACAACATCGGAGGTATCACTCTGATAAGTAAAGGATATGACAGCAACAACATCTGAGGTATCACTCTGATAAGTAAAGGATATGACAGCAACAACATCGGAGGTATCACTCTGATAAGTAAAGGATATGACAGCAACAACATCTGAGGTATCACTCTGATAAGTAAAGGATATGACAGCAACAACATCGGAGGTATCATAAGTAAAGGATGCGGCTGCAACAACATCGGACGTATCACTCTGATAAGTGAATGATGTGTACAAAACGTGTGTGCAATTTTAAATATTTATAACTTTGGATCTCAGTCAGCTCAGTCATTTACATCCTACAATATTTGTTCTCTTACTTTACAGTCATTTACATGTCCCTTGCGGAACTTTTCCTCCCTAACAGCTCTCCTGTAGGCCTCTAAGCAAGATGCCCTGCTGCTGATGCATCCATTTCCAGATTATCAACGATGTTTTGCAGCCATCTTCGCCTTGGTCTTTCTATCTTTCTTTTCCCCATTATGTACCCTTCCATATATGTTATTTTGTATTATCTTGTGTTACCTGTTGCGCGTTTCATCTCCATGGTTACATTTAGCAGGCGCTTCATTAAACATGATCCTCAGAAGTAAACAAAGGCACTCCTTCCTCTGTGTTTTGTTTCGCTATGAGTGTCACCATGCTGTACACAAATAATCTTTTAAACAAACCAAACAGAAAGTCTCACAGATTTTGACCTCTATAATTTTCTTAATGATGAAATTCCCTTCATTTAGTTTTATCAGAGAAAATATTAACCAAAGCTCTTGTTTTGTTTTTTAGAAAGATGTATTTCATAATTTCTTCCTCAGCTCTCCGTTACTTCTTTTTGTATGTCACAGTCATTTCAGCTGCATCAATACTGAAAGTCTGAAAACAAAGAAAACAAACATCAGCTAAAATCATCAAAGATTGTACCAAACTGTCGGAGAGATTAAAACTTTTGTTTCACATCATTTAAGAAATGTAACTTAAAGACCTCAAACGAACCAGTTCAACCTATGTGTGGTGTTGTTTACGGATGAAAGGTCAGAATATAGGCCGATGAACCTCCATATGCCTTTATTAAACCTGAACATTACAGCCAGAAAGTGAATGTGTGATGTACCGTGACACATGGTTGAGTGACAGGACCAAAGTTAACGTGTGATGTACCGTGACACATGATCGAGTGACAGGACCAAAGTTAATTTGTGTTGTAGCGTGATGGACCAAACATTTGTATTGCATGCACTACAAAAATAATATTTTTAAGGGCATGCATCTTTCCCATCTCAACATATTACCATGAGACCTGGACACTTAACAAAACAGCTGAGAAACACATAAATGCCTTTGAATGTAAATGCTACAGAAGAGTTCTTCAAATATCATGGACACAAAAAGAACAAATATATCCATACTACAAGAACTTAATATTGAAGAAGGCTGGCTAGTACTTAGCATTAAGCAAGGAAAACTTAAGTATTTTGGACACATTTAAACGTCATGATAATCTAGTGAAGACCGTCTTGGAATGGTACATAATGGGAAAAAGAAAGAGAGAAAGACCAAGGCGAAGATGGATGCAAGACATCGTTGATGATCTGCAAATGGACGCATCAGCAGCAGGCCATCTTGCTTACAACCGAGAGGCCTACAGGAGTGCTGTTAGGGAGGCAAAGATCTGCAAGGGACATGCAAATGAATGAATGAATGTCACTGTATTATTGTGTTGATTGAATGCTTGAGGATTAGGCAAAATTATCATACAATACCAAGGCGAGGAGAACCTAGGTTGGTGGTCATGATGGGGGAGCTAGATTGGCCTCGAGTACGGTAGTACATTGCCAAGGATTGTTGGTCTGTAACCATCTTGAGGAAATATTCCTCCCACTAGCTTTAATGTAAGCATGTATCAAACAAGTTTTACAGTACCATGACATATGATCGAGTAATAGGACCAAAGTTAACGTGTGATGTAATCGTGACACACTATCGAGTGATAGGACCAAAGTTAACGTGTGGTGAGCCGTGAGAAGTGATCGAGTGATAGGACCAAAGTTAAAGCGTGATGTAATCGTGACACACTATCGAGTGATAGGACCAAAGTTAACGTGTGGTGAGCCGTGACAAGTGATAGGACCAAAGTTAACGTGTGGTGAGCCGTGACACATGATCGAGTGACAGATCCATTTGTCTTTGCAGAACCTACCGTGACATCACGTAACTATTTCGATATGTTAGAGTCACACGCAGTTCCGCAAGTTACTGATAAAAATGTCATCTTTCACCACGATGGTCCTCCGCAGCATTATGGGAAACACTGTTCACCGGATTCTGGAAATTACTTTTCTCCAGCGCGGACAAGAAAGGGAGAGTGTATGTGTGTGTGTGTGTGTGGGGGGGGGGGGGGGTTGGAAAACTTGGCCACCACGATCCCTGGTTAGAGTTTACTTCCGGGGCTATGTCAAAGAGTGTACAGTGCTCACGTAAACGACACTGAGCACTCGAAATCTAGAATAACTGAGGCAGCTGTGACATCAGATGTGCTTGATCTTGCCTGGCAAGAACTTAAACATCGTTTAGATGTCTGCAGGGAAACAAACGGAAGCCACGTAAACATTACGTTAAACACGTGTAGCAAGACTTACTCTGTCGTTTAGTTATATTTTCTCTGTTTAATATATTTGGTTACACAGACAGACAGTCTTCAAACCGCACCGTGATTCTACGGACACGTTATATACATGTATAAGGTGTCGCCGTGGTGAAGTGGATAGTGCACTGACCTGCCCATCAGAAGGTCGTGGGTTCTGTTTGCACTCAAGCGGAATATTTTCTGACCGACAAGCACCGGGGGGGGGGGGGGGGGTCAACCCAGCCTCAGCAGAAAAGAAAAATAAATAATTTTTTTTTTAAATGGATACCTGGGGTTTGCCTAGGAAAAACACAGGCAGCGAGGACAGATTCTGACATCCCTACCTCAAATGCTGCAGTGCCCTAAATATGTGAAGGCACTAGCACTTCACACCCGTTATACGGCATGCAAATATTACAGGACTTATATGTATGTATGTATGTATATATGTATGTATATATGTATGTATGTATGTATATATGTATATATATATGTATGTATGTATATATGTATGTATGTAAGTATGTATGTATGTATGTATGTATGTATGTATGTACGTACGTATGTATATGTGTGTGTTTCACTCAAGATACGTACGCAGTTCATTTGGTTCCCAGAGACGCTCCTCTCAACTACCATCGTATACTTTGGTTCTTCAAGACTTTCACACATCTCCATGATACTTTTCCCGTGGATCACTGGAGTGACCTGCGGAAAAAAAAAGATCAAATGTGACATTCGTGTACCAGCCATTCAGGTGTGATGTTACCTTACACAGAGGACGACCACCTGTGACTGAACAAAGGAAAGAAGAATGAGAAAAGCGTCATAAAAATTGTTCACACTACGTGAAGCAGAAATGCCGGTGAATGTTTATACTCAGAGTGAGACGTATCACCAGTCCAATATTTGTCTTAAATAATAACAGTGTTAACAGAAAACTCGTAGGAGCATTAATAAACTGACTACATGAGAACATAATACAAGGCAACATAATACATGATAACATAATACATGACAGCATAATACATGATAACATAATACACGATAACATAATACATGACAACATATTACATGATAACAATACGTGACAACATAATACTAACAATATATTACGTGATAACATAATACATGACAACATATTACGTGATAACATAATACCTGATAACATAATATGTCATTACATACACAGAAGTATAATCCATTGTTTCTGCAAAATAATCGCTAATCACCTTCACTATGAAAGCAAACATGTGCAAAAAGAGTATACAAAGAATGAAAGAGAGTGCTTAGACCAAACTCCTATATATTCAGGGAATGAAAGAAAGAAGGTAGAAGGGCAGAGTAAGGTAACGATGTAGAGACAACGTGGAAGGAGACTTATGGAAACACTGAGTAAACAACGGAAGAGAAATAACATGAGCAGATATGACTGGAGGTACAGTGTACCTGCAGCACAAGCAACTGCTTGAAACGTTCAAGAGATAGGGTGAAACAGACAGACAGACACAGACGGCTGGACGGATGGATGGACGGATTGATGGATGGATGGATGGATGGATGGATGGATCGATGGAAGGATGGATGGATGGATGGATGGATGGATCGATGGATGGATGGATGGATGGATGGATGGATGGATGGATGGATGGATGGATGGATGGATGCATCCCTCTGTGTCCATTCACAGTTTAAACAGACATAACAAGCGAATCAGTGACAGACAGACACAACAAGCGACTCAGTCATAAACAAACAAAAGTAACAAATAATGTTAACTCTTATGTTACTAGAGCATAAATCTGTAAGCCTGCACAAACAACTTCACAACACACATATCTGTCATGACAATTATTGCAAAATTGTCCTCGCTGTATAGACCTTACTTCACTTTTAACTTAGGCAGTCAGCGAAATTTTTGTCCATTAAAAACTAAAAACACCAGAAATAACAACTTGAAATTGTAACAGAGTCCCAGTCCCACAGACAAGGCCTAAATGGGGAGGTGGGATGGTGTTCGTTGGTCTATTAACGCTCTCTGTTGTATTTTGGTCTCCAACCAATTCTTGCATGCTGGAGAAAAGTTTCGGGCGCCTGTCTACCCGATGTGTAAATAAACTTGATTTATATGCTAAGATCTTTTATCTTACAAGTCCTTATTTTCTACCCGCCATTGTGTGTGACAGACGGTATGAAATAAGTGACAGTGGATATTCACTCACGCGGGGACTTAATGACAGCATTTGAGACGGCCCATATGATCATTAGTCGGTTTGGCCGTATGTCAGCCGTTATACGGAGATGTCAGACACCAAGTACAGCTCACTTCTATAACAAGCTGCAAGGTAAATACACACGTTTACCATCGCTCTAAAATCACAGAACCCAAATTAGTGCAGTAAAATGTGCGAAAGTTAATCATAAAATACGACTCACAATACACTAAATAAGGAAGCATACTGTAATACCTTTTAAATGACACACACAATGCACATACACACCTACATGCATGAATATGTGGTACAGTATTGTATCATAACTTATGTGCCATATAGTTTTGTACGGCTGGCAGTTTCCCCACATTCCATAAGTGTGATGCGTACAGCCTCAGCGGCCGGTTCTGATCACTCTAAAACATTTTCCGACTTTTCCTATGAGACCTCGGCCGTAAGTATCCATTATTCAGTAGGCCGTAAATACCCATTGTTCTGTAGGCCGTAAGTATCCATTGTTCAGTAGCCCGTAAGTATCCATTGTTCAGTAGGCAGTAAGTTGGAGCAAGACTGTACATATTTGTGAATCTTATAACCAGCGAGCACAAATGAGAACAGTGAGCATTTAATTATATAAATAAGACGTGTAAGCAAACATTTCTATCAATTATACAGTGGGAACCATGTGTCCCCCAGCTTTCTGTCACTTACTTCACACCAAAACATTGTTAGCTTTCTGTCACTTACTTCACACCAAAACATTGTTAGCTTTCTGTCACTTATTTCAGATCAAAACAATGTTAGCTTTCTGTCACTTACTTCACACCAAAACATTGTTAGCTTTCTGTCACTTATTTCAGATCAAAACAATGTTAGCTTTCTGTCACTTATTTCAGATCAAAACAATGTTAGCTTTCTGTCACTTATTTCAGATCAAAACAATGTTAGCTTTCTGTCACTTATTTCAGATCAAAACAATTTTAGCTTTCTGTCACTTATTTCAGATCAAACCATTGTTAGCTTTTTGTCACTTACTTCACATCAAAACATTGTTAGCTTTTTGTCACTTAGTTCAGATGAAAACATTTTTGTATTCTGAACAGAAAACTAAGACCCTACTCTAATGATCTCCCGAAGAGAATGTGTAAAATATCACCTGCTCAAATTCTCACTCACACCTTTTATAAATTTACATTCGGCTGACCAGGCCAAATCACCGGGGGCTTCTTAACTGAAATTCTGTCTGAAGAGTTTTTAAATTTTGGCCGCGCCTGTATCATCAAAGAGGTCGCCTAACCGGTCAGATTACTCGCTGGACAGACCAGTCACCTCGACATAATAAAGGCAGCTTAGTTACGCATCTTTCAGTTGAGATAAAACGACATCAAAGCCTTTTGATATACGAGTATACATCGTTGTACCACCAGTTGGAACTGGGACAATCTGTCAGTCATGTGCGGAAATCAAATTGGCCACGAAATGTACACACAATCAACTACACAAAAGCGAGACAATTCAATGACTTAAACAGACTCACACAAAAACTAACTGGATGTATTCTACAAGTATATAATAAAGTAACAGAGCACAGTATTGTATGGAATAGACTTGAAAAGGATCAGCACTTGTAGACATTAAAGGATGTCTAAAACTGTTTAGTTTATGGTTTTTTCATCTAGTCTTGTGCTCTGTTGTGTCCTTCTACTTTAATGTGTGAAAGTCTTGTTGTTTTCCATTTGTAAATGGGATACAACTTTAGTTTTCACACACTATTTCTGAAATATATTTAATGTTCATGAATAGTTGGGGGGGGGGGGGGTCATAACTTTGATATCCAACTGTTACTAGGTAGATACAACTCGATATCCAATTGTTGCTGTAGATATACAATTTTGATATCTGTTTGTGACTGGATACAACTTTGATATTCATTAGCTGCTAAAGTGATACAATTTTGATATCCATTTCTTGCTACATAGATACAACTTTGGTATCCATTTCTTGCTACATAGATACAACTTTGATACCCATTTATTGCTACATAGAGAAAGGAGATGGCGACTGCAGTAAAACTTGTTTAAATAATAACGGTAGATAGAGGGGTATGGTGTAGTTTTACAAAGGTGGTTGAAGGGGGGTAAGGGCAATAGAAACATGACAGCCGCTCTAGAGGAGGAGGTGTCGGGGGGTGGGGGAGGGGGGAAAAGAGAAGCGGAGAGATAATGAATGAAGAACATAAACACCTGCATGAGAAAATGTGAAACTGGTGAATAGGAAAAGACCCTATAAACGACAATATGTCGCCAGAGAAGAAGAGAAGGTTTCTATAGGGAGTGGGTACTAGAAGAAAGAAGGTAGAGTAAAAAAAAGGGGTGAGAGAATGGAAAACTAAAGAAGTTATAGAAAGCTGATGACATTGTTAATTCCTGCTGGGTGGAGTCAACCAGTCTGGAAAATAAGGCACTGTTCTAGGACGCTCCGTGATCGTACATCAGCAAAACAAGAGCTGATCGCACTAACAGAAATGTCCTGTTTTCCCCTTTGTGTCCAGGCCCTCTTAGAAATACCATTAAGATATTGGTGAAAACGATCTCCTAAGCGTAAACCGGTCTCTCCAGTGTACTTCATACCACAACGTTTGCACAAAATAGCATAAATAACATTGCGTAAAGTGCAGGTGAAACCCTCCTGAACTGATAACGTGGACTTAGGGAAGGAGATCTGACTAGCCTGGACAACAAACGAACAAGTGTTGCATCTATGGCTTCCGCAATGTCTAGTATCATAAAAAATGTCATCTGGTCTTAAGGCAGCTTCGAACTAAAAGGTCCCTGAGGTTCTTTTCCCGTATGTAGGTCACCAATGGGGGTTCCCCAAAAAGTTCACCTGTGTCACACTCTGTCAGGAGGAGATGGAGATGGCGAAACAGTATGTTTTTAACTGCCAAGCTATGAGGGTGGTGCGTGAGTACCAGTTTAACTCTGTCCGAACTACAGTGCGGTTTAGGAGTGAGGGCTTGTTGCCGCGATATATGGCTGATGCGGTTCCAGGATGGCGAGAGAACATGTTCTGGATAGCCGCGTGACGGAAGAAATCTAGCATTTTATGGCCTTGATCCTGGAAACCCAAATCCTCAATACACAAACGTCGCAACCTAAGAAGCTGGGAAAAAGGAATAAAGTCCTTACACGATCTGGGATGGGAGGAAGAGTACAGGAGGTAGATGTGAGAGTCTGTAGGTTTATAGTGGACATAAGTAGTAAGTCCGGCAGGGTCGATAGTAACGGCAATGTCGAGAAAGTTAGGAAAGTAGCAGAGATATGGGAGGTGAAAGAAATGGCAGGATTGTACTGCTTAACAAAACTGATAAAGTTGTCGAACTTCTCCTTTCTCCCTCCCCCCTCCCCCCCCCCCCCGACACCTCCTCCTCTAGACCGGCTATCATGTTTCTATTGCCATTACCCTCCTTCAAACACCTGTTTTCCTCCTCTCTCTCCACTTCTTCTTTACGATTGGCTCTATCGGCTTATCTTTTGTGTGGCCCCACGTGGTCTCTATGCCTCTTCTAGTGGCATAGCATTTCTCTGTTTCCTACTTCAGGAGGAGGCCATATTAAGATAAGTTCTTCGTTTAGTTATATGTTTTTGTCCGTTTGTGTATGTAATCCTCGAAAAGGGCTCACGCCGAAATATTGGATGTTGTATGTTTTTCATTTATACATTCTCATACCTTCTAATCGTTTTTTTTTCTCACTTTACCACTGGCTCTGCCACTTTGTAAAACTACACCATTTACCTATATCTACATAAATTCACCTTTTATATCCATTTGTTGCTACCTCTGTAGCTGATAACCTTAGTTTTTTTAACCGACTTCTGACTTCCATGTTTGTGAGTAACTTACATCTTACATCATTCTTGAGCCGTTAAACATCACATAAGACTCGTATAGTTGTTTGCCAAGTTGTCCTGTTTTCTGAGAGTTTTTCAACTTCATCAAGGTATGTTATGCCCACTAAACTAGCTTCTCTTAACAATGTACTCTTTAGAGTTTCACGTGGTCGATCTTTTTTTCTTCAGCCTGTTGTGCTCCACGTGATACCTTGTTTTGGTATTCTCTGAATGTTTCTTCTCATCACATGGCTTACACATGTCCATCTTATTTTTCTGATCACCTATGAGACAGGTTGTTATTTGCTCATCTGTCCTATCTCTGCCTTGTTCTTAAATTCATTCCACTTTATACCAGGTATTATCCTGAGGCATTTGTTTTCAAAAGAGTCTAATTTCTTGTCTAATTCTTTAGTTGATTTCCAGCTTTCGCGTACATAAATGAGGATGGATATCACATTAGAATTGAATAATCTTAACTTGGTTTTTGTGCTACTAACATTTGAAGTCCATATGTTCTCAAAATTTTTTGAAGGACAATGCTACTTTTCAACAATTGTTCCTTCTATGTACATTTTTCCTTCTTTATTAATGAGAAATTTCATTATTTTTGTTTTGTCTTTGTTATTTTCAAGATCTGTTTTGCAGCCAAAGAAGACAGATAATCTGTTTTTTTTCCTGCATCGATTTCACATTGTCACTGATAAGAGTTATGTCATCTGCAAAATCAAGATCTTCTATTTGGGTCCCATGTACCCAGTCAATGCCGGTTTTACCTATACAGCATCTTTTCATTATAAAGTCTGTGGTAAATCCAAAAAGCAATGGAGATAATATACATCCTTGTTTCATGCCTGTTTCAATCTGGAACCATTCGCTCATTCCTTCTTCTGTCTTGACTGCACAAACATATCCTTTGTAGAGATCTCTAACGATGTTGACAATTTTATATGATATTCCATATAGTCTGAATCTATGTGTATGCTATAAAATGCATTTTTAAAGTCTATAAAGTTCAGGATTAATGGTTTCTGCTTTTCAATATGTTTTTCAAGCATTATTCTCAGATTAATGATCTGATGGAGACAGCTTCTCACTTTTCGAAATCCTGCCTGTTCTTCTCTCATTGCAGTATCCACTACATCCTTAATTCTATTCATAATCACTTTACAAGACACTTTTGACACAACTGTCACAAGCCCTGGCAGTTATGGCAGATACTTGGGTATTTTAACAATGATTCCTTGTTTCCATTCAGAAGAGACCTTTTCTTCTTTCCAAATTTTATTGAACATTCTCTGTATAATTATTCCATCGGCAAAAAGGTTAGATATCTGAAACATCTAAATGTATTTGAATCTTACACCTTATTCGTAAAAGGCAAGTCTACCTGGACAGGCGAGCCATTAAACTGAATGCTATGGTAGGGAACACCAAATTTAAATGTGCAGTTAATCCTTGTTGGATATCCCCCGTAAGTTCGCTGGAGGCTCCAATCATCCCCTTGCCTTGTGAAGATCACTTCTGTCTTAACTTTTTTGAAAAACTCGGAAAAATCTCTTGAAAATCCTGTCAATGATAGAAACATAAAAGTTATCAAACTTTTGTCTTTGAAAACATAATTATGATTTTATGATTCATTATCATTTTGACATTTCATCTTATTAGCATATATACATTTTGAGATTTTCATCATGAATAGTACTTTCAGTTAATATAAAAACATGTGCCAAGGAATATTTACACTAAATGTACAGATAGGCAGGCAGGCATGCAGGTGTTAAGACAGACAGATAAACAGACAGACAGACAGACAAACAGACAGACAGACAGGTAGGTAGGTAGATAGGTAGGTAGGTAGGTAGGTAGGTAGATAGATAGATAGATAGATAGATAGATAGATAGATAGATACATACATACATACATACATACATACATACATACATGCATACATACATCATACATACATACATACATTCATATATACATACATACATACATACATACATACATACTGTATGGATGATAGACAGATAGCCGGACAGAGAGATGGACAGAATGATGAATGGATGCTTGAATGAATAATTTCATCTTGTGTGAAAGTAAACAGAAACATGAAATAAGGCCACTGAAAACAAACGAAAACAAAACATGGCGGCAACAGACCTGCAGCCTTGGCCAGCTCGTCCACGCCTTTTTTGTTTACTTCTACCCAGTGTCCAAGAAACTGGTCAAGTGCTGCTTGATTATGCTCCGTTGCTAGGAGACGGAGTGGAGTGTACAAAGCTGGACCGCGACGACAACACAAGATGTTGATTGAAGATGATAAAACCGAAGGCAGCCTAGCAATAGTCCTCGTGTGTGCCATGCCTGCTTTCTAAAAAGCGTAAGTAAACAACATAACACATTATTGTGACACCTCGGCAATGACTGACAATTCAAGGGAAGAAGAAAGAGAGGGAGACCAAGAGAACTGACCAAAGTGGTAAGGGGGGGGGGGGAGCCTTTGAGATGATTGGAAAAACCAATGATTGCACAAAATGTCGAAGCATGATCATCGCTGGGACAGTTCTGTTAGCAAACGTTAAGTATACACCACACAACATGGACATTAAGCAGGGAGTCGAACATATAGATTGATAGTCCCATAACAAATGCCGTAGGGGATGAAGCGTTAGAGACCTCCTTATGCCGGGCCATCAGTGTATGAGGTAGGGTTGCCAGTTCCTTTCCTCGCTGCATTTCCTTCCCAGATTTTCTCTGGTACCCCTTTTACGAGGCTGGGTCGACATCGGGGCCGTATTGGTCGAAAATCCTGCTCAGCTGGGGATCGAACCCCGACCATTCGGTTGCTAGACGAGTGCTCTAACCACTATGCTAGACGGCCCCATACCGAACATATAAATACTCATAAAAAGAGAAAAATAGCGCTACACTTGAATACCACACTCATGGAAAATTAAATAACGACACAGATACAGAAACAAAGACACAGAAACAAAGACACAGATACAGAAACAAAGACACAGATACAGAAACAACGACACAGAAACAGAAACACAGACACAGATACAGAAACAAAGACACAGATACAGAAACAAAGACATAGATACAGAAATAACGACACAGATACCGAAACAACGACACAGATACAGACAGTTGGACAAACTAGTCGAAGAGATGGGCAGTAGGAATTCTATAAAAGCGTAGTTTAGTTACAATTGTCTGTTGTGGTCTAACGTTTCTCAGACGATGATGATGATGATGATGATGATGATGATGACGACGACATATTTTAACCGCTCACAGAGTAGTATTTAAAATGTGAAGAAGACATTTTATAGAAACAAAAACAAACATTACTGAGCACTGAACTAGGAGGTATCATTTAACTACGGCAAAAAGATAAACCAATATGTGTGATCAAAGGTGAAGATATGCTAAGAAAATTTAACTCTGGCAGAAAGATAAACCAATATGTGTGATCAAAGATAAAGATACTTTAAGTAAATTTAACTCCAGCAGAAAGATAAACCAATATGTGTGATCAAAGATAAAGATACTTTAAGTAAATTTAACTCCAGCAGAAAGATAAACCAATATGTGTGATCAAAAGTGAAGATATGCTAAGAAAATTTAACTCTGGCAGAAAGATAAACCAATATGTGTGATCAAAGATAAAGATACTTTAAGTAAATTTAACTCCAGCAGAAAGATAAACCAATATGTGTGACAAAGATGAAGGTATGCTAAGAAAATTTAACTCTGGCAAAAAGAGATAAAACAGTGTGTAATCAAAGATGAAGATATGGTAAGTATATTTAACAATTCCAGGAAAAAAAACATTTATTTCACAGATCGCAAAGAACAGATCCTTATGTCACAGAAGAATTCTTCACAACATTTTAACCACCAAGTTCGTTGCAGTCTGCTTTTTTCATTGTCTTCCTTTTTGTTTCGGAATAAAATCAGATATTGCGTTTTCTATAACAAAATTTACAATCTTTATAAAAAAAAGAATGTGCACATTTTACAAAACCGTTGCTGTGGCACTTGAGGATGCATACAACACTTCAGGATGCATACAACACTTCAGAATGCATACAACACTTCAGGATGCATACATCAGAGTGGATTATACAACGCTCTTGGCACTTCTGACGCAGATTTGGGCAGATTGGTTTGATGGATAACTTCAACTCTGTTAACGCGATCAATTGCCTTAACATACAGAATAGATCATGGATCTAAAGGTTCAGAACCATTGCAACGGGGTTGCCTGGCGGATCTTACTTGTCCCCTGTGCTATTCGATGTCTATTCTTCAGGAATTGAGCTGTTAATTGGGAATGGTGTGGGGGCGAACACTGACCTACGCTGATGTCATATAAGAGCATGGGAAGTGTAGAGAGGAACAGGGTAGATCAGATAACGGGCTGGGGTGAGGATAACGATGCGGTGATAAACCCTGAAAAAAAACCAGCATCCTGTGGTGCTAATTAAATAACAGAGTTGTGGGATCTGATGTTCTGACTATGAAGTTTCAGGGCTAAGATAATTAAGAGAACGCATTTCATGGTGTATCTAGGGATCACCATCTGGAAAATCCAATCCAAAAAGCCAGGACAGCGTTGGGAGCAGTTGGGTTAATGACCGTAGCAGGCTTTCCACAGCTCACTCTCTTCTTGCTGATGCATGCGCTGGTGCTGTCACCATTAGAGTGTGGTCCTGGCCCGCTCACCCTGTCCAATCCACAGCTGATCAGACTAGAGCGTGTACGGAACGAAGCAGTGAGAGTGGTCTTGGGTTGCATCAAGGGTGCTCCAGTGGGGGGCATGAACTTTCTGCTTGATATGTTAAGTCTGCTCAAGTGCTGGCATACATCAGTGTTGCTGGCATACATCAGTGTTGCTGGCATGCATCAGTGTTGCTGGCATACACCAGTGTTGCTGGCATACACCAGTGTTGCTGGCATACACCAGTGTTGCTGGCATACACCAGTGTTGCTGGCATACATCAGTGTTGCTGGCATACATCAGTGTTGCTGGCATACATCAGTGTTGCTGGCATACAAGGAGCTGGGGTTGATAAAGGGAAGATGCATCAAACGAGACAGGTCCTAGGTTGCAGAAGCTGAGAACAATCTTTACAACTAGCAGGGAATTTACTCCTTTCTTCGTGTTAAGTCTTTATTTTCGTGAATTTACGTTTAACCTGACGGTTTTATTATGATGACGGACCACCTTACTGTTAATAGTGGACTTGAGTTCTTGGCAGATGTTGCTCTGGTGGAGATTTTAACGAAAGGTTATCAGACATAGAAATTCAGTGTGCTCCTGTATCGTTCATAGCGTTATAAATCAGGGGTCAGTTTTTCTTAGCAGGCTCCACCATATTTTGATGCGTGTCTGTCTGGACAGGCTGAAATTGGAACTACGATACAGTCTTGGCCAGCTCTGTCTAGCTGAGCAAGTTAAACATGTGGGCCAGCTCTGTCTAGCTGAGCAAGTTAAACATGTGGGCCAGCTCTGTCTAGCTGAGCAAGTTAAACATGTGGGCCAGCTCTGTCTAGCTGAGCAAGTTAAACATGTGGGTCAGCTCTGTCTAGCTGAGCAAGTTAAACATGTGGGCCAGCTCTGTCTAGCTGAGCAAGTTAAACATGTGGGCCAGCTCTGTCTAGCTGAGCAAGTTAAACATGTGGGCCAGCTCTGTCTAGCTGAGCAAGTTAAACATGTGGGCCAGCTCTGTCTAGCTGAGCAAGTTAAACATGTGGGCCAGCTCTGTCTAGCTGAGCAAGTTAAACATGTGGGCCAGCTCTGTCTAGCTGAGCAAGTTAAACATGTGGGCCAGCTCTGTCTAGCTGAGCAAGCTAAACATGTGGGCCAGCTCTGTCTAGCTGAGCAAGTTAAACATGTGGGCCAGCTCTGTCTAGCTGAGCAAGCTAAACATGTGGGCCAGCTCTGTCTAGCTGAGCAAGCTAAACATGTGGGCCAGCTCTGTCTAGCTGAGCAAGTTAAACATGTGGGCCAGCTCTGTCTAGCTGAGCAAGTTAAACATGTGGGCCAGCTCTGTCTAGCTGAGCAAGTTAAACATGTGGGCCAGCTCTGTCTAGCTGAGCAAATTAAACATGTGGGCCAGCTCTGTCTAGCTGACCAAATTAAACATGTGGCCTAATACAGCCAACCTACCAGTTAAGGCCAAGTGAGGCATGATATGATTAAGTGAGTGACATTACACACAGAATGAATGAGGACAAATCGACAAAGTTATTACCAAAAACTCTCTTCTCTGAGGTGTAATATATACGAAAAATAATATGTATATATACACAGTTGTCTACAAACTAATGATGTCCGTTACAGGCCTAAGAGTTTATTATGAATGCCCAGTGCTGAAAAGTGCCGAAGTTAATGCGCGTATTCTTCATGTGCACCAACTGATTGAAATCCTTGCTCACAAATGGATGCATCAGCAGCAGAGCATCTTGCTTACAACCGAGAGCCCTACAGGAGAGCAGTTAGGGGGACAAAGTTTCGCAAGGGACAAGCAAATGACTGATTGACTGACCTTGATCACAAAAGTTCTAGTAAATAACTGTCCTACTAGAGACAGCTTAACTGTCCTGCTAGAGAAAGTTTAACTGTCCTGCTAGAGAAAGCTTAACTATCCTGCTAGAGAAAGTTTAACTGTCCTGCTAGAGAAAGTTTAACTGTCCTGCTAGAGACAGCTTACCTGTCATGCTAGAGAAAGTTTAACTGTCCTACTAGAGAAAGTTTAACTGTCCTACTAGAGACAACTGTCCTGCTAGAGAAAGTTTAACTGTCCTGCTAGAGACAACTGTCCTGCTAGAGAAAGTTTAACTGTCCTGCTAGAGAAATCTTAACTGTCCTACTAGAGACAGCTTAACTGTCCTGCTAGAGAAAGTTTAACTGTCCTGCTAGAGACAACTGCCCTGCTAGAGAAAGTTTAACTGTCCTGCTAGAGACAACGTAACTGTCCTGCTAGAGACAATTTAACTGCCCTGCTAGAGAAAGTTTAACTGTCCTGCTAAAGACAACTGCCCTGCTAGAGAAAGTTTAACTGTCCTGCTAGAGACAACTTAACTGTCCTGCTAGAGAAAGTTTAACTGTCCTGCTAGAGACAACCTAACTGTCCTGCTAGAGACAACTTGAGTGTCGTGCTAGAGACAACTTAACTTTCCTGCTGGGGACATTCTTTCCCATTCGTTGTGTCAGAAAAAAAAAGCATAAAGCAAACCGCAGCTTCCAGAATGATCTAGTTTGATATTTTTTACAACTACAGCAAAACTCCAGAACAACATTTGATTTGTGTATTTCATTCTCTATGTCAGTTCAGTCACTTGGTCATTAAAAAAAAAAACGGTAAGTTAGACCATAACGATCATCTGGTGAAACATAAACGTTTATTTAAGCTCGGCTTGACTAGTGCCCGAGTTCATTATTCATTATCACAGGCTGTAGACTGTTCTGTTATTTAGCAAACAAAAGAATGAAAATCAAAGCATAAAACACACACTGATTATAGCTCTGAGCGATGACACTAAACTGACGATGTGATTGAAAGAGATTTTTCGCTAATTCCTGTTGACATTTTCAGTTTTCGTTTCCGATGTTCACTCTTTACTCACTACTCTATAACTCAGTGACCTCAGACAGGAAAAGCTACTTTTTTCACTACTAGAGTTACAATGTTCCCTGTCTGAGACTGGCCAATCAAATGACATTTCTTTATTTTTTTTTAAATTGTCACCCTCTCAGTTCTGGTACTATATTGAAGTAGATGCTGACGTCAAGATCTGTTCCAGGACTTTGACTTCCTGACTGTGTCCCAACTTTCTGCATGGCAATACCACCTCAGGAACTCGGACAATAGCACGGGGCAAACAGGGAGTACGTAGGGAGATAGACAGACAGATAAACAGACAAGTAGACAGAGAGGAAAACAAATAAACAGACAGGCAGGAATAAAGTCAGCCAGCCAGACAGACAGACAAACAGCCAGCCAGTCAGCCAGCCAGCCAGACAGACAGACAGACAGACAGACATACAAACAGACAGATAGATAGATAGATAGATAGATAGATAGATAGATAGATAGATAGATAGATAGATAGATAGATAGATAGATAGATAGATAGATAGATAGATAGATAGATAGATAGATAGATAGATAGATAAAAAACTAAATCTTATCTAAATTCAATCACTGCAGATTTGGTAATTTTGTTAGAAGTAGAACTGAACCGAACAACACTTATAAATTGATTTGAAAGCTCCGATGTGAAACATTCATTCAGTTTTGATGTATTCCATGATAGAAAGTCATCTCGTTTGTTCTGTTGTTTCGTATTATCTATATACCTGTTTTTCACTTTTTAAAAAACGTTCCTATATCCTTTTATATTATCTCTGTTGGAAAGGGTTTTCTCTGAATATTGAAAGTTTTGAGGTCATGGCCATGATGTTCATGTTTAGTCGCTCCTTGGTTCTTATATTCTTGGTCCTACTATAGGGCCACAGGGTTCTTTCACTATCATCATCGGTTATGTCTTTCGTTATCTCTAACTGGTCATGTTAGAAATCATATTTAAAAAATCAGTGATTAGAACTTTGTAGGAAATATTTAATTCTTAGTTCTTTATTGGATTTTATCTTCTATATATTTCTTTATAATTTCCCCCCAGCCTTAACCTTTGTTAAAATGGACCACTGTCCCAGGGGTCTTACAAGTTATCATTATGGACATGGGCATGTGACAGTCACTCTGTGGCTGGGTGAAAATCCCTATTTTCCCATTTCTATTCACAATCCACCCATTCAACCCTTTTCATGCTAAGCTGGGAGCGCGGCTAATCTTTAGCCTACAGCACCCACGTTACAGCTTCCGTGCAACTCCTCTACCTTCTACTGCTTGCCCTCCCCCCTCCCAGCTACCTCTCCAACCACGATCCTTTCCTTCATGGAAGCTCCTCTTGCCTGGATCCACTACCCATTGATCATATAATGTCCTGATAATAATCTTATCTAAATACCATCCTGTCATTCATCTCTAACATGCGAATCATAAATCCAACAACTTTTATATAAATTCCGACACATACTATTTATTCCAGATATAGGACTATACGCACTTAACAACTGTGCCAACTCAGATCATGCATAAACATGCTTATACATTATATGATATATAAATAATTATGTATATCACCTTAATCATCATCAGAGTTTTCTGTCATGGCAACCCACAACAAAATCTTAACATTTCATGTAAGAATATATATATATGAAAACATAACGTTCAAAATAGTATCATTAACATCCTATATGGCTCTTTCCCCTGAAGGCCTATAACATGTTACCTAGGAGACTCACAGTAAAAGTACATTACATCAATTCCTTCTGGCTCAAGGCTCACGTATCATATGTCTATGTATATGTATATATATAAGCTTCAACATGATATATGTTTATAACTCTCAGCACTATAAGTTGTTTTATCTACTACCATTCCTATTCACGAATATTTCTTGTACTTCAACTAACCTATTACATATATGGCGGTTGACACAAAATATTAAGAGACATTACAGGAAAGTTACAATAACTGACATTTATGACTAACGAACGAGGCGGCATCAGGCAGCAAATCTGAGATCATAGCTTACTAAACAAACATACTCAAGACCTCTTAATAATTGAAATACACATTTTCCATAGCAAGGACAATAAGCCTCCTTAGACACCATCTGCCTCCCAAGCCTTGTTTTGCCTGAACCAAAAACGCTAATGTCGAAAAATTGTCACGCGTCTCCTCGTCTAACTCTCTGATCATGTGATATAACCTCATTATCATACTAATGATAAAACTGAGAATTTGTGAGCAAGCCATGTGTATGCATGACGTGACTAGCTGTGTTCACGACACCCACGCAACCGCCCGTTCACAACGTATGTCACTTTCAACATCTTATGAGCCAAGGTTATCTTCAGTATTAACGATCACAATTTTTTGTCAACTCCAGGGACTATGAATTTACCAAAGAACGATGTCGTCGTGGGAGAAATTCTCTGTGGTCATACTCTTGTGTCAATTTCAATTTCTGTTAGCCTGTATTGTGATAAGGTCTCGTTAAATATCAATCCACTTTAAGTCTTTCATAACTCCAATGCGGCGGGATTATTCTGGACTAGCTGGATTAATCTCTCAGCTAACGTTGCCCAGTGGATCCTCGTCACACAAGCCATAGATTTTACCAAATTTCAGACATACTGTCTTGTTTTCTTTCGTTGCCCTAATTGAGACGAACTCAGGCCGTGATGAGTAAGCGGAATTTTATTTATTCCATCTTTTCCTTCAGTGGAAGAGCACGTCTCTTGCATCGCTTCATTTGGTTGAAAAGAAGGACGACAGTTTATGTATTCAAAAGCTCATGAAATAAGCCCCTCAGACGACCAGTTTTTCTTGTCATTTTCAACTTTGACAAGATTTAGACAACAACGAGTCCTTGTCGGTCCAAACAATGAACTCATCTCTCACAAGCATCCTCTCCTTACATGCCTAAGCAGAGCATATGCAAATGCTGTTATCATCAGAGCAACATACTCCAGTCAGACATCTTAAGATGTCCATCATAAGCCGATTGTTCTCCGAGTCTCTCACTCAAAGGACTACTTTCTTAACTTCCCCTCCCCTGTGCCCAGATCTCTAAACTACGCTAGCGTGATGAAGTGATCCAAGCTTTACTTTTTACCTGTCTTTGTTCCTTGGTTAACCCTTCCGCTCCAAAGTAGCACTGGCATTTTGCACACCTACGTGAATATATGTTCAGAGTAATATGTGACTCAATATTTAGAGTAATATGTGACTCAATATTTAGGGTAATATGTGACTCAATATTTAGAGTAATATGTGACTCAATATTTAGGGTAATATGTGACTCAATATTTAGGGTAATATGTGACTCAATATTTAGAGTAATATGTGACTCAATATTTAGGGTAATATGTGACTCAATATTTAGGGTAATATGTGACTCAATATTTAGAGTAATATGTGACTCAATATTTAGAGTAATATGTGACTCAATATTTAGAGTAATATGTGACTCAATATTTAGGGTAATATGTGACTCAATATTTAGAGTAATATGTGACTCAATATTTAGAGTAATATGTGACTCAATATTTAGGGTAATATGTGACTCAATATTTAGGGTAATATGTGACTCATTGTTCAGGGTAATATGTGACTCAATGTTCAGAGTAATATATGACTCAATATTTAGAGTAATATGTGACTCAATGTTCAGAGTAATATGTGACTCAATGTTCAGAGTAATATGTGACTCAATGTTCAGAGTAATATGTGACTCAATGTTCAGAGTAATATGTGACTCAATGTTCAGAGTAATATGTGACTCAATGTTCAGTGTAATATGTGACTCAATGTTCAGAGTAATATGTGACTCAATATTCAGGGTAATATGTGGTCAAAGTGTAAAGAAAACAGAAATAACATTTCAAACTCAACTCATAAGTTTTAAAAAATTATTGAACAATATTCTCTCAGTTTGTTTTAAACCAAAGTTTCCCATGAACATTTATTCTGGTAGAACAGGGACATAAATTCAGGAGTGAAAGATTTAATAAGCAGTAATCCACACTGATTTGATAACATACACAAAGATCCATTGTGAAGAATTTTAAGTCTATAAGGAATACCAACTAAAATTGTCAACATTATTAAAGACTTCTACAACGGATATGTTTGTGCAGTCAAGACAGAAGAAGGGATGAGCGAATGGTTCCAGATTGAAACAGGTGTGAAACAAGAATGTATACTGTCTCCTTTGTTTTTTGGAGTTGCAATAGACTTCGTAATGAAAAAAAAAATGCTCCACATGTAACACAGATATTGACTAGGTACATGGGATCCAAATAGAAGATCTTGATTTTGCTGATGAAAACTCTTATTAGTAACAATGTGAATTCCATGCAAGAAAAAACAGATAGCCTGTCTTCTTTGGCTAGCAAAATAGGACTTTAAATTAACAAGGACAAAATAATGAAATTTCCCATTAATCAAAATGGAGAAATACACGTAGAAGGGACAGATATCAAAGAAGTCAATCAATTTGCATACCTATGCAGCTACATAGAACAGGATAGTGACATCAAAAAGGAAGTTAGAATTCGAATTGCAAAAGCAGCATCGATCTTCAAGAATCTTGAGAACATATGGCATTTAAAAGTTATAAGCACAAAAATCAAGTTAAGACTATTCAATTCAATGTCATTTACACATGCGAAAGCTGGAAAACAACTAATGAAATAGACAAGAAATTAGACTCTTTTGAAAACAAATGTTTAAGGAAAATACCCAGCATCAAGTGGAAAGAATTCAAGAACAATGCAGAGATAAGACAGATGGGTGATCAGGAAAAGGAGATGGACGTATGTTGGTCACGTGATGAAAAGAAATGATCAGAGAATCTCAAAACAAGCTATCAAGTGGAACACAACAGGCTAAAGAAAAAGAGACAGACCACGCGAAACTCTAAAGAAGACATTGTTAAGAGAGGCCAAGTTAATAAGTTGAAAAGCTCGCCGAAAACAGGACAATTGGCGAACTACCTTGCGAGCGCTATGTGACGGTTAACGGCACGGGAAGGATAGACGATATATAAGATAAGAATCTGCACTGCTTTCCGGGTGACATTGTCCAGTACTGACTAATCACTGATATGCATGGATTTTAAAAACCAATATAAATAAATCTCTACCATCTACATACAGGTATGTACGTATATATTAGACATGTTTTGTAAAGGCTATTTAGCCTGTTAGTATCGAGATAAGTATTCAACACCTGAGGGCTAACCTGGCATGTGGTGTATTTTGTGCTGATAAGCTTATTTATCAAAGTTAAGAAAGAACTTTACAGACGTTTTGTTCCACTGTAAGCTACATTTTCTGAAATCAGTAAACGATACAGAGTCTGTGTTCCAATGTATGCTAAGTATATAACTGTGTTTATATTTGTATACTGAAAAATGTTTGAATTCAGGTATTTATATTTCCGATTAAAACACGGAATCTGTTATCTGTTGGTAATGATACATGTTATTAACTAAATATCCTGTTAGAAGACGCCAGATCTATAACGACGCGGTTGCTTAGACTGAAAGTGATGGGTTATATTCTAGCAGCCGTCGCCCGCCACTTTAAATTGATGTAGAATAGGTCATTTAGCATAAAATGTCCTCTGAAAGCAGAGAGTGACTTTCTTGAACTGCCAGGTGCACTGGATTATACTGAACATACAGTTGTCAGTGGCTGGTAGAAGCAAAGGTAGCTCTAATAGACCATGGAGGCGCCTGTGGGATACGGTCCAGTGGCCGTATTTTTCTTGACCTGTCGGAATACTAGAGGATATTGTGGTCAGCATCACACCTGACTCTCTACTTCCACAGCCCCAGAAAAAGCCAGGTCACCCAGTTCTACCAGCTGGGTCATTATGGCACGTACATGGGATCCAAATAGAAGATCTTGATTTTGCTGATGAAAACTCTTATTAGTAACAATGTGAATTCCATGCAAGAAAAAACAGATAGCCTGTCTTCTTTGGCTAGCAAAATAGGACTTTAAATTAACAAGGACAAAATAATGAAATTTCCCATTAATCAAAATGGAGAAATACACGTAGAAGGGACAGATATCAAAGAAGTCAATCAATTTGCATACCTATGCAGCTACATAGAACAGGATAGTGACATCAAAAAGGAAGTTAGAATTCGAATTGCAAAAGCAGCATCGATCTTCAAGAATCTTGAGAACATATGGCATTTAAAAGTTATAAGCACAAAAATCAAGTTAAGACTATTCAATTCAATGTCATTTACACATGCGAAAGCTGGAAAACAACTAATGAAATAGACAAGAAATTAGACTCTTTTGAAAACAAATGTTTAAGGAAAATACCCAGCATCAAGTGGAAAGAATTCAAGAACAATGCAGAGATAAGACAGATGGGTGATCAGGAAAAGGAGATGGACGTATGTTGGTCACGTGATGAAAAGAAATGATCAGAGAATCTCAAAACAAGCTATCAAGTGGAACACAACAGGCTAAAGAAAAAGAGACAGACCACGCGAAACTCTAAAGAAGACATTGTTAAGAGAGGCCAAGTTAATAAGTTGAAAAGCTCGCCGAAAACAGGACAATTGGCGAACTACCTTGCGAGCGCTATGTGACGGTTAACGGCACGGGAAGGATAGACGATATATAAGATAAGAATCTGCACTGCTTTCCGGGTGACATTGTCCAGTACTGACTAATCACTGATATGCATGGATTTTAAAAACCAATATAAATAAATCTCTACCATCTACATACAGGTATGTACGTATATATTAGACATGTTTTGTAAAGGCTATTTAGCCTGTTAGTATCGAGATAAGTATTCAACACCTGAGGGCTAACCTGGCATGTGGTGTATTTTGTGCTGATAAGCTTATTTATCAAAGTTAAGAAAGAACTTTACAGACGTTTTGTTCCACTGTAAGCTACATTTTCTGAAATCAGTAAACGATACAGAGTCTGTGTTCCAATGTATGCTAAGTATATAACTGTGTTTATATTTGTATACTGAAAAATGTTTGAATTCAGGTATTTATATTTCCGATTAAAACACGGAATCTGTTATCTGTTGGTAATGATACATGTTATTAACTAAATATCCTGTTAGAAGACGCCAGATCTATAACGACGCGGTTGCTTAGACTGAAAGTGATGGGTTATATTCTAGCAGCCGTCGCCCGCCACTTTAAATTGATGTAGAATAGGTCATTTAGCATAAAATGTCCTCTGAAAGCAGAGAGTGACTTTCTTGAACTGCCAGGTGCACTGGATTATACTGAACATACAGTTGTCAGTGGCTGGTAGAAGCAAAGGTAGCTCTAATAGACCATGGAGGCGCCTGTGGGATACGGTCCAGTGGCCGTATTTTTCTTGACCTGTCGGAATACTAGAGGATATTGTGGTCAGCATCACACCTGACTCTCTACTTCCACAGCCCCAGAAAAAGCCAGGTCACCCAGTTCTACCAGCTGGGTCATTATGGCACGTACAGCCGGATTTGAAAAGTAGACGAATAGAAAATATGAATATATCATGTGTAATTCGGATCTTTGAAATAACAATTTTGTCCAGTTCGTGAAGACTGAACAGGGAGGTAATAAAAAAAATGACGATGCCAAATATTTTAGCCTTCTTCAACTCTGTTTTCCAATTTTAATTCTTTTTTTTTTAATAGAATGATGAGACAGTTGTGTCACACGCCTACCTTCTGCAGTAAGGACTGGGCTGACACCTTTGAATACCCAAACAAGAACGCGGATCCAGAAACAAAAGGGTTATCACACTGTGAGACAAGAGAGATATATATCCCATCTTGATTTTCTGCTTTGACCAAGGTATGACAATGGCAATCATTTTAACCTCATTTAACTCCCTTTTCTGTATTGTTAGATAATGATTAACATTGCTGACACTGATGCAACTTTTTAAATATTAACTGGCATGTAACATTTTGTTAAATCCTACACGTTTATGAATTCATTCATTCATTCATTTGCATGTCCCTTGTGGAACTTTGCCTCCCAAACAGCACTCCTGTAGGCCTCTCGGTTGTAAGCAAGATGGCCTGCTGCTGCTGCGTCCAATTTATGAATTACATCGTTTAATTACCTCCTCGAACCTCCGTCTTTCCTCCTCCTCCTCGAACCTCTGTCTTTCCTCTTCTGTAGATATATATTATCAGCACGTGCCCTTTCCTCTTCCAGCTTCGGTTCCTCGACCACCGACTTTAGTATAACCGTCCTAGCAGTAAGAATCATAGCTGTTGTAACAGCGTTACGGGCAACGTGATCGGCTACCACATTGTCTACACTCCCACATGTCCTGGTGACATTGTATTGTCGCAAGAGCTGAATCCACTCATGACGTAGCAAATCCCTCTCTCTATTTTGCGAAACTCTGAGATTCCGTCACCGCTACACCGTCTGTATCATCCTGTCTGTCATCACCACGCTGTGTGTATCATCATGTCTGTCATCAACACACAGTGTTTATCACCCTGTCTGTCACCACCAAGCTTGTGTGTATCATCCTGCCTGGCACCACCACGGTATGTGTATCATCCTGCCTGTCACCACTACACCGTCTGTATCATCCTACCTTCACCACTACACCGTCTGTATTATCCTGCCTGTCACCACTACACCGTCTGTATCATCCTACCTTCACCACTATACCGTCTGTATCATCCTACCTTCACCACTACACCGTCTGTATCATCCTACCTTCACCACTACACCGTCTGTATCATCATACCTTCACCACTACACCGTCTGTATTATCCTGCCTTCACCACTACACCGTCTGTATTATCCTGCCTTCACCACTACACCGTCTGTATCATCCTGCCTGTCACCAATACACAGTCTGTATTATCCTGCCTGTCACCACTACACCGTCTGTATTATCCTGCCTGTCACCACTACACCGTCTGTATTATCCTGCCTTCACCACTACACAGTCTGTATCATCCTGCCTGTCACCAATACACCGTCTGTATTATCCTGCCTTCACCACTACACCGTCTGTATCATCCTCCCTTCACCACTACACCGTCTGTATCATCCTACCTTCACCACTACACCGTCTGTATCATCCTCCCTTCACCACTACACCGTCTGTATCATCCTCCCTTCACCACTACACCGTCTGTATTATCCTGCCTGTCACCACTACACCGTCTGTATCATCCTACCTTCACCACTACACCGTCTGTATCATCCTGCCTGTCACCAATACACCGTCTGTATTATCCTGCCTGTCATCACTACACAGTCTGTATTATCCTACTTGTCATCATTACATCGTGTGTATCATCCTGCCTGTCACCACTACACCGTCTGTATCATCCTGCCTGTCGCCAATACACCGTCTGTATTATCCTGCCTGTCATCACTACACCGTCTGTACCATCCTGCCTGTCATCACTACACCGTCTGTATCATCCTGCCTGTCATCACTACACCGTCTGTATCATCCTGCCTGTCATCACTACACCGTCTGTATCATCCTGCCTGTCATCACTACACCGTCTGTATCATCCTGCCTTTACCACTACACCGTCTATATTATCCTACTTGTCATCATTATACCGTGTGTATCATCCTGCCTGTCACCACTACACCGTCTGTATCATCGTACCTTCACCACTACACCGTCTGTATTATCCTACTTGTCATCATTATACCGTGTGTATCATCCTGCCTGTCACCACCACGCCGTGAGTATCATCCTGCCTGCCATCACCACGCCGTATGTATCATCCTGCCTGTCATCACCACGCCGTATGTATCATCCTGCCTGTCATCACCACGCCGTATGTATCATCCTGCCTGTCACCACCACAACGTGTGTATCATCCTGCCTGTCACCACCACAACGTGTGTATCATCCTGCCTGTCACCACCACACCGTGTATATCATCTTGCCTGTCACCACCACGCTGTGTGTATCATCCTACCTGTCACCACCACGCTGTGTGTATCATCCTGCCTGTCACCACCACACTGTTTGTATTATCCTGCCTGTCACCACCATGCTATGTGTATCATCCTGCCTGTCACCACCACGCTGTGTATTTTATCCTGCCTGTCACCACCACGCCTTCTGTATCATCCTGCCGAGCTAGCCAGGTCAGAACATATGTCACTGCCTCAATTTTTAATGTTGGGCCTGCAAGGAGGAGTATATTGTCCAGCGGGTCTGTGTTCTGCGTAGAGAGGTACGGCCCGGGGGCTGTGATGTCGTGTGCTGGAATGTATTCGTAGAGACTGTTCGTGATGAGTTCTTGATGTAAGTCGTCCCCGTGTCATCCGTAGTTTGGTCCAATATCGTTTGTCCTGTGTGGGGTTTCAACGCATGTGAAGTGCGAGGTCTATGGTTTCTAATTGTGGTAAGTGCTTTCAGTTACTTTCTGTTAGAGGTCTTCGTGACAAGTAATGTGAACCGTTTTCATCACGTTTAGAAATGTAAGTGTAAAGTAATATAAGTCGTGATACATCATATTTGTTGAGAGATTAATGATTGACTAATGATTCCAGATTGTATTACAGTCATTTATGTTCGTGCTACTGGTGAATCTCCGTGAGATTAAGTGACAAGAGAAGTGTCACGGGGCCTATGATCTTTTGTATGGTTTGTGGTCAAGTGTTCCTGTTCTGTGTAAAGTCATATTCGACACTGGAACTTGCAGTCATTATCATGTTTTTATATATCAACATCATTCATGTTGATATATGTAGATATCTGTGTGTGTGAGTCCAGGGATTGGGGCGCTAAAATTGTGTGTTATTAAATGGTGCCATGAGGCCCACAGGTCCTGCATGTTATTTTTGTTTTTCTAGACAAAGGTTAATGAAGATAATGTAAGAGCCGATACTGAATGTCTGGACCGAGCTGTTGGTACGGCTCATTAATATGATGAAGATTGACATAATGTAGTAATGAGTGGTTATGTGTATAAACGTGAATTTTCTACATGTTCTTGTGAAGTATGTTCACCTTTGTTTTGGTGTTGTCTGATAAGTGTAACAAACTGAAATCCAGATATAAAATGGGAGAAATGTATGTCCTCTGTACAAGTAAATGTTGTGTTGGCATTTAGTATGTCGGGGGTTCGAATCCGGCCGGCGGCACCCCAGTCACCCAGCTGTAGAAATGGATACCCGACTTCTTCTGGAGTTGGGGAAGGAAAGGCGGCCAGGCGTGATACTGACCATATCACCCTCTAGTGTGCTGACAGTTCAAGGAAAATAGGGGCACTAACACCATATCCCTATGTGGCTCTAAGGCATAACAGGGTTACATATATATATATATATATGAGTGAGTGTGTGTTCGCGCGTGCGTGCGTGTGTGTGTGTGTAGCGGGACATAACCTGGGTAAAACCATGAAGGGAGCCAGGTCCCGTTCGTACTGTTGTACTACAAAAAGGGGAGACTAATGTCATTACTTGATCAACTAATTTCTCCACATAGGGATACAAGTAAAGAATTCATGAATTAAATACACCCGGCACAGTAACTGCCGTGTATAAAGTGAAGTAATACAACTGACATAAAAAATAAACATATTATATAACATATTTTACATTTTACATCTCATTTTCATCCACTGCCCATTTTACAAATATCCTCCGGCGCACACACTGAACTAATGGATGTTTCAGCATCAGTTATCCATGAACTACCACGTTTAATACGATAAACTGCGATTTATTTGGTTTGGGGGGGGGGGGAGGAGGTTGTGACAAGCAACACAAAAACTGGGAGGAACTCGATTATTACATTGACATGTGTGACGTGTTATCTCATGAGGGATCATAAAGACTCTGTAATGTATGTCTGAATCTTTGAGAATGTCTATTCAAAATAACACACACACAGACACACATACATTCTCCGTGTAGCAGTATCAGTCTTCCTGCAGTGGCCTCCTATAATAAAAATAAAATAGCAATAAAAGAATCTTTGGAAACATCCTGTATATTATATCTGTGCTGTGGGTGTTTTTTTTTAACATTAATTGTAAGGAAGTGCTTCCTGCTCGGGATGAATGTATAATGCCCGCAGAAAAAAAAACACACTCTACAGTGAACAGTGCCTTAGGCAAGAACGGCCATGTAAAGTGCTTCCTTGAGTGCTTTCTACTCGTTAGACTGATCTTTAAAAGAATTCTACACCAACTTATAGAGCTTTAACAGCGGAACTCTTTCTCTCCAAAACAACACTGGCAAGGTTGGCAGACGGGTCCACACTGCGAATCAGCGAGAGATATCTACATCTTCATCTTACATCCTTACCGTGTCGCTACACCTGCCTGTGGCACAAAGGACAGGACCGCTGTACCCTACCAACCTTACTAGTAAAGGGCGACTAAGGAGGATTAGAAGTGGCGCCAGCAACCCTAAACCTAACATTACTAGTAAATGGCGAATAAGGAGAGTTAGAAGTAGGGACAGGAACCTGAACTCTAAACCTAACATTAACCCTAATCTTAACACAAACCCTAACTTTAACGCTAACCTTAAAGGAACCATAACATTAACCCTAACTTTAACCTTAATCCGAACCTTAACCCTAACATTAACCCTAACCCTACCCTTAACCCTAACCCTAAACTTAACCATAACCCTACCCTTAAATCTAAACCTAACCGTAACCCTAGCCATAACACAAAACCAAACCTTAACTTAACCCTAACATTAACCCTAACCATAACCTTAACCATAACCTTAACTTTAACCACAACCCTAACCGTAATCCTAACCATAAACTTAACACTAACCCTAACCATAACCTAAACTCTAAACCTAAACCTAAGCCTGACCTTAAGTATAACCTTTAACCTTAACTTTAACCCGAATCTTAACCCTAAACCTAACCTTAACACTAACTCTAACCCTAAACTTAACCTTAAGCCTAAACATAATTTTAATCTTAATCTTAACCCTAACACTAAACTTAACTCTAACCTTAACCTTAAACATTAAAATAACGCTAACCTTAACCCTAACCCTAAACCTACCCTTACCCCTAACTTTAACATTAACACTAACCTTAACTCTAACCCTATCATTAACCCTAACCATATAACCTTAACCCTAACCTTAACTTTAATCCTAAAATTAACCCTAACCTTAACCCTAACCTTAACACTAACCCTAAATCTAACCTTAACCCTAACCCTAACATTAACCCTAACCATAACCCTAACCTTAACCCTAACATTAACCCTAACCTTAACCCCTAACTGTAACTTTAACCCTAACCCTAACATTAACCCTAACCATAACCCTAACATTAACCTTAACCTTAACCCTGACCCTAACCCTTCTAGAAAAATGAGAGTAAGGAGGGTTAGACGTAGGGCCAGCAACCATAACCCTAACCGATATAAAACATAACACTTCAACAGAAACGGAAACGAATGGGTAATGATCGCATATCAGTAAACTGAGCTCATGAAACTTGAGGATGAAAGAAAGCCATTGGAAGTCCCCAGACCTCCTGGAACCTAAACACAAGATGCAAGTAGGCAGATGGAATATAAGAACACTTAATCAGATTGGAAAACTACTATAGACCAGGAAGGAGATGCATACATACACATTGGATATTTTATGAATACAAGAGACAAGATGGGCAGGACAAGACAGAAAGAAACTACACACTGAAGATGTATTAATATTTCAGATTTCAGAATCCGACATCATCTCATTCAGGACGGTCCCATGCTTGCACCGCCGCCTACTCCAATGTCCACCGAAGAGTCTGTCAGCTGATGGTTCCCGCCGAGTGTTGGTTGTTTATTATACATTCTAGCCCACTTAGTTCAGGTTTTTCTCCAGCAACCTTCTTCTGTCCCAGCTTCATCAATCTCTGTATGTGCTCTTTGTCCATCTACCCCTTCTCTTCATCGTCCAGCAGTCTGTCTAACACGGCCTTAGCAATGTTCTCCTTATCCATTCTCAGCCAGCCTTCTGCTTCAGCCTGTCCAGCCAACCCATTTCCATGCACACTCGCATGCCAGGTCGGAAGTTCCACGCTAATCCCTTCACATGTGAGTGTCCTGACAGGTTTACCATTTCTCACCGAAGAAAATTCTTCTCAGCCTTCCTTAGCATGCTCAGTGAGTGAGTTACAACAACACCATGAGACTCTCGTCAAAACAACACCATGAGACTATCGTCACAACAACACCGTTAGACTCTCGTCACAACAACACCGTGAGACTCTCGTCAAAACAACACCATGAGACTATCGTCACAACAACACCGTTAGACTCTCGTCACAACAACACCGTGAGACTCTCGTCAAAACAACACCATGAGACTATCGTCACAACAACACCGTTAGACTCTCGTCACAACAACACCGTGAGACTCTCGTCACAACAACACTGTGAGACTCGTCACAACAACACCGTAAGACTCTCGTCACAACAACACCGTAAGACTCTCGTCACAACAACACCATGAGACTCTCGTCACAATAACACTATGAGACTCTCGTCACAACAACACAATGAGACTCTCGTTACAACAACACCATGAGACTCTCGTCACAACAAGAGACTCTCGTCACAACAACACCGTGAGACTCTCGTCACAACAACACCACGAGACTCTCGTCACAACAACACCACGAGACTCTCGTCACAACAACACCGTGAGACACTTCCTGATCTACCAGGCACCCGATTGCCGCCGATACCGCCTCAGTCTCCATGCGCTTCCTAGATACAGTGATTGCAAAGGCACCATATTCCTGTGTCACTACTCTTTCACTGCAATAAGCAACAAATCCCCCATCCACTTTTCCTTACTTTAGTCACTGACCCATCTGTGTGTAATACCAAATCTGAAGACCCACAGTGTCTCTGGATTAGCTCCTGAAACCAAAATAGTTACACCGTGTTCCAATCCCGGCACTCACGACCGAGCTCTGTGTTAGCTGAGGCTGGTCCTGTACTAAAATCTAGTCCTGTCCTGGCGAAATCTCGTCCATATCACACTCTGCCATTATTATATCGTCCGCCTCAGTCATCCAGGATCTTCCTCACTAATGTGCCGATCTTTGGTCAACCCAAGTACCTTATGAAGAGGATGATTTTCAACACTTGTAAGCCTTATGTACTCGTATCAGTTGAACTGCGCATACCCTCACACTTGACATCAATCAATCAATCAAGTGCCGTGTGCCGTAGGCGATCATTTCTCTCCACAATTCCCCGTCTTTAGATTTGATTATGAGATCCGCCGGTGACTTTCTTCCTAGCCACACTAACAGCCCATCCAGTAACTTCTCTCTCTCTCTCTGTCTTCTCTGTTTTTTCTTCCTTCAATTTTTCCACTTGCCCAGTGTGTTCCAATTTTCCTCTTCTCAGAAATGTCCTGCAAATCTCGCTTGTCTGCTCTGATCTTTGCTGTGATTTCTCTTTCAACTCCAGCCTCTCTTAAGACTTCTTCGTTGGTTTTCCTATCTGTCCATGGTACCTTCAACATCCTTCTTATAAACCACATTTCCATGGCCTCTATTTCTCGCTGTAACAATCATGACAATCCACAATCATGACAATCCACAATCATGACAATCCACAATCATGACAATCCACACTTGACATGTCAAGCAGATACTGAATGGCTGTCATTGGAGTATCTCCAGTTCATCCAAAGAACTGATCTCATGAGCTCATTCTGCATACGTTCAAGTCTGGTCAAGTGCGAATTAGACAGGGTTAACAGACCAAGGCTATGGTCCAGTACTGACATCATCAACGCTTGCATTAACAATAACAGAGTTCCCTGTGGGAGGTGTTTTGCAGCCATACTCCTAACTGCATCAGTCGCTTTTCTGGTTTTATGTATTACATTATCAACATGAACTAAAGAAATAGAACACACAATTAGACTCGTTTGAAAGCAAATGTCTAAGGAAAATACTCGGCATCAAGTGGAACGAATTCAAGAACAATGCAGAGATAAGACAGATGACTGAACAACAACCAGTCTCATGGGTGATCAGGAAAAGGAGATGGACATATGTTGGTCACGTGATGAGAAGAAACGATCAGAGATCCCCAAAACAAGCTATCAAGTGGAACACAACAGGTCAAAGAAAAAGAGGCAGACCGCGTGAAACTCTGAATAGGACATTGTTAAGAGAGGCCAAATTAAGAGGCATAAAATCCCTTGATGAGGTTGATAGACTCGACGAAGACAAGAAAAAATGGCGAACTACCTTTCGAGCCCTATGTGACGTTTAACGGCACGGGAAGGATATAAGACATAAGATAAGATTATCAATATGATGAGAAAAGAACAATGATCGTCAAATATAATCCCTAGGTACCTAATAAACTGTGTTCCTCTCAATAACTTGTCCCTGGCACTTTACAACGGGAACACTGGAACCCACAATTCTGTTGTTTAGGGAGCACCACAGAATGTTGACTTTTTCAACATTTATCACAAAATTGAAGATAATCATAAAGGAGGAGTTGCAATGATTATGACGAAAGAAACATCAAAAGTATTGCTGAAATGGATCTCTAAAATTGAAAGATAGCCACCTGCACGCTTCTGCTCAAGATTCTAGAAATTATCTATGCTATGTACCACCAAAAGCAGATGAAGAGAAATTAAAAAATGAAACTGCAGATTTTGTGAAGAAAACATGTGAACCATCGGATGGACAATTTTAAAACACACAAATATTCATAAAGTAACTTGGAGATCCCAGACAAAACTAAAGAAAACCAAATAAACCAAAAATTAATAAACAACAAGTGGAAACGATCACTACAGAATATGAGAGCTAGAAAAGAACCAGATGTAGGAAGTGACCACAACTTTCTGATAGCGAAAATAAGACTACAGTTAAGGAAAGCCAAAATCAGAGAACCAAGAGAAGCACGGTTAGTTACAATAGGATTGGAAGACCAAGCAACAGTGAAAGAGTTATCGACAGCACTTAAGAACTGCTTCAGTGTACTAGAAGACAAAGCAGTGTTCAGAGCTACAGTTAAACGAACATCACAGGAAACAGCATAAGAGCTGGCGGGATATTGAAAAGAGAGAAAGGAAGAATGAATAAGTAAGACAACATTAGAAAAGATAGAGTAAAGAAAAAGACATAAAGATAAAATACTTGCACCGAATCCCAAAGACAGACAGAATTACTAGCACCGAATCTCAAAGACAGGCAGAACAAATCTTAAATAAACACGCACAAAAAGACAAAGAATGAAGGAATCAGGTCCCCGAGACAAAGTCGGCAGTACTACGGAGAAGTGGCAGAGATAGCAGCCCACTCACGTGATATGAATTTCCATCTTTAAAATCTCAAAGCAGATGGCAGGTAACTTCGCCGCAAGACGAAGCGGGCAAATTATCGGCAGAGAGAAGGAAAAACATTGAAAGATGGAGAGAATAATTCAACACCTACGGAATATAACTCAAGAAGCACAAACAATAAACATACGTGAAGCAAACACAGAGCGAAACACAAATACGGGACCAGTAACAGTAAAGGAAGTAAAAGAGCCAGTAAAGAAGCTAAAAGCAGACAAGGCACCCGGAGAAGAAGAAGAAGTGACTGCCCGAGAAGCAGAAAATACAGAAACACTAAGACGACTCTGCCAGATCTTACAACAAATCTGGGACTCAAAAAAGCTCCTGACAAATGACAAACCGGCTTTATAAATTACCAAAGAAGGACTGAAGATGTATGGCCCTCCTGCCACTTTTCTCCTGCTTCAATAAGTTCAGCTGTTATCTCATCACATCCTGGTCATTTACCATTTTTCAGATTCTTTATTGCCCATAAAACTTCTTTCACTGTCGGTTCGAGTTCTTTCTCCTCCAATAATAATTCACACCGTTGATTTCTGCTTTTACAGTCGATTGTTTCATACATTCCTCTGCAATATTCCTTCCATCTTTCTAGAATTTCCTCTGTCTCTGTCAAGGTATTCCCCTTCTCTTCACAAATTACATTTAACTTAGCTGTGACATTTCTCGTCAATGTCTTCATTTTTTTAAACATTTCACTATCTCTTCCACACTTCTGATGTCCTTCTTTCTTTCACAACAATCTTGTATGTATTGTTTCTTTGTCTTTTCTTGTGTTTCTTCTTACTTCTTTTGTTAAGATTTATGTTCCTCTTTATTGTTGTTTGTCATTTTCTATTTTGCCGTTATTTCTCTTCTTATCTTATATCTTATATCCTTCCCGTGCCGTTAAACGTCACATATGGCTCGTAAAGTAGTTCGCCAATTTTTCCTGTCTTCGGCGAGTCTTTCAACCTCATCAAAGGATTTTATGCCTGTTAACTTGGCCTCTCTTAATAATGTCCTCTTCAGAGTTTCACGCGGTCTGCCCCTTTTTCTTCGGCCTGTCGTGTTCCACTTGATAGCTTGTTTTCCCTGATGCTCGGTTGGTTTCTCTGCGAGTTTCCATTACGATATCTTTTTTTTCCCATCTGGAGTTGCCTCTAGATAGGTCACAGGATAAGGTTGTTAGCCTTATACCCAACTCCCGGTACATGATATGTAACAGATCAAGCGGAATTCCGCTGATTTCTGCATGCCGGCGAGAGCGTTTTAAAAACGACCGCCATCATGCACGTCACGCCGGAAGTGTGGTTATTTCTCTACGTTGTTATATTAGTTCTATAGTGCCTGCTGTAATCCATCCATTCTTTTGTATTTTCTTTACTGGAACTATTTCTTTAGCTGTTATTATTAAGATATCTTTGGTCTACGTAGCCAGTTCATCTGGTGTCATCTCTCCTGTATCAGGATTTCTAAACGGTTCTTCACTTCTATATCATATTTCTCTGGTATTTTTGTAAGATCAAAGCGGAGAGGTCTTGATCCTCTTTTTTATCTTTATTTTCATGTCTGCTATTAATAACACATGATTCGTGTTACAATCGCCACCTCCTAAAGATTTTGCTGATGTTATACTTGATCTCCACCTTCTCTGCACTAAAATGTAATCTATTTGATCCTTGGTTTTCCCATCAGGTGATGTCCATGTGTAAAGTCTTCTTGGATGTTGTTTAAAAAGTGTGTTAGTGATCATTAGCTGATTTTCCATGCAAAATGCCATTAGATTGTCACCTGCCTCATTTCTATGTCCTATGCTAGATTTCCCCCAAAGCATATCCTCCGTCTTCTGTTCTTTATGTACCAATCTTTGCATTAAAATCGCCAATTATTATTTTGTTTCGTACCAGGTCTATCGTCGTTTACAATGTGTTATAAAAGTCTTCTACTTCCTCTACTTCTGCTGCTGGTGTTGGTGCATATGTCTGGATAATTGTTACATGTCCAGGAATGCCCTTAAGTCTTATTGTGAGGATTCTATCACTTACTAGACTGTAACCTAGTAATGCTTTTGATGTTGATTTGTCCAAGTAAAAAGCCACTCCAGTCTTTCCTCCTAATTCTCCAACTGAGTATATACAGATATTATCATTCTCGCTCTTGAAGTGTCCTGATCCTTTCCATCGATGTTCGCAGATTCCCAAAATGTGTATCCCCGTTCTTTTCATCTCGTCACTTATTATTTGATACTTTCCCTCATATATACTTTTTACATTCCATGTTCCTACTCTTATTTTTCTTTTTAGTTTGATGCAGGGGTTTTCTTTGGTAACACTGTCAGGATTTTGTCCGTCATCACAATTACTAGTACTGACCTCTGTCTCACACTCTTCCCCAGTGTTAAAATTAGATCTATCTGGCCTGGGAGCCTCACCACCAGATCCTTTTCCTATTTGACTTTCCATGATTGCTGTTTGGGTTTCTTGGTATATTTCCAGAAGGTAGTTTACCATTGCTTTCCTTCCGGGCAGTGACTGTACTAGTTAGTGATCGTAGCCATTGTCCCTACATTGAGATCATCTGCCTACCGTCATAGAATGGTGACCATAACCAACACTATTTGTCGGCTGCTCTCCCATTCCATCCACCATCTCGAAAGATAGTAAATGCTATTATACGAGTATTCAGTGCAATGTAATCTGCGGAGACCTGCTTCCTATAGCTTTCGGTGCATGACGAACGGGTAACAGAGATGTGTACAACTATCAACATCACTTGACCTGGCAACATGGATGTGTACTATTACCAACATCACTTGAAATGGCAAGAATTATGTGTACTATTACCAACATCACTTGAAATGACAACATGGATGTATACTATTACCAACATCACTTGACCTGGCAACATGGATGTGTACTATTACAAACATCACTTGACCTGGCAATATGGATGTGTACTATTACCAACATCACTTAAAATGGCAAGAATTATGTGTACTATTACCAACATCACTTGAAATGACAACATGGATGTGTACTATTACCAACATCACTTGACCTGGCAACATGGATGTGTACTATTACCAATAATGCTTATCTCGGCTGTAGACTGGTTAATGAAGGAGACAACAACATACAAACGTAGAGGACCACAGCGGTATCTTGACACAGCACTGGAGGATCTTGACTTTGTAGGCGACATGTCTCTGCTTTCAAGTAGATACAAGGATACGCAAGATAAAAGAATTAAGCTAATTCAAAATACTAGTATAACAGGACTAAAAGTCAACGCTGAAAAGACGAAGTTAATCAAATAAAATGTGAGCAGCAGCAATGTAACGAGACTTGAATCTATCTTGGCAGTAAAGTTGCAAAAAATGGAGGCAACGAGGAGGTCATCAACAACAGGCAAACTAGATCAAACAAGAAAAAAAAATCAGGATATTTAAGAGCGAAGTCCGAAGTGTTTTACTCTACGTACGTGAATGCTGGAAAGCTGCAAAAACTATAGAAAACAAACTGAATTCATTCCAGACTAAATGTTTAGACAGGTTTTTCGAATATTTTGATAAAATACCTTAAGGAATAACACTTTGCTGGCAGAAATGCAGATGTAGCCTTTGACTTCGATCACTGAGGGAAAATGGGTCGGCGATGATTGGGACATGTCATCATTACCAAAAAACCAGCTCTGATATGGGCACTTCAGGGAGGCAGGGATAAGGGTAGACTAAAAGAGACACGGAGAAGAACAAAAGAGAGGATATTGAGTAAAAGAAGGCTCACCTGGGCAAGAGTAGAAGAAAAGGCGAAGGACAGACGTTTTCGATGAAAAACACTTGCGGAAACCCCATGTATTTCGGGTGTCTAAGGGTCAGAAAGAAAGAGAGAGAGAGACTTCCTGTTACACTTCAGAATGGAAAATCCAGTATTACATAAGAAATGTAAACATTACTAAACGATTTCTGATGAACAATTATTGCCATCATTGATCAGCCATTGTGACGTATGTTATTGTGTAGAAGTAACAACAACAAAAAATGAATATTGTAAGTTTCACTGTATTTTTTATAAAATAGATATGAAATTTTATCAGCGCTGGCAGATAATTCAGTATCTACAGCAGTCGACATTTTGAGTATACAGTGTCTGTCAGCGAATACGATGTCCGTGTTGGCAATCATCGTCCCATAGCTGATATGCTGGAGTGAGGGTTGGCGAACTATAGCTGATATGCCGGAGTGAGGGTTGGCGAACCATAGCTGATATGCTGGAGTGAGGGTTGGCGAACTATAGCTGATATGCTGGAGTGAGGGTTGGCGAACCATAGCTGATATGCTGGAGTGAGGGTTGGCGAACTATAGCTGATATGCCGGAGTGAGGGTTGGCGAACCAAAGCTGATATGCTGGAGTGAGGGTTGGCGAACCATAGCTGATATGCCGGAGTGAGGGTTGGCGAACCATAGCTGATATGCTGGAGTGAGGGTTGGCGAACCGTAGCTGTCCAATGCATTTTCCCTACTCTCAGTTGATAACCCCACTAACAGGCCTAGCCTAGATAATGGAACAGGGATTCCCGTAGTTCCTATGGTGGTGGAGTCTGTCAAAGAAGCATTGCAGACCCTCAGCTCTTTAGGTCCGATCAGGGACTGAAAAATCATAGCCGCCATAACCAACTTCCCAGGCGACCCGACGTTGTGCCTCAACATCTCCATAGCATCGGGTACAAAGAAAATCAGCGCGAAGTTCAAGGAGGACTGGAGAAGGGAGAAGAAGAATACGAATAAGAATAAAAAACAAAACCACAAAGAAAGGATAAGAAAAAGAAGAAGAAGAAGAAGAAGAAGGCATTTGAAAATTTAAAGAAAATACTTCAGACGTGTGAGAAATCTAGTCTTTCTTTCTCTTACATCTAAAGTACTTTGTGCTTTATTTTCCTTTCTCTCACCTCTAAAGTATTCTGTGTAGTATTTTTCTTTCTCTCACCTCTAACGTATTCTGTGTACTATTTTTCTTTCTCTCACCTCTAAAGTATTCTGTGTACTATTTTTCTTTCTCTCATCTCTAAAGTATAGTGTGTAGTATTTTTCTTTCTCTCACCTCTAAAGTACTTTGTCTAATATTTTTCTTTCTCTCACCTCTAAAGTATTGTGTGTAGTATTTTTCTTTCTCTCACCTCTAAAGTACTTTGTCTAATATTTTTCTTTCTCTCACCTCTAAAGTATTGTGTGTAGTATTTTTCTTTCTCTCACCTCTAAAGTACTTTGTCTAATATTTTTCTTTCTCTCACCTCTAAAGTACTTTGTCTAATATTTTTCTTTCTCTCACCTCTAAAGTACTTTGTCTAATATTTTTCTTTCTCTCACCTCTAAAGTACTTTGTCTAATATTTTTCTTTCTCTCACCTCTAAAGTACTTGCCTAATATTTTTCTTTCTCTCACCTCTAAAGTACTTTGTTTACTATTTTTCTTTCTCTCACCTCTAAAGTACTTTGTCTACTATTTTTCTTTCCTTCACCTCTAAAGTACTTTGTCTACTATTTTTCTTTCCTTCACCTCTAAAGTACTTTGTCTACTATTTTTTCAGATGCCGACCTTTTCTTCTGAGGGTCTAACCTTATTAGTGATTTTCCCCCAAAAGTAATGTTAACTAATTTAAAGGTTTACATTGCCAATTAAAGTGCAGTGATGCATCAGCAGAAAACAGTTTTTGGTTGTGAATCATTTGCTGTGAAAAGGTGGTCATGTTTGTGAAAATGTTCCAATACAGAGTTTGCTGAAAATCCATTGCAGCCCATCTTCATCCTGAAAACAGCAAATGATGATGATGATGATGATGATGATGATGATAATGATAATTATAAGTGCTAATATGAGAAATCAGCATTTTAAGTAGTTTTTTTTACATCATTTCATTATTATTCATTTATTACCAGTGTAAAGTATAAGATGATATTCTTCGTCTTCTTCTTTCGTATATAGCTTTTTACTGTCTCGCTCTGAAGTTCTGTCCCCTGTAGTTCTTGTCTAGAACCAAGGAACTTAGCTTCTTGGATGGTTTCATAGTTCTTGTATAGAACTAAGGAACTTAGCTTCTTGGATGGTTTCATAGTTCGTGCATAGAACTAAGAAACTAAGCTTCTTGGATGGTTTCATAGTTCTTTTATAGAAGTTAGCTTATTGGATGGTTTCCTAGTTCTTGTATAGAACTTAGCTTCTTGAATGGTTTCATAGTTCGTGCATAGAACTAAGAAACTTAGCTTCTTTGGTGGTTTTGTAGTTCTTGTATAGAACTAAGGAACTTAGCTTCTTGGATTGTTTCGTAGTTCTTGTATAGAACTTATATTCTTGAATGGTTTCATAGTTTTTTTATAGAACTAAGGAACTTAGCTTCTTTCATGGTTTCATAGTTTTTGTATAGAATTAAGGAACTTAGCTTCTTTTATGGTTTCATAGCTCTTGTATAGAACTTAACTTCTTGAATGGTTTCATAGTTCATGTATGTAACTAAGGAACATAGCTTCTTGGATAGTTTCATTGTCGAATACTTACCTTGGTGTTTCACAGCTGGAAAGCAGGATGTGTTCTACAGCTTGAGATGCCAGAGAACGTGCACAAATAGGAGAACTGCTAGCCTTAAACTTGTGCTCATATCACTTCGGAAAATTATGGCCAGGTCTTCTTATTCTTCTGTCTATCATGTGACAGCCATCGTGTGGTGGTGTTCGTGGGATCTTTTATGTCCTGTTTCATGTTTTTCTTCTGGTTGTAAGTGACCAGTATGTCTAGTTGCTAGATTCCAGCGCCCCATTTGACCAGTTGTGATAATGATTGTGGAACTATTTCAACACTTAAAATTTGCGGGGTCAAGATATCTGCTGCTCTCTGCAGTATCTGTGTTGATACGAACACACCATGTGTTTGTCCATTATGTTAAAATATCTGCTACTGTCTACAATATCTGTGTTGACGCAAACATGCCAGGTGTTTGTCCATGATGTGAATATGTCTGCCGCTGTCTGAAGGCCACTTTTGGCAGCTGTCGTGTTTTAATTTGCACACCACATGACTTTTTGGTCTGCATGCAGTGCAGCTGTAAAAAAAAACGTCCCAAAGTGTCTTCTTCTTCTTCTTCTTTTTCAACTTTTCGACACTTTAAGGCTCATTTCTGTAAATGAAGTTCACTTCCATTCCTCTCTGTTACTAATATTATTTCTTAAGATGGTGACAGTAATTTCCTCTGCATCCTTTTCTATTGTTGGTGTGCGGGTTGTGAAGATGTTAAGATGTTAAGAGGACGAGCGACATATGTAGGAACGGGAAAGGAGAAAAGATGACACGATGAAGAGATAAACAGGAAGACGTTAACTAAATGAATATTACACACAAGCTGATCAGTCATGTGCATGTCCCTTGTGGAACTTTGCCTCCCTAACAGCTATTTTGTAGGCCTATCGGTTGTAAGCAAGATGCCCTGCTGCTGATGCATCTATTTGCAGATCATTAACGATGTTATGCAGCCATCTTCGCCTTTGTCTTCCTCTCTTTTTTTCCTATTATGTATCCTTCCAAGACGGTCTTCTCTAAATTTTCATGATGTTTATTATATCCAAAATATTTAAGTTTTTTTGTTTAATCTTCTGTAATAGTCAACCTTCTTCAGTATTAAGTTCTTGTAGTATGGATATATTTGTTACATGATATTTGAAGGGCTCTTCTGTAGCATTTACATTGAAAGGCATTTATTGTTTCTGAGCTGCTTTGTTAAGTGTCCAGGTCTCACAGGCATATGTTGCGATGGGAAAGATGGATGCCCTTAAAATCTTATTTTTTTCTTTCTGTTCCTCTTATGTTCGTTCTCCACAGCACTTTTAGTTGTTTTATTTTTTTTTTCTGAAGAGCAATACACATGCTGATACTGTGGTGATATACATAATAATATTGAAGTTCTGTGCAGACAACATGTTATGGTTGTTTTTGTAAGAAAACAAAGCAATAGTTGAATTAATTATTTTTGCAATGAGCTGATTTCGTTTTGCTATGCACACACATATATCATATCTTGAGACTTGATATGATGCTTATGAACATCTGTTAAGTATTTTGGATGGATATTTTGCTATACTATTGCGTTTATGTAGGGTGTTATGAGGGATCTCACATTTGATAATGCTTTATTGTACTGTGTTAAATTCAATGGACTGCTATCATGTTGTCTTATATATATTTGTTCTTATGCGTGTGTTGTGTTTCCATGATGAGTGTCTTGTCATAATAAATTTATTGTCAAATCATTCACACACTGGAGACAATATGTTCTGTATTGGTCTAGTGCGATGTGGAAGTGGATATATATATGCACATATCATTATTATTATTAATGAACTGTTGGCGAAGCAAGAATCGGGGAACCGGGATTGGTGTGTTGGGACTTTCTTCCAAATTTGGTCGGCTGGCATATTTGTCTATTATGTTAAGATATCTGTTCTGTACAATGGGAAAAGAAATTAACTAATTAATTTGTTTACATTCATAAGTCTCTCAGTCCCCTCTCTCTCTTCCTTACACAAGCATATTTTGGTCACATGGATTAATTTATTAGGTATCTCAAATTCTTTCAACATTTTTCATACGCTGCTCCAGTGTCTGCCCTCATAATCTTTTTTTGAAGTAAATGAACATATTATTTACTTCTTATACATTCTATATTTGCATATATAAGCCCAGCCTGTACGTGCTTCCATTTTTTAGTTTTGGCCATCCTTTCCTCTTTCTCTGAAGCAGCATCCATCCATGCTGTTCTCTCTGTGGCATGATGCTCTCCTGGCTTTTCCCCAGAACTGTATTTGATGAACAATGGGCTACATGTATCAATGAGGAAAAACTGGAAGAAGTGGAGAGTTTTGAATATCTTGGATCGCTGCTAACTAATGGTGGAGATACAATGAGGGAAATTAAAAGGAGGACATCTATCGCTCTTCAGAAAGTAAAACAAATAAAGAATCTGTGGAGAGGAGCAGACAGAACCACAGAAGTAGGGTTTTTGAAGGCATGCATCTTTCCCATGGCAACATGTGCCTGTGAGACCTGGACACTTGGCGAAACAGCTGACAGACACATGGATGCCTTTGAATGTGGATGCTACAGAGGAGTTCTCCAAATATCGTGGACACAGAAGGGAACAAATATATCTATACTACAAGAGCTTAATATTGAGGAAGGCTGGCTAGTGAGGAGGATTAAAGAGAGAGAACTGAAATATTTTGGACACATTAAGCGTCATGATAATTTGGAGAGGACCGTATTGGAAGGATACATAATGGGAGAAAGAAAAAGAGGAAGACCAAGACGAGGATGGCTGCAGGACGTCGTTGACGATCTGGGAATGGATGCAGCGGCAGCGGGCCATCTTGCTCACAACCGAGAGGCCTACAGGAGTGCTGTTTGGGAGGCAAAGTTCCGCAAGGGACATGCAAATGAATGAATGAATGAATGAATGCGCTACATCTCTTTGCTTTGGTTTGTATAATCTGTTCCCTACTGATTACACCACTCCCAAGTTTAATAATTAATATCACTTTTGTCTTATCACAGACCGCTAGGGAAACTAGTTACCTGTGAAAAAATTGTTTATTTTTTAGAATAAAATATACCACGTATTCCAACAGAGTTTGTTTTTTCGAATGGGTATTCTTTTTTTCTACACCTAGCCTGTTCAAGAATTGGAATATGCTCCCCGTGGCTTTGACGTTCGTCTTGTTGCGAATGAAGTTCAGCCATCTTTGAATGACATTGACGTGCATCTTTCTTGGAATGATCTTAACGCGGACGAAGTCAGAGCGATTAAAGTTCTCTTGCAAGAGGGACAGCCTGGGACTGTATCATGCGCTCTCTGCGTTCAGGCCAGAGGTAATCGTTACCACCCCAAGCTGAAACTTTGTGTAGCCAACTTCCTAACCATAGAGTAGCCATTAATCTTTTGTATCAATACTATCAACATTTCAAAGTAGTTGTACAATGTTGCTACTACTACTACTACTACTATTACTACTACTACTACTACTACTACTACTGCTGCTGCTGCTGCTGCCGCTACTACCACTGTTACTACTGCTGCTACCATTGTTACTATTATTTCTGCAAATACTGTTGCTATTACTACTACTATTACTTCTACTACTGCAATTAATACTACTACTTCTAATACTGCTAATTACTATTGTTATTTCTATTACTGCTGCTGCTGTTAGTACTATTACTACTACTACTGCTGTTACTAGTACTACTGGTATTACTACTACTACCCGTATTAATACTGCTACTGCTACCAATATTACTAATACTACTGCTGTTGCTGTTACTACTACTACTATTACTACTGTTGTTACAATTACTACTACTATTGCTACTAATGATGCTGCTATTGCTACTACTACTACTGTTACAACTATTACTACTATTACTACTACTACTACTGCTACTACTACTATTACTACTACTACTACTACTACAACTACTACTGTTACAACTATTACTACTACTACTACTACTACTACTACTACTACTACTACTACTACTACTACTACTACTACTACTACTGTTATCGCTATTGCTACAACTATTGCTTAATATTTCTACCATTATTACTACTAATGCCAATACTGTTATTCCATAGCCACCACTGCTATAACTTCTTCGTCTTCTTCAAAATATTTACAAGTAATGTGCTCACATTGATCATTATATTCAATATGTTATGTAACGCAAGATCTTCCATTCCACTGTGCAATGTTATATCTGGCAACATACAGTAATGATATCATCTTTATGACGAGCAGTCTCTCTGTCCACTTGGACTTCGGGTGTGGGATCGAATCCTGCATGTCATCATCTTCATATTCTTATTTTCCATTTGAGTTTACATGTGATCGTAAAGTTGTTTTTTTAACTTATGTATTATCATTTCGTAAATAGTATGATCGAATATTTTTTGTGTGTGCAAAGGACACAACACTGGTCTTTTAGGTCCAATATTATCACTTCTTATGTAATATCATCTCGCTATGAAATGTAAATAGCCCTCACATGGTCAGCGAAGGGCAAAAGAAAACAAGGCAGGCCAAGGGAGACTCTACGTAGAACCATCACTAGAGAGAGTACAACTTTGGGATTCAAGTCCATCCAAGACCTACAGCGGGCGGCGGCGAGTTGTCAGACATGCAAGGATATGATTTCCGCTCTATGAGCCTAAAAGGAATTTCAGTCAATCAATCAATGAAATTTAAATAAATATTCTAATTTAGACAAGCTGTGTTTGTGTATGCGTGCTCGTGTGTGTGTGTGTGTGGATTTGGGGGGGGGGGTTCTAAATTCATTCATTCATTTGCATGTCCCTTGCGGAACTTTGCCTCCCTAACAGCACTCCTGTAGGCCTCTCGGTTGTGAGGAAGATGGCCTGCTGCTGATGCATCCATTTGCAGATCATCAACGATGTCTTGCAGCCATCTTCGCCTTGGTCTTCTTCTCTTTCTTTTTCCCATTATGTACCCTTCCAAGGCTGTCTTCGCTAGATTATCATGACGTTTAATGTGTCCAAAATATTTACGTTTTCTCTCTTTAATTCTCTTTACTAGCCAGCCTTCTTCAATATTAAGTTTTTACAGTATGGATATATTTGTTCTTTTTTTGTGTCTATATTCTAAATTAGAATATTTATTTACACACCCATGTATCCTCAAGGAAAAAAAATAAAGAAGGCCAGGCCATTAGGGATATGGAGATGCATAATACAGGAAGAAGTAAAGGAAGCGAGAAAGACATGGTTAGAGGTATCCTGACTTGGTCAAGACAGAATTGGCTAGAGAAATTTTGTTGATGTTTTATACTCCATTGAGAATACAGCGGACTGATGATGATGATGATGATGATGATGATGTTTGTGTATATATTATGTATGTTTTTTCCATCTCGACTGAGACATTAACACATATTAGTTCACCTTTCCTCTGGGGCACAACTGGTACAGATCCCAGGTAACAAAATGTTCATGAATGTCAAGTTATGTGATATAATTCTTTGAAAGCTTAATATAAGTATCAGTCTTGTCGCTGAACTCTCATTTCAATATGGAAACAGACTGCAAGCATTGTTGTTTCACTTTCTCATTTCAGGAGAGAGAGTAACGATTTCAGCCTTGTATTCAGAGATGTATTTCTCTGGGAAGCTGCAGCCTAAGGAGTCGTCTGATGCTGGGATCATATTTAACGTTCAGTTAAAATTTTAAATGAGTTTAACAAGGTTAGTTTTAACACTTGTACCTGATAAATTGTTCTCATATTTAGCTGTAAATGATTTGAGAAAATGAAGCCCTAATGGAGAGGACTGAATTCTTTATTTCGCCTTCTACTTTTTATTATTGTCATTATTGGAGGGTTATTTTGTTATACGACAGATTTTGATGTGCAAGGTGAAGGATAAGCGACTGTTGTTTTAAGTTGTGAGGAAAATAAATGTAGACCTTGAAGTATCTTATTTTGTCAAAATACTCGTATAGCGGTGAACTGGGATCCTCACATGTGGTCTAACAGTTAACTGATGTAAGCTAATATATCCAGTGTCAGTGTTCATAAATCATTCTGATATAAAAAAGTGGTAAATTTCTTTTCGCTTTGGTATCACCAAAATAATTTATAGATTACATTTAACATAACAGCCAGCGGATGTTTACTGGCACACATGATTAAGCTTTGCAGTTATCAGTATTGTAACAACCAAATCTGGGTTCAAAGTATTACGCTCATTCTTAACACCTTATTTCATATCTTTACAGTCAAAATCTTCACACAAAAAAAAGTTATCAGCACATGGTACTCCTCTTTCGTTTACTAGATCTCTCTTATAAAAAAATTATTATTAAAAACTCATGTTGTCAGAACTTCTCAGGAGGATCCACTGCTCTCATAAGATGCTTTTAGTTTTAGTCAATTTTGTTATTTAGTCTGAACTATTGTCCACAACACAAAAAGTAATGGAAAGACTAATTATGTCAGTCCGTAAGAATAGTGAAGAGCAAACCCTCTATCATACTACGAAGAAAACGAAATTGATGACAACTGACAAAACAAACAAGGCAGCTGAAATATGTATCAATGAGGAAAATTGGAAGAAGTGGAGACTTTTGAATATCTTGGATCATTACTAACTAATAATGGAGATACCGTGAGGGAAATTAAAAGGAGGACATCTATCACTCATCAGAAAGTAAAACAACTAAAGAAGCTGTGGAGAGGAACAGACAGAACTACAAAAATAAGAAAAATGCATCTTTCCCATTGCAACATATACCTGTGAGACCTGGACACTTAACAAATCAGCTGAGAAATACATAAATGTCTTTGAACGTAAATGCTACAGAAGAGTTCTTCAGATATCATGGACACAGAAATGAACAAATATATCCATTATACAATAACTTAATATTGAAGAAGGCTGGCTAGTAAAGAGGATTAAACAGAGAAAACTTAAATATTTTGCACGTATTAAACGTCATGATATTTTAGAGAAGATCAAGGCGAAGATGGAAGGGTACATAATGGGAAAAAGAAAGAGAAGGAAGACCAAGGCGAAGATGGCTGCAAGACATCGTTGATGTTCTGCACATGGATGCATCAGTGGCAGGGCATCTTGCTTACAACCTGCAGGAGAGCTGTTAGGGAGGCAAAGTTCCTCAAAGGATATTCAGATGACTGACTGATTGAGTCTGAATTCACACTCTAACTTTTCCATCTAATAAGTGTTTTATTTAATCAATCAAATGCCATGCTGCATGGCGTAGGCGATCAATTCTCTCCACAATTCCCCATCTTTAGACTTGATTCTGAGATCCACCGGTGACTTTCTTCCTAGTCACACTGACAGCCCATCCAGTAACTTCTCTCTCTATCTCTTCTTCTCTCAATTTTTCTAGTTGCCACAATGCGTTCCAATTTTCCTATTCTCAGAAAATGTCCTACAAATCTCGCTTGTCTGTCTCTGATCTTTGCTGTAATTTGCCTTTTACCTCCAGCCTCTCTTAAGACTGCTACAACTAAACAGTTGGTTTTCTTAGCTGTCTATTGTACCTTCAACATCCTTCTTATGAACCACATTTCCATGGCCTCCATTTCTCGCTGTACTCTCTTATTCATGGACCATGCTTCATATCCATAAAACAAAATTGGCTCGATGTAACATTCAAGTACTCGGAATCTTGTTTCCATTGATATGGATCTGTTGTACAAGACGTTTCTCATTTTCAAGAACGCTGACTTGGCATGAGCACGTCTTCTTTTTATTTCGTTGTGACATTTCCCATCAGTTGTTAAAATCGTTCCCAAATCCTTGAATCTATCAACTTGTTTCAGTTCTGTACCATCGATGGTAATGCTACACTTTGGTTGTATTCTTTTCTTTGAGATGACCATCACTTCTGTCTTCTTTTTACTGCTTATGTAATATCCAAAAAGGAAAACAAAAAGACTGAAGTGTTTTATTTGAAATACCCAAAATCTATAGACTATGTTTTACCATTTCAAAACTTAGGAGATTCTACATAATAAAAAAAATTACATCCTATCTGTAGCAAGTTTTAAACATTGCTTTCTCAAGACAACTCATTCAACTGCCTCTCCATCTCAGAATCATCTGATGAGCTCAGGCGTCTGTTCACCGCGTTGTGGTCATGTTTGTTTCGTTTCGTGTGTACGCAGCAAGAAAGGAAACACGTCCCGGGACAAGTTTGGAGCTGGTCGTTTGAGAAGGAGATTCATTTCATTCTGGGACTCGACCGTCCTTCCCAGGAAGATGGTTATTGTTCTCTGCTTCTGTTCGTCTAGTATTTCAGTAATTATGTCTTGTGGTTTTTGTCTAGTATTTCAGTAATCCTATGTTGCTGCTTTCGTCTAGTATTTCAATAATTATATGCTGTGTTTTTCGTCTAGTATTTCAATAATTATGTGCTGTGGTTTTCGTCAAGTATTTCAGTAATTCTGTGCTGTAGTAAGAAAGAATTCTGAAGCAACGATCCCCATCGGGGCCCCATCAAAGTATGCAAGTTATGACGTGTTATCAGAAGTGTGAGCTGTGTTATGATCATCATTAAGTGTTGCTGTAATGCACTTATGTCAAATATATTGAATTCTTGCCAGACTAAATCATATGTCGTGAAGCTGTTGTATACTGATGCATATTAATAAAGCCATAAACATAACCGTGTGTCCTGCATGGATGATAAATGTGGAGTGGCTGCTAGATATTTCCGTGATTTTTAAAAATATTTTGTCAACCTGTGAGTTTTCATCAAAGTCCTCGCTAAATGTGTCAGAGCGGTGAAGGAGTATGTTTGTAGCTTTTAAAAATGTGCCTGAGCATGAAGGATTATGTTTGTAGCTTTTAAAATGTGTCGGCGCGGTGAAGGATTATGTTTGTAGCTTTTAAAAATGTGTCGGCGAGGTGAAGGATTATGTTTGTAGCTTTTAAAAATGTGTTGGCGAGGTGAAGGATTATGTTTGTAGCTTTTAAAAATGTGTTGGCGCGGTGAAGGATTATGTTTGTAGCTTTTAAAAATGTGTTGGCGAGGTGAAGGATTATGTTTGTTACTTTTAAAAATGTATATGAAATCGTGCAATGATTTGTTTGAAGAATGTGTTAAGAATGAAGAGTGGAGAATGAAATATTTAGGTACAGACTGAAGACTTTTTGGATCAACCAAGAATATGAATTGTCTGCAGTATTGTTGCTCATATATGTTGCTAATCAATCCTGTGTAATATGTGTTGTAGTCCTGGATTACTGGTACATATTCTTCTTCTTCGCTCGCTTCTACCACCAAGACCGCCCCGTGATCCTACTGAATTTATTCCTGTGGTCCTCGATTGGTCCCGTGCTCCTCCTGTGGTCCCTGAAAGGACCACACGAGATCCCCGAGAGGTCCACAAGAGTTTCAGAGTAGGGCTTGCGCCTGTATTCTTGGTGGGTCTCAGAAGCGGGAATGCGTGACACCGTGGTTTTCGTTGCACTAGTTTAGTCTAGAGTTGGACTTCCTCACCGGAAAAACTCGGCGTGTTTTGGATATCAGTATATCCCCGCTGGGTAATAGGTGGTTGCCCATCCAGACTAGAGCTGGAATTTCTCAACGGAAAACCTCGACGTGTTTTGGGATACCCATGTATCCACGCTGAGTGAGAGGTGGTTGCCCATCCAGTACAGCGTTGGACTTTCTCACTGGAAACCCTCAGCGTGATTAAGATAAGCAGACATTCCCGTCGGGTGAGAGGTGGTTGCCTATCTAGACTGCCCTGGTCCAGTGTCTCCGACTTCAGCATTTTGTGGTCGTGGCCGCTACCCTTCCTAGTTGTGACCACGACGGAGCTTTTGTCCAGGAGGACGAAACCTCGCCACTAGTAAGTTTCACCCCTGGGTTAAACCGGTTTAGGCGTATTATTCCAGCATGGGCGTACTTAGGACGCGACAGACATCTAGACCGGAGGTACCGTGTCATGAGTAATCATCATGTTTCACCCCTGGTGTGAGCCGGTTTAGGCATATTTCAACAGTATGGGTGTATATCGGACTTGACCAGCCTCTAGAGCAGAGATGCCCTGGTATGAGTAACTCTCGCCGCGAGACTACTGGACATACCGATTAAGCTTCACTTTATCCTTTTCATCACTTTTTCACAGCGGTGCCACACAGCAACCCTAATCGCATTTTCTTCCTTGGCCGGGAGGAGTTTCGCTCCAAGCGCGGCAGCCGAAGAATCTCGCCAGCAATGTCTTAGTTTAACCCCTGAGTTAAGCCGGTTTAGGTAATCTGCCCCAATATAGGTGTGCATAGGATGTGGCCTGCCTCTAGAGCAGAGGTGCCGTGATTGGAGTAGTCCTGACCTCGAGACTACTGGTAATTTCACTTCACCCTTCACCTTTTCCACGACGGCGCTGCGCAGAAACCCTAATCGCATTTTTCTTCATTGGCCGGAAGGAGTTTCACCCCACGCACCGCAGCTGAAGAATCTCGCCAGCAGCGAACAAGACTCCCATCTACCAGAAACGTCTGGCTTTCAGGCGCCAGATATTCGCCTTCGCCCCTTGTCCTGTCATTTGAACAGTTCCGCCACGAGAAGGCCAGGAGATGGACTTGACTGTCAGAGGCTGTTTGAGTCGCACGCCTTGGAGAAATTTAAATGGAGTGGAGAGCATATCCCCTACCCCACCTCCGGCTATAACAGTCTTTAGAACCACTGGTACATATTCAAATTCATTGATCATTGCCAAGTTGTTAAAATCGCATGAAGTTTTAATACGTTTGAATTCACATAAATTCCATGCCATTCATTATCTGTGTGTCAGTATACTGTGCTGTCATCATTGTGATTCATTAGCATCATTTGCTACCAAAATTAGTTATGTCTTTAACAGTTCTGTTATTGTTGTTAACGTTAATGGAATTAAACTGATATAATATCTTGAGGTTAGAATCTTTGCACTGTTGAATTCATGTCCGTGTTGCCTGTATACTTTGTGAAGTTGTGAACTGTTGTTCAGCTCCAGCAAAGATTTACACTAAGTAACAAACATGATGAACCACGAATGTCTGGGGGGGGGGGGGCGCAGAAGATTGATGAAACACATGCTAAAGAAAGTTCCTGGGTTCAGATGACTGATAAAAAATTGATAAAGATAAAAGAAAAATGATTCTCACCAATACAACAATACATAAATAAGAGAATCTTTTACCTCCCTCCAGTGCAAACTGTACACTTAGAGAAGAAACTAGTCCTAAAATAAATTACATTAAGACCGTAAATAAAACGCTAATATAATAACCCTAATAATGATATTGGTTTCCCACAACATAACTCCTCTCCTATAATTTGGATGCCCTGAGCCAGCGGAACAACTCCAAGCCTGGTCAAGCATTTTGTTCCTCCAACTTAACACACTTCTCTCACAGTAAAATCGCTTCCATTATTAGATGAAATAGGCTCATTATGTTTTACTTTCATACTTGTTCTGACTACAACGTCCACCTTACCCTGCCCTTCTGATAATCTCCTCTTCCGACCTCGCCCACTTGTTCCCTTACTAAACATGACTCCACTATTCTGTTCTATAGCATTTTTTTTTTCTGGAAGACCAAATATAACTCGTGAAGATAACTATAACGTTACGAGTTACAGAGTGTTTTAACTATAACGTTACGAGTTACAGAGTTTGTTAACTATAACGTTACGATTTACAGAGATTTGTTAACTATAACGTTAGGAGTTACAGAGTTTGTTAACTATAACGTTACGATTTACAGAGATTTGTTAACTATAACGTTACGATTTACAGAGATTTGTTAACTATAAACGTTACGAGTTACAGAGTTTGTTAACTATAACGTTACGAGTTACAGAGTTTGTTAACTATAACGTTACGAGTTACAGAGATATGTTAACTATAACGTTACGATTTACAGAGATTTGTTAACTATAAACGTCACGAGTTACAGAGATTTGTTACAGAAAATGTGGCACTGGAAAAAAAGATGTCGTCAGGCAAAGTGTGTGGCTGTGAGTGAGTGTGTGTATGTTTAGGGGCGGAAGTGTGTGGGTGGGCGGGTGTCGTATGGGTGTCTCTATATGAGTGTTGTGTGGATGAGAGAAAGCGAGCGCCAGGGTTTTGAGAACCATAGTAGGTCAAGACCCTATTCTGTCTCCCTGTGCTGCACTTGAAAAAGGAGGGGTCTTAAAATATGTAAAGTCAAGGCCGCTAAAGGTAACCTTGTTATACCGTGGAGGCATCTATGGGATATGTTGTTAGTGCTCATAATTTCTTTCACCTGTTGGCGCACCTTTCCTTCCCCAACTCCAGAAGAAGCTGAACGCCCATTCCAACATACGAGTGTTTAGGGGGCCTCCAGCCTGATACACTGACCTAGGCCATGAGAGACTAGTGCATTTAATGCAAAATCTCTCTCTCTCTCTCTCTTACTCTCTCACTCTCTCTCTCTCTCTCTCTCTTACACACATACGTACACAATATAAGTCCGACAATTAAGTAATGAGACTGATTTTATTATGCCCAAGACAAAAACGCCATCTATGAAGCAAAACATGGAATACAAAGAGGCAACCTTCATCTATGATCTGGTAACTTTTAATCGTCACACGATAAGCAGACGACAAACAAGCCGCCATTTTGTTGACTTAATCAGAGGTGCATTGTCACGTAATCAGCATGGAGCAAAAAAAGCTAACATTTAATTATGTTTAGATCTCGGAAAAAGTGCCATTAAGACAGTTGAATTGATGCGACAAGTTTATGTGGATAATTGTTTATCTCGTGCACAGATATTCAGGTGTTATTCACAATTCAAAAGTGGTGTGGAAACGATTACAAATGCAACTAGACATGGACGACCAAAATCTGTTCGTAATAAGGAACTCATTGCAAAAAGCCAGAGAACGAATACCACCCCTTCTTACGTTTCAAACTTCCTCACAGCATCACTCTGCATCCCCTCTTCCCCAATCATCTGTTTCAACTTCTCCTAGCTAGGTCAATATTACATCACACACTCTCTCTCCCTTCCCCGGTTCCCCATCCACCACCCCCAGTTACAACCCACCGACCACATGTCACAGGTCACTATTTAAACAGTCTCCACGTTCTACTAAATCCATTCCTGACACACACCGCTGGACAAGCCACACCTTGCAATTTACAGCTAAGTACTCTTTAGAAAAAAAAATTTTAAATTGTTTTTATTTATTTATTTATTTATTTGTTTATTTATTATTTATTTACTATTATTTTTAAAAAAAACTTATTTTAAATAGCATTCATGTGAATCCACACTTTATCTCCTCTCTCTACTTCTTCGTCCTGTATGTTTTTGTATAATTAAGGCTCACGCCGAAACGTCACAACTTTGTAATCGTTAAGTAATAAAGCTGCTCCTACTTTTTCCTATTTTATACATTCTGGTATCACAGCTTTACTGCAGTGCTCCGTGTATAGTTATATACCTATATGCTAATTATTGCGTTACCAAAGTGCTCAGTGGATGTCTCGTCATTACCACAACGAAAAAAATTTCGTCTTCAAAGTCGAAAGTGAAGACAATGTTGGTGTGCTTCTACGCCAGCAAAAGAGTTATTCACAAAGAATTTATTCAAGCAGGGCAGACTGTCACTGCCAAAGTTTATTTAAGTATTTTGAAACATCAATGCAAAGGATTCTCCGAGTCCGACCCGAGTATTCAAAACCTGGCAATTTTTCCCTCTTCATGATAATGCACCGGCTCACCGGGCGGTAGTTGTACAGGAATTTTTGGCCCAAAAACAAGTGCGTGTTCTCAACCATCCACCCTATTCCCCAGATTTGTCTCCCTGCGATTATTTTTTATTAAAAAAATTAAAGTTACCATTGAAAGGACCCTTCTTTGGCGATAATGATGACATTCACAGGGCCGTAACATCGAGTTTAAGGGCCATACCAACAGAACTGCAGAGGTCATTCCTGTGTTTGTTAGATTGGGCAACTCGCTGTATCATTGCACGAGGGGCTTACTTTGAATGAAATACAGGTTATACCTTCAGTTGTTGTTGTTGTTTATTAATGGAATTAATCTCATTACTTATTTGTCAGACCTTGTATATATGTGAGTTTTTGTGTGTATGTGTGACTGTGTGTTCTTGAAGTGAATATTTATTTTAACAGTAACGTTGCAGGTGTTTAATGCCTGAAGTGAGTGTGTATTGTTTAGATATATCATATGATATATTTTCCTTCAAATATGCGGTTCATGCAGAATGTTACATATACAATGTTAACAGTTAATCCATAATTTACATACAATGAAATGCTTCACTTGTTCTGAAGTCTGATTGTCCAAGAAGATTTTCCTTGTGGTTTCTTCTCCGGCAGTGGTCTTGATTTAAGTTTTATCAGCACTGATTTTCAACCCGTGAATTTTGAATTCACATCCGGCCCACCAGGCCTAATTTTCAGGTCCACTAGGTTATTATGAAAATGTAATTTACTTGATCAAAATTAATTACAGAAAAACAATTAAAACATTTTAGAAAACCTGAAAAGCTCCTTTAAAACAAAAAATTCATCTTCACATTTTCTCATTGTTTATATAATTTCACTGAAACAAACTGATTTAGATGTAACCCACATAAAGTAGTTTGGAACCTACTGAGGCAAGATTTAGGCAGCCATACATAGGTTGGCTTCTGCTGACACGTTGTCTAGTGGGGCTTACTCTTGGTTTTAAGAAAATACCTTCAGTCAATGGAATTCTAATAGATCTGATTTAGTGATCCTTTGGAAGCACTTCGTTTCTATAGAAACGTACAAAAACAACTCAGGCATACAACTCAAGCCGCTAGAACAACGTAGAAACTGACTGTAACTTGGTAGACTTCCGACAGTCCACTAACCTGACGAAGAGTAAAGACTCCAACAAGTCAATGGTGTAGTTGCAACTGACAAAACAAGTTTATTAATCAGTGGAATGACGGTGAAGTAGGTGGTGATGAGCAAAACTACTGCCACAAGGCAGGGAATGACAATATAAAGCAGTAACTTCCCGGTGAGAACTGCTTCGCCATCGAGAAGCGAGACATCTTAGGCAGAAAAAAACAAAAAAACTATTTACTTAAAATTTAGGAACCTCACAATGAATGTAACACTTCACTTCACAAAACCGCAACATAATGATTCCCACGCAATGGGAATAAGAGTCTAGAAACTGCTACTACATTCTAGCTAAATTCCTGAATGAACTAGCTAGTCTGTCATAATAAGGACAAAAGCCTCAAAAACTACATCTTTACAAGACCAAGCCATGAATATAACTGACTAAATCTCTAAGCTGCCTACATTTCCATGAAACTCAAGTAGTTAACTCTGCCTATCACATTATGACATGACTTTCACTCTGGCTAGCTCTACCTCTCTAAATCCTCTAATCTAATCATCTCTCTCTATCTCTCTTTCTCTCTCTCTCTCTCACTCTCTCTCTCTCTCTCTCTCTCTCTCTCTCTCTGTGAATCCTCTTGTCTATATCTTTCCCTTCCAACAAAAAATCAGTTTTATAACCTCTAAAAGTTATCTGAAACTGCTCTTACAGACACCGAATACAATTAACTGTTTTCTGAATGGTCCCGAAAATTTTGTTTAGTAGATAGTCATTTATATATGTATGTAGTTACATCTGTACTGAGTGAATGTTTAAGAGCGAAACGTAAATGTTATATTTTATTTGATGTCTTTCAGCTTCAATATTAATTATGTTTGTTACATGAACAGCATATTTGTAGAGTGAAAGATGTATAATAAAGGGCAGAATGTCAGACGGGCTTGCGTGCCCAATTCTTAACCCTTTTGAAATAAAGATCAATCAGCTCTTAAATCTCGTGTTTGCTACTTTTACAAGCTACGACCAACTCAGAATTTCATTATAAATTAAACGATTCTTAAACTATTTTCCAGTACACTTCTCGTGGGATACTAAATTACTTTTACTTTGAGCCCTGGAACTTCTGTTTCTTTTTTTCACGAAATTTTCATTCGAAGTTCAAGCGAGATGAGAACTGCCGCTCAAGGGACAGTACTCCTACATTCCTACTATGTCATTATTAATTCCCTTCGACTGTGGCTTATCCTGCCATTCACACTCGATTTCGCCCTATAGTTGTGGTCTTTGGTACTTCCGAAAGTGGACGGTCCAAACCTATCGTAAAAGTATACATGCATAAAATCCAAAACTGCACTCCGTCTTGAAGCATATAAAATAAAAATAAAAATTTACCCTCAAGTGTAGCACAACAGGCCAAAGAAAAAGAGGTCGACCACGTAAAACTCAAGAGAACAGTGTTAATAGAAGCCAGTTTAATGGGCATAATATCCCTTGATGAAGATGAACGACTCGCCGAGAATAGGAAAACTTGGCAAACAACTATGCGAGCCCTATGTGACGTTTAACGGCACGGGAAGGATGTAAGATAAGATGATTCACTTGTGCAGTTATTTGTCTTAAACCAAACAAAGATAACACTCTCATATTTATTACATTTGGTTATTCCATACATAATGCGATTTAATAGTGTCATTCCATATGTGAGGGTATCTTGCTATGAAGTGTAAATGAATAGCCTAATTTAGACAATGAAAATATATAATGCAAATGTTATGCTTTCTTTCCCCCCCCCCCCCTCTCTCTCTCTCTCACTCTCTCTCGATTAATTGAGACATTTGCTGAGTTTGTGGGCTTTCTATCACAATAATCCACAATAACCTTTTTTTCACGAAGTCTTCAGATATAATGTCCATCAAATTTGTAAAGAAATCACCCCGTCTGTTTGCATGTGTGTTAACTTCGCAGTTGCCTAGTTTAAAGTCCATTACAGAGCAAAAAAAGTATTCCTACTTGATCAAACAGCTTCTAACACTTGAAGCCGGAATCAAACTAAGAAAAAAAAACAGACGAAGATCTAATGGTCGAAATCCATGGAAAAAATGCATCATAAAACCTGAGCTTCATAGGATTTAAAAAGGCATATGATAGCATACAGAGATTCATTGTGGGGAATTTTAAGTCTATAAGGAATACCATCTAAGATTGTCAACATCATTAGAGATCTCTACAATGGATACGCTTGTGCAGTAAACATCGAATAAGGAATGAGTTAATGGTTCCAGAAGGAAACATGCGTTAAACAAGGATGTATATTATCTCCTTTGCTTTTTAATCTACCATAGACTTCATAAAGAAAAGATGCTGCACAGGTAAAACAGGCATTGATTGGGTACATGAGACCCAACCAAAAGATCTTTATTTGGCAGATGATATAACTCTTATCAGTGACAATATGAAATCATTGCAATAAAAAACAGATAGCCTGTCTTCCCTGGCTAGTAAAATAGGACTTGAAATTAACAAGGAAAAACAAAAATAATGAAACTTCTCATTAATCAGGACAGAAAAATATACATAGAAAGAACAGCTGTTGAAGAAATACACAAATTTGCATACCTCAGTAGCTACATAGACCTGGGTGGTGACACCAGAAAGATAGTTAGAAATAAAATTGCAAAAGCAACTATCAAATGGTGCACAACAGGCCGTAGAAAAAGAGGTCGACCACGTGAAACTCTAAAGAGAACATTGTTACGAGAGGCCAGTTTAATGGGAATAACATTCTTTGATGAGGTTGAAAAACTCGCCGAACACAGGAAAACTTGGCGAACTACCATGGAACAGCCCTGTGTGACTTTTAACGGCACGAGAAGGTTGTAAGACGATGTAAGATGTAAGAACCCATTGCTGATTGGTTATGTCAGGATTTGCCTAGCACGGCTGACCAAGAATCTATTCCGCCTCACCCCGCTGCTCCTAGAGTCTCTTAACTCGCGCCTTTGCCAGTTACAAACATCTTTTCTTTGGAGGCGCGAGTTAGCGCAGTCCGTTAGTACGCTGTTCTCTCGTGGCTAGACGGCTGCTCGGCCTACCGGAGTCCGTGTTCGAATCCCAGGTAATTCTCTGTGATTTTTCTTTCTCTCACGTCTCACAAAAGTGCTTTGTCTATGGTTTTTTCGACGTATAATCCTACAAAGATGTGTTCCCTTACTTTACTGTACGAAAGTCTAGTTGTGTTTCCTATTTATAAAAAAAAATTGTCAAAACATTATTCTCTGTGGTGTGTCTTAAGTTTGTAAATACCCTTATTTTATGCATTCGTTCGGGTTTGTCGATGAAACTATATGCAGGAAACTCTCTACTGTAGAGAGCGGAACAACAACACAACTCCTTCAGATCATCAGAGGAAGTACCCCCCCCCTCAGACAAATGTGTCGGCCCTATAGAATTCCTGACACTCTAAGGGGGGTGAGCCCCTCTGGGTCATGACTCCCAGAGGTCTTGTGAGTTGTTGCTTTTTTTTTTCCTTTCCGGTCCCAAGATTGAACTCATGATCTTCCAGCTGGCACTGCACTTTTTTGAAATGCGTCTTTAGCGATTTAGCTACGGAGGACTGGTATTGGTTGTGGCAAATGAAATTACTTATGTTCCCAATGCTTGTTTCGCATACTCCACAGCCAGCATGAGGCCTTTTCTGCTGTTTCTGAAAGGCTTCTCGATGCTCTTGTTCTTGCTTGTCCCTTTATGCTCAGTTGCTTACATAAGTCATATGCTGATGTTGCTACGAATCCTCTCGCTCCCACTTCTACAGCTATCACTTTTGCCCTGATTCCTGCCCCCTGCCTCAGTTGCTTGACCAGATCATTGTACTTCTAAAATTTGAATAAATGTTGTTCCTCTACTCTAGTTTTGTACGGGACCGTAAGCTCGATCATTATTCATTCCTGTTTTTATGTGGAGTACACTACAATGTCCGGTCGCATTCCTGTGTTCTTGATGGCAGTCGGGTATTCTCTTCTTCCTGGAAGGTCCGCTACCACATCACAGTCATTTCCACCATCTAGCAGTGAAGGTAAGGGAATGTCCCTGATTTCAATATTTGATGTCGTACCAGCGCCTATGAAGTATTTAGGTGGGATCTCAACTCTTTTGCTGTTATTTGCTTTATCTTTTGCCCTGTCTACGATGGCTACTAGTTCCTACAGCACTCTTTTGTGCCACCAGATGTACCACCCTTGCCCTAAAGACACTCTACATGCTGACATCACATGTTCCAATGTTTGCCTTTCGTTGCAGAGAGGGCACTTTGTATCTTCTGATACACCCCATTTGTATAGGTTGGAGCCTGTAGGCAGAAGGTCATAAGTAGCTCTGATGATGAAGCTGAGCCTCAAGGGTGCCATTTTCCAGATGTCATTCCATGTTAGTGATCTCTGCAGGACTTCCTCCCATGTTGTCCATTGCCCTTGTTGTGATTGTTGGACTGCCTTCTGGACCCGCTTATCATCCTCTGAATTCCTTACTTCACTGATGATCATATCCTTTCTTTCCTTGCAGGAGACCTTTGACCACCATTTGATTTCACCATGACCAAATCCCCTTCTATTGGTTTAGGTGTACCCTATTACTTCGTTCAGCTCCTGCGTTTCCCTGGCTGTGGTCACTTCTTCATCTACTTTCCATTTTCGTCCAGTTTTAAGTGTTGGCTGCACTTCTCGTACCACCGGAACTGTAGATTCTTGTAGCATCATTGCAAGTCTTGTTTTTCCTACCTTGTATTCTTCAACCACAGATTTCAATGGCAGCTGCAGTTTGTTCTTCTTGCAGTACAGCGCTACATCAGTTAATCCTGGTAGTACGCCAAGTAACTTTCTTATGGCTTTATTTATCTTTCTTTCAACTACCTCTACTGTGCTGGTACTTACTTCGTAAATGAGTAGTGGCCACATCAGTTCTGGAATCAGCATGAACTGGAGGCACCATATTTTGAACTTACCCAGTAGCCTGCTTTTGTCTATGATGCTCAGTCTATTCTCAGTCCATTCTATTTAATTATAGTGTTTTTATTCTCTTCCCTTCAGAATTTTTATGGTTGTCAAAGTAGGAGATAGACAGAAACACAGAAGTCAGACAATAGCCAGACATTGACAGTTTGCACAAATATAATTAGAGTAAGACACGGTTGAACGACTTGAAGTGTATGAGATAAGATAAATCTAACAAATTTTTAAGCTAAACATTTTGTATCAAGCAACATGTTTAGAATTCTTTACAATTTGTTTATTTTAAGTTTATTTTTTATCTTAGACTATCTGCTTATCTATCTTTTTCATCCGTTCATTCATCCATCAATCCATCCAAGTGCTCAATCACTTCTCATTCATCATACACTCACCCAATCATGTATTTCCATATCCATCCATCTGTCTATCTATGCGTCCACTCGTCTACTCACTCATCAATAATCCATTAATTCAGCTACCCTTTCACCTATTCATCAGTTATCCATCCATCCTCCATATATCCATTCATTCTTCCATCCATTCATCCATTCACTCATCCATCATCAATCCATCCATTCATCCATTCATTCATCCATGTATCCATCGATCTATTCATTCATCCATCCATTCATCCACTCACTCATTCATTCATCCATCTATCCATTCATCCATTCACTCATCCATTCATCCTTCCATCCATTCATCCATTCACTCATCCATTCATACCTCCATCCATTCATCCATTCACTCATCCATTAGACAAGCGAGATTTGTAGGACATTTTCTGAGAAGATGAAAATTGGAACACATTGTGACAACTGGAAAAATTGAGGGAAGAAGAGACAGAGGAAGAAGGAGAGAGAAGTTACTGGAGTCAGTGTGGCTAGGAAGAAAGTCACCCACGAATCTCATAACCAAGTCTGAACACAGGGAATTGTGGAGAGAAATGATCTACTAAGCCACGAGGCATGACACTTGATTGATTGATTGAAATGAGTGCCTCAATGTGCAAGAAATCTACTTCATGTACCTGGCAAAACTGACTTCAGTTTTAAACAACTCAGAAGTAAAAATCTGAGTCATCATGCATGCAGTAGATCAGTGTTTCCAAAACTGTTTCAGGCTCTAACCCCTTGCCTCACTGATATCCTTTTCTTGCTTACTTTTCCTTACCGGCCTCCAATGTTGCCACAAAGGTTTTGCGGTTCGTGTTCAAAATTCTAACTCCTATGCAAATGTGTTGTCAAAAAACATGTGGTGCCATATTGTCTCACTACTGAGTACAGTTTAAAGTTCTCTTAGGAAAATAAAAGAAATTGGAAAAATAAATTCATGTAGCTATTGTAGTTTTCTTTACGGTTGTTACAACACAGAGTAACGTAAACGCCAGCCTTATTACAGAACAGAGTAACATAAAATTCAGCCCTATTACAGAACAGAGTAACATAAAATTCAGCCCTATTACAGAACAGAGTAACATAAAATTCAGCCCTATTACATCACAGAGTAACATAAACTTCACCCCTATTACATCACAGAGTAACATAAACTTCACCCCTATTACATCACAGAGTAACATAAACTTCACCACTATTACATCACAGAGTAACATAAAATTCACCCCTATTACAGCACAGAGTAACATAAACTTCACCCCTATTACATCACAGAGTAACATCAACTTTACCCCTATTACATCACAGAGTATCATAAACTTCACCCCTATTACAGCACAGAGTATCATAAACTTCACCCCTATTACAGCACAGAGTAACATAAACTTCACCCCTATTACAGCACAGAGTATCATAAACTTCACCCCTATTACAGCACAGAGTAACATAAACTTCAGCCCTCTTACATCACAGAGTAACATAAACTTCACCCCTATTACAGCACAGAGTATCATAAACTTCACCCCTATTACAGCACAGAGTATCATAAACTTCACCCCTATTACAGCACAGAGTAACATAAACTTCACCCCTATTACAGCACAGAGTAACATAAACTTCACCCCTATTACAGCACAGAGTAACATAAACTTCAGCCCTCTTACATCACAGAGTAACATAAACTTCACCCCTATTACAGCACAAAGTAACATAATTAAACTTAAAAATAAAAGTATCCAGTTATTTTATCATTTCGCATCGTTCAAACTTTCCTCCTCCTGGACTTTTTTTGTGTGCACGGAACATTCTTGCCCTCCTCGCTGCCCACATTCTTCGCAACGTCCTCCCATCTTCACTCCTGGTGCCAGTGTGGCCTATTTTGAGAAACACTACAACAGGTATTTTGATACAACATTTATAATATCTCTTTTGCTGCTAGATTTCATTTGTTGAGAACCTCATATGGACGCGACGTTTTATATTCGAAGAGCCACAATCCAGGTCTCGAGAAATGTGAGAAAGGGCTGTAAAAATCTAACTTAAGATCGAACAACACGCATGTTCACCTGTGATTGTGTCGGGCTTAACAATACTTTACTGTAAAATTAACATAAAAATATGCTTTTGTTTCAGATGGGTATATAAATATCTGAGAATTTTAACAAATGTGAAGTCAAGATTTGAGTTGATAAGTGATGTACGATTTTTTGTCACGCTTATCAGCAAAAATCGCGGCCTAGATGGATGAGTTATTGAACGCACGGTCTTCTAATTCAGTGGTACCAGGTTCAAGTCTCAGCAGTCGGGATTACTTTTGTTTTCTAGTACCACCACACCAAAAGGCACAGGGGTCCACCAAGTCTGTAACATTGAGTACAAGAGAAATCTGAGAAGGTAAATCTGTCAGCCGTCATAATGAACACATCGCACTTTCATGTGCCGAAGGTCTTGAAAATACGGGCCTAACACTGTATCCCCAATATCCCTTGATGACATGGAAAAGGAGATTTTACCTGTACCTTACCAGTAAATTGTCTATTATACACAGTTTAGTGCTTATTTGTACAGATAACGACTGTACGCATTTATTGTATACATTTTTGTTTCTGGCTTCCAAGTGTATCATTATGTGTCGAATAATAAGAAATCAAACTTCAGAGTTTTTGTTATTGATAAATAAACCGTGTAATACGTAACATATCATATGTGGTAGAACATTGCGTACAATTTGAATCTCGTGATAAGAGCGTACATATCCATGTCATATGGTAATGATACTCGCTTTTATCGTTTAACACAATTCGCAATGAAATCTTGATTTCATAAAGTCTTTTCTTGATTTCAAACATTTATCCCACAAAAATGTATGCTAGATAAGAATCTGTGGCATATATTTTTTAAAACTTTGCCTCAGTTCAAAAAGTTTATTTCCCCCTTATTCGTAGATTTCACCGCGTGCTCGATTTGTTGCCTGAAGAGTGCCTAGGATATATCTGCTTCTTGTGTTGTCTGAAGAGTGCCTAGGATATATCTGCTTCTTGTGTTGTCTGAAGAGTGCCTAGGATATATCTGCTTCTTGTGTTGCCTGAAGAGTGCCTAGGATATATCTGCTTCTTGTGTTGCCTGAAGAGTGCCTAGGATATATCTGCTTCTTGTGTTGTCTGAAGAGTGCCTAGGATATATCTGCTTCTTGTGTTGTCTGAAGAGTGCCTAGGATATATCTGCTTCTTGTGTTGTCTGAAGAGTGCCTAGGATATATCTGCTTCTTGTGTTGTCTGAAGAGTGTCTGGGATATATCTGCTTCTTGTGTTGTCTGAAGAGTGCCTAGGATATATCTGCTTCTTGTGTTGTCTGAAGAGTGCCTAGGATATATCTGCTTCTTGTGTTGTCTGAAGAGTGTCTGGGATATATCTGCTTCTTGTGTTGCCTGAAGAGTGTCTGGGATATATCTGCTTCTTGTGTTGTCTGAAGAGTGCCTAGGATATATCTGCTTCTTGTGTTGTCTGAAGAGTGCCTAGGATATATCTGCTTCTTGTGTTGTCTGAAGAGTGTCTGGGATATATCTGCTTCTTGTGTTGCCTGAAGAGTGCATAGGATATATCTGCTTCTTGTGTTGTCTGAAGAGTGCCTGGGATATATCTGCTTCTTGTGTTGTCTGAAGAGTGCCTAGGATATATCTGCTTCTTGTGTTGTCTGAAGAGTGCCTAGGATATATCTGCTTCTTGTGTTGTCTGAAGAGTGCCTAGGATATATCTGCTTCTTGTGTTGTCTGAAGAGTGCCTGGGATATATCTGCTTCTTGTCACGTGCTCTCCAACATCTCTTTAGTCTCAATCGATAAAACACCTGTTATCCACGCTTTCAAAATGTCAATATCATGAACTTTTGGACTGAACTCTTGTCCTTAATATAACCCCGTAACAATAAATAGGAATCACGTTTCCTGAACGTGTTAGTCATGAGGCTGGACCATCCCTCCTAATCCGCGTGAAATGTTTCCATTCATGACAAGACAGAAGCAGACGAAGATCTAACCCTTAGCGTGGCGGTAAACCATCTTGCTGGGACACTTACCCATGGCTGAAACTCTTGTAACTGAAGTGCAGCGTAAAGCTCCAAATTGTCTAAGTCCATTTTGCTGAAATTGTAGTTTGTTCTGTGATACCACAAAACAGACTGGGCTTTCTCCTTCACAGACGCCATTTTGATACTGGCGATTGCAGTGCTACTTTTACAGGAAAAAAAAAACACTTAAGAATCGGTGAACTAATGGCTCAAATTGTTTCTGTTTAGCATAGTTTTAAGACATTATTTTTTTAATCAGAAAAGGACTTTCTGATCACCGTGTTTAACTGTTTTTAATTAGGCAGATGAGTTTCGTACTTAGTCTGGGAGACTTTTATACAGATGGTACTTTGGCCGTGTTACACTAACACAATCTTGGCATTGCTGGATCTCTAACAGAGCTACATGGCATGCCAGAAGATGACTTAGGAAAGACGTCGTTGTCTACTATCTTAGGATATCTCCTGTTGGAATTTTCCATCAATATTTACATCCCCTAACATCCAGATTAACTCTTAGGGCAGTGATTTAGATATGGGTTCTACCATTTATTTGTACACTACGCAAAATCTGAATGAAAAGGCATAATCTTAATATTAAATGTAGCATGTCTGGCTCCCAAGATATATCCCAGATAATTTTTCGACATAGGCATGGCCACCTATCTGTACACATGTTTTCCCCTCAAAGATCAAAACAATGCGCTAGGCAGCTATCTGGGTGACATAAGATATCAGTGGCCTTAGCTACCGTTATCTAAATGACTGTGTGTGTTCTTCTATTAGTAACTTAGAGCTCTTGATGACCAATGCTGTGTTCAAAATTCTGCTTTAATTTTCGAAACACGAATTCCAAATTAAAACTAATTTGCTGCAGTTTCTTAGCTAGCCTCCAGAAATATACTTTAAGTACATTTCTTAAACGGCTCTCTAAAATATGTCGGGGAAGTGCCCATCCTTGAAGCCAGTCCTGTCTCTCCCTTATCTTCCGTCTACTGCACAGTTTTCTAGTTACAGTGTTGCAGGCTGGGATAGTGTGAATAGTCTGGGTAATATCTGTTGTTCTGGTCAGATCATGGTCAACCTGACTTCCGTGTCATTGGAAGCTACATGTACTGCTGTTGCTACTATTACTACCGCTACTACTACTACTACTACTACTACTACTACCACTACTACTACTTCTTCTTCTTTTTCTTCTACTACTACTACTACTACTACCACTAGTACTACTACTTCTTCTTCTTCTTCTTTTTCTACTACTACTACTACTATTACTACTACTATTGCTACAAAAATCTACTTCTACCATCTTTTTCTACTACTACTACTACTACTACTACTACTACTACTACTACTACTACTACTGCTACTACTACTACTACTACTACTACTATTGCTACAAAAAATCTACTTCTAATACTGCTACTACTACTGCTGCTGCTACTACTACTACTACTAATACTACTGCTGCTACTTCTGCTACTACTACTACTACTATTACTACTATTGCTACTACTTCTACTACTGCTACTACTACTGCTGCTACTACTGCTACTACTACTACTACTACTACCGCTACTACTACTACTACTGCTACTACTGCTACTACTACTACTACTACTACTACTGTTGCTGCTACTACTACTACTGTTGCTGCTACTACTACTACTACTGCTGCTGCTATTACTACTACTACTACTGCTGCTATTACTACTACTACTGCTGCTGCTACTACTACTACTACTGCTGCTACTACTGCTGCTACTGCTGCTGCTACTACTACTACTGCTGCTACTACTACTACTACTACTACTACTACTACTACTACTGCTGCTGGTGTCACTGATGGTAGCTGTTGCTGCTGTTATGATTACCAACACTCCCAGTTCCAGAACTTAACTTCTGTGTATCGTTTCTGTGTATCGTTTCTGTGTGACACTTTCTTCCTTCAGTTTCATATGAGCAGTCGCCCTGTCAAGGAGATATGTTGCCTCCATGAATCCCATCATAGGCAGGACTACTTCATGTGCGTCCCACAGTTGTTTCATCAATGCTCTTTTCCTAGAACCAAGTTTCGGCTCTTAGATGTCTGTAAAAAGGTCATATTTGCAAGATATTGCTTTTTTAATATGTGCTGAATGAAGTTTACGTAGTCTTCAGCTTTTGTAGACGAACTTATAATCTCCAGCATCTTTATTTGAAAACAGAAAATTATGGTTTGTTCTGTTTTGTTTAGCTTTAGATTGGACTGTCTGGGAAGTCGCTGTCGGCTGAATATCTCCAAGCAGTCTTTTACTTTCCTTTCACCAGCAATTTTTTTTCCCAGCGCTAATGTTTTTATTTTGAAACTACTACTTCTGTTTCTAATGCGCCTCTCATTTAACTACCACTACAGCTATTACTACTACATGTATGGATATTAATATCCTTTAATCATCTCTTAAAATAAACACAAATTGTATGTCATAAGCCATCTTTACTGATGTTCATTAGACGCGACAAATATCCTCGACACACAGGAAAACAGACGAAGAGGTCCTCAAAGAAGTTTCAGAACAGCGAAAACTAGTTAAAAATGCTTTAAAAAATGACACTCAAAATTTCTTGGAAGTGTCATGAGAAGACAGAAGGTGAGAAACAGGGGTAAAGAAGGTGGGGGGAGGGGGGGGTGACCACGGCCCAAAAAACCAAAATAGACTCAGAACCACTGGCCACTGGTCTAGGGTTAACATATCCCAAGGTTCTGCCCTTCAATAATATTTAAATGTTGTAAACAATTTTATTGTTTGGGCTAACAGTGCTGGCATATTTGGCAGTGCTAACGCTGTTTTGAGTTCTCTCCCCTGATTGTATTCATGAACTCCCCGGGTTATCTTCACTCGTAACCTTTAACCTTCTCGTGTCCTCTGCACATAAAATGTCATAGATAAAGACAAGTTTTGACATTCTTGTCCTGTGTTATGGTTTACTGTGCTGTTCATCTTCTTTTTAACAAAGTCGTTTTATTAATTTTCGTACAAGAAACATATCAGTCATTCATGTTATGGGTTAACTTGTATGTTAAATTTATTTATAAACGTCAGAAAACAAGGGGTGTAATAAAAAAAACAGCTCTGTGTGAAATTAGATCTGTATGTGAAGCATTTTTGTTACGTCATACAAGTAATCAGAGAAGGCCTCTGAGAATAATTATGTACAGTTTTGCCCTTGTCATCAGCCATTCTGTTTTCATCTACTATGCCCCTCCATTTAAACAGGGAAACCCCACGACTTTGACTTCAGCGCTCTAACTCCACGAATTTGACTTCAGCGCTCCAACTCCACGACTTTGAAACAATGACACTGACTCCACGACTCTGATTTCAAGACTGACTCCTCGGCTCCGACTTCGGGAATCTTGATTCCAAGACTGACTCCACGATTTTGACTTCACGACTCTTACTCCTCGACTTCGATTACACGTATCTGTTTCCAAGACCCTGAATCCGTGACTCTCTCCACCATTTTGACTGTACGACTTTGACTTCATGACTATGACTCCACGACTTTGACTTCATGACTCTGACTTCATAACTATGACTCCACGACTTTGACTTCACAACTTTGACTTCATGACAATGACTCCACGACTCTGACTTCATGACAATGACTCCACGACTTTGACTTCATGACTCTGACTTCATAACTATGACTCCATGACTTTGACTTCACGACTCTGACATCATGACTATGACTCCACGACTCTGACTTCTAGTTCACCCAAAACTAATTTCGGCTCCGACTCAACGAATTCGATCCAACAACTTCGACTCCACGACCCTGACTCCAAAGCTGTGATGAAACACATCCTGTAGTGTCCTTACCATCTCTTTGCTCAAAAGTACCCATAGTTATAAACAGCTACCCAGGTCTGTACAAACCCTTTGACATACCGTTTAAACCGTGTATGGGTGTAACACTAGACAAAGTTTCTGTGCTAGAAGAGTTTAAACACTATTTCAGTAACAAGCTGGTGGTCTACAGTTTATTAAGGTAACGTAAGATAGAGAAGCATTCAAGATGAACAAGATGTGTATTAGTGGTCGTATTAAGTACATTGCAAAACAGTCCTTCTTTCACCTTACTTCTTATATCCTTCCCGTGCTGTCAGGCGTCACATAGGGCTCGCATTTTATCTCGCCATGACCCTCTATTCTCAATGAGTTTCTCATCAAAGGATTTGATGCGAACTATCTAAGCCCCTCTTGGCAATGTTCTCTTCAGTATCTCACGAGATCGGCCTCTTCTTCTTTTTTCCAGATGTTACCCACTTGATGACCCGTTTATGATTCTCTGACTGTTCCTTCTCATCACGTGGCCCACCTGTGCCCATCTTCTTCTCTTGGTCACTGCTGAGACTGTTTGCTGCGTGAGCATTTACCTTATCCCTGCTTTAGTCTTGAGTTCTTTCCGTCGTGTGGAAAGTATTTTTCTTTGATATTTGATTTCGAATATGTCCAGTTTTCTTTCTATGTCTTTGTTTGATTTCCAGATTTCACGTGCATACAGAATGATGGATTTTACACCTGAGTTGAATATCCCAAGCCTTGATCTTGTGCTTAAGAGCTTCGACTTCCATATTTTCTCAAGATTCTTAAAGGCCAGTGCTGCCTTTGCTGTTCTGGTTCTAACTTCTTGCCTCGTGTCTCCTTCTCGATCGTTCTAACTTTAGAGACATACAAAGGGTCTACTTTTTTCTGTTGCTGTTTCTTCTAACATACATTTTTTCTTTTGCTGTTTCTTCCTAACACACTTTTGTCTGCTGCTGTTTCTTTCTAACATACTTTTTCTATTGCTGTTTCTTCCTAACATACTTTTTTCTATTGCTGTTTCTTCCTAACATACTTTTTTCTATTGCTGTTTCTTCCTAACATACTTTTTTCTGTTGCTGTTTCTTCCTAACATACTTTTATTTTCTCTTACGCTATTTTTCTTGTTGATCTCAAGTCCTCTTTTGCTAACCAGTCAAAAGGAGGCTATACGGAAGACCAAATATAACACTTTTCTTTATCGCTGAAGTCAGTTGTTACCAAACATATTCGCGCGGCCAGGCGTAACAACGCATGCGAGGCTGTTACTCTTAACACTATCTAATCGTGTATCATCCGTGGATGTAAGAAACTATCTAGAACCGGGGGGTAGCATTTTACACACACAAAAAATATTAATATTTCCCGAATGTTTGATAATGCTACATCTTATCCGATACATATTTTTTTAATTGTCGTTTTACTTTTTTATATGTATATTTGAATTTTAAAAAAAAACTAAAAAAAAAAAAACAACAAATAGTTTACATTGTATGAGATAATGCTTTGTAAACAGCCTAATTATAAACTAGACAGGTATACCCAAGGGAAAAATTGTGCTGTTGTGTATGGAATTCTGAATTTAATAAAGATAAACGTAATATTTAATATATTTTACTATAGAGTTATTTTGGGGGGAAAAATACTTTTTTGAGGTTTAAAAACAAAAATGTAGTATTTATTTCGATTTAATCCAGATTAATCACGTGCAAGAAATTCTCTACATTAGTTTATATGCGATGAGGTAAGTACTGCAAGGTATATAGAAATATAACGTTTTCTTGGCGTCTATGCAACTTTCGTTTCGCACCTTTTTTTCGTCATATTTTTTCCAGTATCTTGACCTCATAAAGAGGAACTGATCTGGGACTCCAGATTATGTTCTTCTCATTCGCTCACAATGACCGACACAAGAGCGATGTTTGCAAGAGAGAAAAAGTGCCAATGGAAATGTTTAAGGTAATTCTTTTGATTTGAGTACAGATTGGATGAATAATGTTTTTCTTAGCTTTATACCCCAGTATCTATAACCGAATTTCAAGGAGACTAGTAATAGTAGTAGTAGTAATAGTAGTAGTAGTAAAAGTAGTAGCAGTAGTAGTAGTAATGGCAGTAGTAGTAGTAATAGTAGTATAAGTAGTAATAATAGTAGTAGTAGTAGTAGTAGTAGTAGTAGTAGTAGTAGTAGAGGTAGTAGCAGCAGCAGAAACAAACATTGACTGAATTTCCGGGATTATTACTACTACCACTACTATTTCTAGTATTACTACTACTACTATTTCTATTACTACTACCATTACTACTACCACCACCACTACTACTACTACTACTAAAAATGCTTCACTTATGTGGATCCTCATTTTCCGAACCTATAATCCAAAAATCTGAATATCACTGGAAAACTCTTGACTAAAAAACAAACTAGGATGAAAGTCATGAAAAAATATCTTAGGCTGACCAAATGGTAGTAAAGAGCAAGAAAGACGTTGAACGCGATAAATAAAATAACAAAAGTTTGTACCAGTAGTTTCTACCCTCAAGTCATGACCCACATTCGGGTCTCGTGATATCTGAGATTCGTCTTATGTTCAGAGAACACACCGTGAAATGCACAATTTACGGGATATTTGGAAAATCCTACTATTTTTTCTTTCAAATCAAACTGTTAAAGTAACAACAAACTCACTGACTACTATTCATCGAAAGGTTTGTTTTCTTGAAATGTCAGTATTTTAAACAAATACTTTTCATGAGTCAAATATCACTGATAGTTTATCGCCGCATTCAACACAGGTCGAGAACCGCTGACTTATACAAATTTTGGATGCTTGAGCTCATCTCAGTACAGAGCTAAACAGTGGCTATAGCTTTTCAGGAGTACCGTTAATTCTCTTGGTGCAAACCACGAACACTTTCGTGTTTAGACTTTAAATTATTTTCAAATAAATTTCATGTTTTCTATGACCTAAGATAACATATAACAGCATTCTATAACAATGGTTCTTAAAGTTTATTTTGGCTTGGACCCCGTTTGCGAGGTGAGAACAACTGTGGTCCCTCATTAAAACTAAAGCAATAAATAGAATCTTCATGACGTTAAGATCGCGTTTAATCGAGCCAATCTGGTCCTTGTACCGCCAAAACATATTCTAGGAGGTCCATGGATCCTAGTTTAAGAAGCACTGTTCCATAAACCATGGAATGTCAAACTTTAGCGACAAACTCTGCTAGGAAAGTCAACGGAAACAAAATTGCATTCTCTACAACCGAATGCGTTATTCAAAACGATTACAAAAGTGTTATAGTATAGAAAGCGCATAAGCGATAACAGCCATAACTTCGAGATATCGTTGCTAATTATGTTCAAATAATACAAAAAAAAAGATCCTTATTTTCTAAACATTTTCACAATCAGCGTCTCAGAAAGTCGTTAATTCCTGTACGTTAATGAAAAGAAAGCAAATTAACGCTACGATACATTCTCCAGTCTCCCCACTGGTTGAGTTGCATTTTTTTGGTAGTTTAAATGTACCTTCCTAAACGTGGTAGAAAAGTTTTCTAACGTCTCCACAACTGCGACCAGTAAATGTTCTCATAGGCGATGTCCAGATGATGATGAAGAGGGACGTAGTGTCGGGCAGGAGGCAGCTTAGCATGCCATGAAGAGAGGTAAAGTATTAGTAGGACTATCAGTAGCAGTGGCGGTATTAATTATAGCAGTAATAGTAACAGGATTACTAGCGGTAAGTAGGAGTATTAGTGGAGTATCAGTAGTAGTTGTTGTAGTACAAAAAGTAAGTGGGAGTATTAACGGCAGTGTCAGTAGTAGTAGTAGTAGTCGTAGTAGTAGTCTTAGTAGTAGTCTTAGTAGTAGTAGTAGTAGTAGTAGTAATAGTAGCAGTGATAGTACTGCAGTAGCAGTAATTGAGCAGTAGTAGTAGTAGTAGTAGTAGTAGTAGTAGTAGTAGTAGTAGTAGGTTAACAGTAGTAGTAGTAGTAGTAATAGTAGTAATAGTAGTAATAGTAGTAGTAGTAGTTAAGCAGTACTAGTAGTATTAATAGTTTTAGTAGTAGTAGTAATAGTAGTATTAGTTGTAGTAGTAGTAGTAGTAGTAGTAGTAGTAGTAGTAGTAGTAGTACTTGTAATAGTAGTAGCACTTGTAGTAGTATTAGTATCAGTAGGGCAGCAGTAGTTATATCAACATTTTATACTTTCTTAATTGTTGTTATCAAACATTACGGGATGAATGGGTTGCCGGAAAATTATTTGATGTCTAATGTTATCATTTATGGACGTTTAACATGGTAAACTCTTTACTATAAAACAAAATCTCATAACTTTAGCCATTTGTTTTTCTTGTGGTTGTTGTTGTTGGTTGGTTGGTTGTTTGTTGGCTGTCAAAAACACTGTAGATAGAACTTGAGTCTTCCTTTCAGTGCTATCATGGCACATAACTTTCACCAATTGTCACACAATATCTCATTTCATACATAACGTCATAGCTAGAAAGTTCTGGAATAAAGATGCTGGCAATACGGAGATAACAGGAGAACTCGCCCCTGCGCCTTGTGAAGTATACACAGGGAATACGTAGGGGTATAATGGCGTCTTAAACAAGGGCATGTAAACTATATAAAGATGTCCTCAATCAAAGATCAGTTCTGCTCCCTTTTGTCTTTGATAACTGCCTTTTTGGCATAACAATAATACCAGTCCTGATATACAAGCTTCTATCAAATGCTTAGAACAAACAATCTCCTGTACCACCGCAGCCTAATAAATAAGGTTCATTCATTCATTCATTTATTTGCATGTCCCTTGCAGAACTTCGGCTCCATTACAGCTCTCCTGTAGGCCTCTTGATTGTGAGCAAGATGGCCTGCTGCTGATGCATCCATTTGCAAATCATCAACAATGTCTTGCAGCTATCTTCGCCTTGGTCTTCATCTATTTCTTTTTCCCATTATGTACCTTTCCAAGACTGTTTTCTCTAGATTATCATGACGTTTAATATGTCCAAAATATTTAAGCTTTATCGGTTTAATCCTTTTTACAAGCCAGCCTTCCTCAATATTAAGTGCTTGTAATATGAATATATTTGTTCTTTTTTGTGTCCATGATATTTGAAGAACTCTTCTTTAGCATTTACATTCAAAGGCATTTATGTGTTTCTCAGATGTTTTGTTAAGTGTCCAGGTCTCACAGGCATATGTTGCGATGGGAAAGATGCATGCCCTTAAAAATCTTTTTTTTTATTTTGTAGTTCTGTCTGTTCCTCTCAACAGATTCTTTAGTTGTTTTATTTTCTGAAGAGCGATAGATGTCCTCCTTTTAATTTCCCTCACTCTATCTCAATTTTTAGTAAATAGTGATCCAAGATGTCAAAATTCTCCACCTCTTCCATATTTTCCTCACTGATACTTTTTTCAGCTGCCTTATTTGTTTTGTCAGTTGTCATCAATTTAGTTTTCTTCGCATTAAGATAGAGGTTTTGCTTTTCACTATTCTTACGGACGGACATAATTAGTTTTTCCATTCCTTTTTATGTTGTGGACCGTAAAACTGTGTCATCAGCATATCTAATCTCTGGTATTTCATAACCTCCAATTGTAATGGCATAGTAATATTTTTTGTCTACATCTTCTCTAACATTCCTCATTATATTTTCAGTATACAAGTTAAATAAGTAAGGCGACAATATACACCCCTAACGGATCATTTGTTTTATGTGAAACCAAGTTGTTGTTTCACCATTTATTCTTACTGCTGCTTGGTAGTCTAGATAAATGAGGTAAATATCTAATTCTTTGATGACATGAAATTCTGTGGAGTTTCATTGTTTACCCCTGCCATGAAGTTAAGGAAAAGAACTATACACACGTTTCATCCGACCCCGTATTTTAACATTTTAAACAGGATATAGTGAGCTTCGAGACTGCATCTATGATATAAAAATACTATAAAATCATATAAAAGATAATAAAAGTGGAGAAGAGGCCATTACTCTTTCGTCAAAGTGGCAGTGGTTCGATTCTTCGTTGACATTGAAGCAAATCCGACTGTAAATTTGTGTACGTCTTTCTGAACTGAACTAAGGTATAAAGGCCAACCAGGCATGACCCATCGCCCTCTAGTGACCCAACAGGTGAAGGGAAATATGGAGCACGAACATCAAATCTCCTTGCAAGTCACAGTTGTACAGGTTGGATAAGGTCAAGGAAAATATGGGCACTGACTCCATTCCCCCAGTACGCCTCAGTGATATGAGACACTAACATACACCATTCCCCCAGTACGCCTCAGTGATATGAGACACTAATATATGTTCCAACATATGAAACGTCATTCAGCAATCACGAAACAAAAATCTGGTTTTATTTGCCACTTCCTGTCAGTAAACTTCCCAGAAACTAGGAACTCATTTTCATCGCGCATTTGATTCCCTTGCGCGTTAGTATCGGATTACGTAGCATGGCGATGACCTCTACCATAAATGTAACCGTGTTCCAGGGTGAATTAATTACGTGATTAACAATGCTTTTTTTTAAAGTAAATGTTACATGCTGCCATAAACATTCGTCTTGCCAGTTGCTGTTTTTTTGTCTTTTTCTGTCAGATGAGAATAAAGAACTCCAAATGATCTCCAAAACCTTCTTTTTATGGCTGAGACAGTAGGCCCGAGCTATGTTTTTTAACAGATATACGTATCAATGTTAACTAGCGTAGTTATTTATGCAGTCAGTCGTTGCGTAACATCAACGAAACGTAAAGAACGTTGTGTTATTGGGACGTTGTGGGAACATCGTACTATGCACTTTTAAAACCTATTTGAAATAACGTAGTGTAACTGTGTAACTAAACAGCCAAGATGCTATACAGTATACAGTAGATCAAATACAGAACTATACAAGTACACTATCTCAGCTGATTTCTCATGCCAGTAAAATTCTGTTAAAAATCATAATGGGTAGACTTCGTAAGAAAATAGAACAAGAAGTCAGTTTGGTCCAGGCTGGTTTCAGGCAAGGAAGAGGATCAAAAGATCGTATTTTCAATATAACATTAATAATAGAGAAATGCAGAGAGTTTAAAGTGAATCTATATTTAGCCTTTATAGATTACTCAAAGGCATTTGATTGTGTACAACACCAGAAGCTGTGGCAAATAATGGAAAAAATGGGATTTCCAACACATTTGATACAATTAATATCACTGCTGTATCTAGACCAACACGAAGCAGTAAGAATAAATGATGAAACAACAACTTGGTTTGACATAAAACAAGGGGTCCGTCAGGGGTGCATATTGTCGCCTTACTTATTTAACTTGTATACTGAAAATATAATGAGGATTGTTAGAGACGATGTAGACAAAGAATATTACTATGCCATAACAATTGGAGGTTGTGAAATACCAGAGATTAGATATACTGATGACACAGTATTACTTCCACAACACAGAAAGGAATGGAAAAACTAATTATGTCACTCCATAAGAACATGGAAGAGCAAAACCTCTATCTTAATGCGAAGAAAACTAAATTGATGACAACTGACAAAACAAATAAGGCAGCTGAAAAAATATCAATGAGGAAAAATTGGAAGAGATGGAGAGTTTTGACATCTTGGATCACTACTTACTAATAATGGAGATAAAATGAGGAAAATTAAAAGGAGGACATCTATCGCTCTTCAGAAAGTAAAACAACTAAAGAATCTGTTGAGAGGAACAGACAGAACTACAAAAACAAAAAAAAAAGATTTTTAGGGGCATGCATCTTTCCCATCGCAACATATGCCTGTGAGACCTAGACACATAACAAAACAGCTAAGAAACACATAAATACCTT
>CM019701.1:25563551-25578551 GCA_009760885.1 Achatina immaculata
CCATTTGCCTTGGTCCGAATTGTCGCAAAATTAGAAGATGTAAAAAGCTCAATGCTTTCATTTCTTTCCCCGTTGTAGTTTTTTGAAGCGTTAGATTTAGTAGTAATAATAGTAATAAGTGTTCTGTGGTTGGAGACTGTGCTGGTGTACTTACATTTATTTGCTACGGTTTACGGTTAGTGAACTTCATTCTCGCCCGGATATCAGTTCCTTTGATCTCATTCTAAGGGCACACACAGTTTCAGATGACATTTGTTCTCGAGAAAGTTGGAAGGGATTTGGGTCAAGGACATGTGGTTGAACGTCACCGGTGAGAGAATAAAATAAGCTGAAGTAATATTATTCATAATAAGAGTAGTAGTAGTAAGAATAATTGTTCATTGTAGCAGTTGTAAGAGGAGTAGTAAGAGTTATAGTATTAGTAGTACCTGTAGTGGTAGTAGAAGCGGTAGTAGTAATAGTAATAATAATAGTATTATTGGTGGTAGTAATAGTAGTACTAATAATAGTAGTAGATGTGGTGGGAGTGGTAGTAGTAGTAGTAGTATTAACAGCAGTAGTAGTAGTAATAACAGTAGTAGCAGTAGTAACAGTATAATAGTAACAATAGTAATAACAGTAGTAGTAGAAATAACATTAGTATTAGTAGTAGTAATAACAGTAATAGTAGTAGTAGTAATAACAGTAGTAATAACAGTAACAGAGGTGGTGGTAGTAGTAGTAATAGTAATAATGATAATAGTAGTGGTGATTAGTAGTAGTAGTTATAACAGTAGTAGTGGTAGTAGTACTAGTAATAATAACAGTTTTAGTGGTACAACTAGTAGTAGTAGTAACAGTCGTAGTAGTAGTAGTAGTAGTAGTAGTAGTAGTAGTAGTAGTAGAAGTAACAGTCGTAGTAGTAGTAGTAGTAGTAGTAGCAACAGTAATAGTAGTAGTAGTGGAAGTAGTAGTAGTAGTTATAACAGTAGTGGTAGTAGACGTTGTAGTAATAACAGTAGTAGTAGTAATAGTAGTAGTAGTAATAGTAGTAGTAGTAGTAGTAGTAGTAGTAGCAACAGTAATATTAGTAGTAGTGGAAGTAGTAGTAGTAGTTATAACAGTAGTAGTAGTAGAAGTTGTAGTAATAACAGTAGTAGTATTAGTAGTAGTAGTAGTAGTAGTAGTAGTAGTAGTAATAGTGGTAGTTACAATAGTAGTAGTAATAGTAGTAATAACAGTAGTAATAGTAGTAATAACAGCAGTAGTAATGATAGTAGTAATTTTAACAGTAGTGATATTAGAACAATAAGTGTACCAACTATGGTAACAGTATTAATATCAGTAGAAATGGTAGCAGTGGTGGTAGTAGTAATAACAGTAGTAGTTTTAGTAGTAGTAGTAGTAATAGTAGTAATAGTAGTGGTAGTAGTAATTTTACAGTAGTAGTGGTATTAGAACAAATGTTGTAGTAATAGTAGTATATGTTTTAATATCAGTATTAATGGTAATAGTGATGGTAGTAGTTATTATAGTAGTATTTTAGTTGTAGTAGTAGTAGTAGTAGTAGTAGTAGTAGTAGCAATAGTTGTTTTTGTAGTTGAAGTGGCAATAGCAGCAGCAACAGTAGTAGCAGCAGTAGTAATAGTAGCAGTAGTAGTAGTAATAGTAGAAGTGGGTGTATTAGTAGTAGTAGTAGCAGTAGCAGTTATAATGATAGTAGCAGTAGTAGTAATAACAGTAGTAGTAGTAATAGTAGCAGTTGTAGTAGTAATAGCAGTAGTAGTAGTAGTTGTAGCAGTAATGATAGTGGTAGCAGTAGTAGTAGTAGTTATAACAGTAATGATAGTGGTAGCAGTATTAGTAGTAGTAATAACAGCTGTAGCAGTAATAGTATAAGTAGTATAAGACTGACTTGCTAACAAGAAACAAATACGGCCTCCCTTGGCATGCTGGTAGTCTGTACGTTGACGAAATGAGAAAAGATTTTACTACTACTGAGAAAAAAGTTTATCTTAAAAACATCTTTTATTCAACTGAAGGACATGTATGATAATGTGCATCTGTTTTTCTTTTAAACCACAGTTATTAACATTCCTCTTCCTTCTCAGAGCGTTAACCCTGGTACCCAGTTTGTTTTTTTTTTTAAGCTGGGAGTTTTTGAGACTCACTGTTGGAAACCGAAACTACACTTCCTTGTCGGCGAGCGAGTGACTAATCTACTACGCTTAATCGTATGTGATTAGTTGTAACTTATTAAAAGGAAGGGATAAGGAACCGAAATATGATTTTTAACCTAGAATAGTGTAAATGCTATTGATATTTAGTATCAAATTTAATGCAAGACTTTTTTTTTGTAAAATCACAAGCACAAGAAGAAGTGTTTGCCAGTTTTTGAGCATGGTTTACACGCCATTAAGTTTATGCGCTTGCGCAGAAAATGTCATCTTTGTGTAGATCGCGTGCAGCATGACAAGGAGCGCCAAGTAAAGGGCAAGTAATGCTGTGATGAGAATAACTGCGGCAGCACTGGTTGATAATACGCATTTACCGGCCTTTGACTCTAAAGAGCGTGAACAGAAGAACATACTGACAAACCAAGCAAATTATATAGAATCACTACTGTTCATAACTAATTTCTTTTGACCTTCATCTGACCACAGATGTCCAGTCCACGCATTCCAAAATAACATGTTCTACGGGCGAATGCAACCTTTCCAAAGGACAGGGCAGGCCTCTGTTAGAACAGTACGACCTAAGGTAAGACCTCACCTGTTTGATGTTTTTGACTTTTCTAAATCAGGGATCCTCAAATTTTATTACAGCAGGGAACAAAACAAAACTAACCAAGCTTTGGTCGAACATATGATAAATATGACATGTATAATAAGTATAATAGATTCCCATATATAGTATCATCTATCATCTATGTTCCATGGTATTTATATGCCGTTAGGGTGTAAAGTGTTAGTGCCATCTCATATCTAGGTCACTGTAGCATTTGAGGCAGGGATGTCAGCACCTGTTCCCTAGGGAAACCTCAGGTACCAATATTTGGAGACTGGTTTCTTCTTCTTCTTCTTCTTCTTCTTCTTTTTCTTCTTCTTCTTCTTTTTCTTCTTCTTCTTCTTCATTCGCTTCTACCATCAAGATCGCCCCGTGATCCTACTGAATTTAATCCTGTGGTTCTCTCTACAGTCTCATTTAGGATGGAGGTTCAGAGCATCGTGGGGCTTGAGCCTATATTCTCGGTGGGTCAGAGAAGTGGCATTGTGTGACACTGGTTTTCGTTGCAGCAGTTTAGACTAGAGTCGGACTTCATCATCGGAAAACCTCAACATGGTTTGGACATGAATATATCCCTACTAGGTGAGAGATGGTTGCCCATCCAGCCTAGAGTTGAACTTCCTCGTCGAAAAACCTCGACGTGATTGGATATGAATATATCCCAGCCGGGTGAGAGGTAGTTGCCAATCCAGTCCAGAGGTGAACTTTCTCACCGGAAAATCTCAACGTGATTTGGATATAATATATCCCCGTCGGGTGAGAGGCGATTGCTTATCTAGACTGCACTGGTGCAGTGTCTCTGACTTCAGCATTTTGTGGTCGAGGCCGCTACCCTTCCTGGTGGTGACCAGGACGGAGATTTTGTCTAGGAGGACGAATCCTCGCTACTAGTAAGTTTCACCCCTGGGTTAAGCCGGTTTAGGCGTATTATCCCAGTATGGGCGTATATATAGTACGTGTCCGACCTCTAGACCGGCGACACCGCGACATGAGTAGCCATCAAGTTTCACCCCTGGGCTATGCCGGTTTAGGCATATTGCCCCAGTATGGGTGTATATAGGACGTGGCCAGCCTGTAGAGTAGAGTTGCCTTGGTATGAGTAGGGCTCACAGCGAGACTACTGGCCATACCGATTTAGCTTCACTTATTCCTTTCCATCACCTTTTTCACAGCGGCGCCGCACAGCAACCGTAATCGCTTTTTTCTTCATTGGCCTGGAGGAATTTCACCTCACACTCGGCAGCGAAGAATCTAGCCAGAATCGGGAGACTGGATTGACCCCATTGCCAGTCAGTTCCACACACACAAAAAAAAACAAATTCCGCCCGAGCGAGTGCGAAATTGAACCAGGGATTTTATGGTCGGTAGATGAGTTATTTAGTGCCATATCAACTAGCGTAGTGGTTAGAGCACTCGTCTAGCAACCAAATGGTCGAGGGTTCGAATCCCCAGCTGAGCGGGATTTTTTTTCCGACCAATACGGCCCTGAGGTCGACCCAGCCTCGTAAAATGGGTACCAGAGAAAATCTGGGAAGTAAAGGCAGCGAGGAAAGGAACTGGTCACCCTACCTCATACGCTGATGACCCAGCATAATGAGGTCTCTAACGCTTCACCCCCTACGGCATTTGAAATGCTATGGGACTATCTTTACTTTACTTTTTATCAACAATGATAATGTTGACTGTGATATAAATAAAGCTTTATTTTAAAAATAGCACTGCCATTTTATAGATAGTGCTAAGGAAATATTATTTATACATTGCATTTACTACACACGGCTAGTGCTGTTGTTAAGGTAGCAGAGTTGTATACATTCTGTTTCTGGTCTGGGTGTCAAACGTTCGCCTCGGATGCTGGAGATTGCTTTTTGGAATTTTACCAGAAGTGGCAGGGATTTTTTTTTCTCGTAAATCCTCCGATAATAAATTCCCCTGACCTCCAGGTAATGGGATAGACCGTCCTAGTCTCTAAATAGTGGGATAGAACGTCCTAGTCTCTAAATAGTGGGATAGAACGTCCTAGTCTCTAAATAGTGGGATAGAACGTCCTAGTCTCTAAATAGTGGGATAGAACGTTCTAGTCTCTAAATAGTGGGATAGACCGTCCTAGTCTCTAAATAGTGGGATAGAACGTCCTAGTCTCTAAATAGTGGGATAGAACGTCCTAGTCTCTAAATAGTGGGATAGAACGTCCTAGTCTCTAAATAGTGGGATAGAACGTCCTGATCTCTAAGTAGTGGGATAGAACGTCCTAGTCTCTAAGTAGTGGGATAGAACGTCCTAGTCTCTAAGTAGTGGGATAGAACGTCCTAGTCTCTAAGTAGTGGGATAGAACGTCCTAGTCTCTAAGTAGTGGGATAGAACGTCCTAGTCTCTAAGTAGTGGGATAGAACGTCCTAGTCTCTAAGTAGTGGGATAGAACGTCCTAGTCTCTAAGTAGTGGGATAGAACGTCCTGGGCTCTAAGAAGTGGGATAGAACGTCCTAGAATCTAGGTAGTTGGATAGAACGCCATAGTCTCTAGGTAGTGGGATAGAACGTCCTGTTCTCTATGTAGTGTGATAGAACATCCTGGTCTCTATGTAGTGGGATAGAACGTCCTGGTCTCTAAGTAGTGGGATAGAACGTCCTGGTCTCTAAGTAGTGGGATAGAATGTCCTGGTCTCTAGGTAGTGGGATAGAACGTCCTGGTCTCTAGATAGTGGCATCGAACGTCTTGTTCTCTAGGTAGTGGGATAGAACATCCTGGTCTCTAGATACTGGGATAGAACATCCTGGTCTCTAGATAGTGGCATCGAAAGTCTTGTTCTCTATGTAGTGGGATAGAACGTACTAGTCTCTAAGTTGTAGGATAGGACGTCCCAGTCTCTAAGTTGTAGGATAGAACGTCCTAGTCTCTAAGTTGTGGGATAGAACGTCCTAGTCTCTAGTCTGTGGAATAGAACGTCCTAGTCTATAAGTAGCGGGATAGAATGTCCTAGTCTCTAGGTAGTGGGATAGAACGTCCTGGTCTTTAAGTACTGGGATAGAACGTCCTGGTCTCTAGGTAGTGGGATAGAACATCCTGGTCTCTATGTAGTGTGATAGAACATCCTGTTCTCTAAGTAGTGTGATAGAACGTCCTGGTCTCTAAGTTGTGGGATAGAACATCCTGGTCTCTATGTAGTGTGATAGAACATCCTGTTCTCTAAGTAGTGTGATAGAACGTCCTGGTCTCTATGTAGTGTGATAGAACATCCTGGTCTCTATGTAGTGTGATAGAACGTCCTGGTCTCTAAGTTGTGGGATTGAACATTCTGGTCTCTATGTAGTGGGTTAGAACATCCAGGTCTCTAAGTAGTGGGACAGAACATCCTGGTCTCTATGTAGTGGGATAGAACATCCTGGTCTCTATGTAGTGGGATGGAACATCCAGGTCTCTAAGTAGTGGAATAGAACATCCAGATCTCTAAGTAGTGGGACAGAACATCCTGGTCTCTAAGTAGTGGGATAGAACACTCTGGTCTCTAAGTAGTGAGATGGAACATCCTGGTCTAAAGGTAATAGGATACAACATCCATGTCTTTAGGTAGTGGGATAGAACGTCCTGGTCTCTAGGTAGTGGAATAGAAAATCCTGGTCTCTAGGTAGTGGGATAGAACATCCTGGTCTCTAGATAGTGGCATCGAACGTCATGGTCTCTAGGTAGTGGGATAGAACGTCCTAGTCTCTAAGTTATAGGATAGGACGTCCCAGTCTCTAAGTTGTAGGATAGAACGTCCTAGTCTCTAAGTTGTAGGATAGAACGTGCTAGTCTCTAGCCTGTGGAATAGAACGTCCTGGTCTCTAGGTAGTGGGATAAAACGTACTAGTCTCTAAGTTGTACGATAGAACGTTATATTCTCTAGGTAGTGGGATATAACGTCCTGGTATCTAGGTAGTGGGACCGAACGTCCTAGTCTCTAATTAGTGGGATAGAACGTCCTAGTCTCTAGGTAGTTGGATAGAATTTTCTCGTCTCTATGTAATGGGATAGAACGTCCTGGTCTCTAGGTAGTGGGATAGAAAGTCCTCTTCTCTATGTTATTGGAGAAAACATCCTGGTCTCTAGGGAGTTGGATAGAACATCCTGGTCTCTAGGTAGTGTGATTGAACGTCCTCGTCTCAAGGTAATGGGATAGAACATCCTGGTCTGTAAATAATGGGATAGAACGTCGTAATCTCTAGGTAGTTGGATAGAACGTCCTGGTCTCTATATAGTGGGATAGAACATCCTGGTTTCTAGGTAGTGGGATGGAACATACTGGTCTCTTAATAGTTGGATGTTACATCCAGGTCTGTAAGTAATGGGATAGAACATCCAGGTCTCTAAGTAGTGGGATAGAACATCCTGGTCTCAATGTAGTGGGGTAGAACATCCTGGTCTTTAGGTAGTGAAATAGAACGTCCTTGTCTCTAAATAGTGGGATAGAACATCCTGGTCTAAAAGTAGTACGATACAACATCCTGGTCTAAAGGTATTAGGATAGAACATCCTGGTCTAAAGGTAGTAGGATAGAACATCCTGGTCTAAAGGTAGTAAGATAGAACATACTGATCTAAAGGTAGTAGGATAGAACATCCTGGTCTAAAGGTAGTAGGATAAAACATCCCGGTCTAAAGGAAGTAGGATAGAACACTCTGGTCTAAAGAAGTAGGATAGAACATCCTGGTCTCTAAGTAGTGAGATAGAACATCCTGTTCTCTCTAAGTAGTGTGATAGAATATCCTGATCTCTAGGTAGTGATATAGAAGGTCCTGGTCTTTAGGTAGTGGGATAGAATGTGCTGGTCTCTAGGTAGTGGGATAGAACGTACTGGTCTTTAGGTAGTGGGATAGAATGTGCTGGTCTCTAGGTAGTGGGATAGAACGTACTGGTCTTTAGGTAGTGGGATAGAATGTGCTGGTCTCTAGGTAGTGGGATAGAACGTACTGGTCTTTAGGTAGTGGGATAGAACGTCCTGGTCTCTAGGTAGTGGGATAGAACGTCTTGGTCTCTAAGTAGTGGGATAGAACGTCCTGGTATATAGGTAGTGGGATAGAACGTCCTAGTCTCTAGGTAGTGTGATTGAACATTCTGGTCTTTAGATAGTGGGAAAAAACGTCTTGGTCTCCAAGTAGTGGGATAGAACGTGCTGGTCTATAAATAATGGGATAGAACATCCTGGCCTGTAAATAGTGGGATAGAATGTCCTGGTCTCTAGCCAGTGGAATAGAACGTCCTGGTCTCAATGTAGTGGGATAGAACGTCCTAGTCTCTAAGTAGTGGAATAGAACGTCTTGGTCTCTAAGTAGTGGGATAGAACGTCCTGGTCTCTAGCCAGTGGAATAGAACGTCCTGGTCTCAATGTAGTGGGATAGAACGTCCTAGTCTCTAAGTAGTGGGATAGAACGTCTTGGTCTCTAAGTAGTGGGATAGAACGTCCTGGTCTCTAGCTAGTGGAATAGAACGTCCTGGTCTCAATGTAGTGGGATTAAAACGTCCTAGTCTCTAAGTAGTGGGACAGAACGTCCTGGTCTCTAAGTAGTGGGATAGAACGTCCTGGTCTCAATGTAGTGGGATTAAAAAGTCCTAGTCTCTAAGTAGTGGGATAGAACGTCCTGGTCTCTAAGTTGTGGGATTAAACATTCTGGTCTCTATTTAGTGGATTAGAACATCCTGGTCTCTAAGTAGTGGGACAGAACATCCTGGTCTCTATGTAGTGGGATAGAACATCCTGGTCTCTATGTAGTGGGATAGAACATCCTGGTCTCTATGTAGTGGAATAGAACATCCAGATCTCTAAGTAGTGGGACAGAATATCATGGTATCTAGGTAGTGGAATAGAACGTCCTGGTCTCTAAGTAGTCTGATAGAGCATTCTGGTCTCTAAGTAGTGAGATGGAACATCCTAGTCTAAAGCTAATAGGATACAACATCCTGGTCTTTAGGTAGTGGGATAGAACGTCCTGGTCTCTAGGTAATTGGATAGAACGTCCTGGTCTGGGTAGTGGAATAGAAAATCCTGGTCTCTAGGTAGTGGGATAGAACATCCTGGTCTCTAGATAGTGGCATCGAACGTCCTGGTCTCTAGGTAGTGGGATAGAACGTCCTAGTCTCTAAGTTGTAGGATAGAACGTCTTTTCTCTAAGTTGTAGGATAGAACGTCCTAGTCTCTAAGTTGTAGGATAGAACGTCCTAGTCTCTAAGTTGTAGGATAGAACGTCCTAGTCTCTAAGTTGTAGGATAGAACGTCCTAGTCTCTAAGTTGTAGGATAGAACGTCCTAGTCTCTAAGTTGTAGGATAGAACGTCCTAGTCTCTAAGTTGTAGGATAGAACGTCCTAGTCTCTAAGTTGTAGGATAGAACGTCCTAGTCTCTAAGTTGTAGGATAGAACGTCCTAGTTTCTAAGTTGTAGGATATAACGTCCTAGTCTCTAAGTTGTAGGATAGAACGTCCTAGTCTCTAAGTTGTAGGATAGAACGTCCTAGTTTCTAAGTTGTAGGATAGAACGTCCTAGTCTCTAGCCTGTGGAATAGAACGTACTGGTCTCTAGGTAGTGGGATAAAACGTCCTAGTCTCTAAGTTGTACGGTAGAACGTCATATTCTCTAGGTAGTGGGATAGAACGTCCTGGTATCTAGGTAGTGGGATAGAACGTTCTAGTCTCTAAGTAGTTGATAGAATGTCCTGGTTCTCTAGGTAGTGGTTTAGAACGTCCTGGTCTCTAGGTAGTGGGACCGAACGTCCTAGTCTCTAAGTAGTTGGATAGAACGTCCTAGTCTCTAAGTAGTGGGATAGAACGTCCTAGTCTTTAGGTAGTTGGATAGAATTTCCTCGTCTCTATGTAATGTGATAGAACATCCTGGTCTCTAAGTATTGGGATAGAATGTCCTGGTCTCTAGGTAGTGGGATAGAACGTCCTGGTCTCTAGGTAGTGGGATAGAACGTCCTGGTGTCTAGGTAGTGGGATAGAACGTCCTGGTCTCTAGGTAGTGGGATAGAAAGTCCTCGTCTCTATGTTATTGGAGAGAACATCCTGGTCTCTAGTGAGTTGGATAGAACATCCTGGTCTCTAGGTAGTGTGATTGAACGTCCTCGTCTCAAGGTAGTGGGATAGAACATCCTGGTCTGTAAATAATGGGATAGAACGTCGTAGTCTCTAGGTAGTTGGATAAAACGTCCTGGTCTCTAGATAGTGGGATAGAACATCCTGGTCTCTAGGCAGTGTGATAGAACATCCTGGTCTCTAGGTAGTGGGATAGAACATCCTGGTCTCTAGGTAGTGGGATAGAACATCCTGGTCTCTAGATAGTGGGATAGAACATCCTGGTCTCTAGGCAGTGGGATAGAACATCCTGGTCTCTAGGCAGTGGGATAGAACATCCTGGTCTCTAGGCAGTGGGATAGAACATCCTGGTCTCTAGATAGTGGGATAGAACATCCTGGTCTCTAGGCAGTGGGATAGAACATCCTGGTCTCTAGATTGTGGGATAGAACATCCTGGTCTCTAGGTAGTGGGATAGAACATCCTGGTCTCTAGATAGTGGGATAGAACATCCTGGTCTCTAGATAGTGGGATAGAACATCCTGGTCTCTAGATAGTGGGATAGAACATCCTGGTCTCTAGATAGTGGGATAGAACATCCTGGTCTCTAGATAGTGGGATAGAACATCCTGGTCTCTAGATAGTGGGATAGAACATCCTGGTCTCTAGATAGTGGGATAGAACATCCTGGACTCTAGGTAGTGGGACAGAACGTCCTGGTCTCTAAGTAGTGGGATAGAACATCCTGGTCTCTAACTGTGGGATTGAACATTCTGGTCTCTAAGTAGTGTGATAAAATGTCCTGGTCTCTAACTAGTTTGATAGAACATCCTGGTCTCTAAATAGTTGGATAGAACATCCTGGTCTGTAGATAGTGGGATTGAACATCATGGTCTCTAAATAGTGGGATAGAAGTCCTGGTCTCTAGGTAATGGGATAGAAGTCCTGGTCTCTAGTTAATGGGATAGAAGTCCTGGTCTCTAGTTAATGGGATTGAAATCCTGGTCTCTAGTTAATGGGATAGAAGTCCTGGTCTCTAGTTAATGGGATAGAACTCCTGGTCTCTAGTTAATGGGATAGAAGTCCTGGTCTCTAGTTAAGTGGATATAAGTCCTGGTCTCTAGGTATTGGAAATGAGCGTCCTCTTACAGCGTTTATTTGTGACAAATAGCAGGCACATTAGACCAGACAGTGACTGCCCTGACAAAAGGCAGTCACATTAGACCAGACAGTCACTGCCCGGACAAAATTCTAGGAAATATGCCACGAAGATCATCGCTGGCACTTGAAGCGTCTATGCTGACTACAACATCCCTTCTGAGATGGCAAATGGAGCGGGCAGTCGGGTAGTTATGAGAATTCCTGATTGCAATGACGCCATTTTCAAATAACGAAACAAACTCTGTAAAGTTTTACGGCGCTTGAAAAATTTCGTTACATTTTCTTGATATTTTTTTATTCACTCTGTGCAGTTTGGGGAGTGGGCTCAACTCTGGAGGTCTCTGTTGCTATAGTTTGAAGACCACTGGATGTTCGCTTACTCTGATAATAGTGCTCTCTCTCTCTCTCTCTCTCTCTCTCTCTCCCTCTACCTCGGTCATCTTTACTCTCTCTGAGTGCCTAAAATCGTTTTATTGTTTTCTTTTCTGTCATCATCATTGGTTTTTTTTTTCATTGTGATAATACCTCTCCACTAAACTTTAAACTACGTTAAACTTCGTGAACTCCTGTAGTGCCATGTTGTCAGACCGTCCACTGCTGTACTTCCGTGTCTTCCTCTTTATTAATAATTGTCTTTCTCGATATAATATTTTAACATCCTCTTCTTGCCACTTCTAGGACATTGAAAAATATATTCCACTTTTTTTTTTATTTCAAAGTTAAACTTCTTGTCGTCTACCATTCTTTTAATCATGTCAGATCTATAAAACATAGGACAATCCATGTGTCATATTGTACTCTTTGATCATGTCAGATCTATCATATGCCATATTATGCTCTTTTGATCATATCAGATCTATAAAATATAGAATACTCCATATGTCATATTGTACTCTTTTGATCATGTCAGATCTATAAAACATAGAATATGTCATATTATACTCTTTAAATCCATTTCCCCACTGTGTGATACGGGACCATGCCACTTCCTATTCCCTTTTCTTTGTTAGACCATTATTGCTGGTGTGTCATATAAGGATTAAACGTAACAAATTCACGAACACTTGGCAAATTATTTAAGTCACCCAGTGTCTCTTTATCTGACGAGACGGTGTGAGAGGAGATCACCAACTGAGCTAATGGTTTGCATGAAGGATCGTGTATTCTGGAGAAGCATAATAGCCAACCTCAGTCGTCAAGGCACATGATGATGATGATGATGAGTGTCACGAATGCCAGCTTAGCCTTAACAAGCCTTATTCGGCACGTCTTAAGAGCAACGCAGTTATTAACGTGGTTTATCGACTATGCAGCCTTTGCTCCACCGCGGAAAACAAAGAGATGTCTTGTTTCAAAACTCTTTTGTGATCTCATAGTGACAGAAATTACATTACCCCTACATTACTGTTTAGTGGAACTATGACAATTATTATTTGATTAATATAAAAACAGCTTACAGTATAATACAACATAATATAGATCTTACTAATAAAGCTATGATACCATAAAAAATGTGGCTTGTAGATACACTAAAGATTTCTGCAAGAATTTTATGAAAGAGTTAAATTATTTAAAGGATTCTGTCTGGAGTACAGAGACTGCGAAATTCTGGTTTAGACATTATGTTTGTGCAGAATCTATCTATCTATCTATCTATCTATCTATCTATCTATCTATCTATCTATCTATCTATCTATCTATCTATCTATCTATCTATCTATCTATCTGTATTTGCCTACGTGTGTGTGTCTGCTGCGCCTCTGTCTGTCTGCCTGCCTGCCTGTCGATCTGTCTGTCTGTCTGTCTGTCTGTATATAACATATAATTATTTTCGAATTTATCTCTCTGAGCCTCTTTGGTTGTTTCCTTTGACAGGGTACACACTGTACAAGTTATCTGTGCATGCTCCGAGGCGCTTTCTACATCTCTGTTTTCATCTTCGCAACCATCATCATTGTGGTCACTGAGTATTCTCAGAACATACAGGTGGCTCATCCGGCCTATCTAGCTGCAAGTCTAGCGCCATACCATGCCAATGACAGCTTCCTAGGGGCGCGATACTACTCAGCTGTAGGCGCCCCCGTTGTTGTCCGCGGGGCGCAGTTACCAGCTCTGCCCTCAGTGTCCGCAGAGAGAAGAGGTAAATATGCTTTTGCTTGTCCTGTTGGGATGGAGTAAAGCATCATCTGTTATTTGCTACATAATATTACATAATATTACAATGCTATTGTATAATATTACAATGTTATTCAGTCTTAAATGATATATAGTATTTAGTAATATAGAGCTAAAATCATTATCCCAATCACAGTCACCACTTACTTGCCGAAGAAGTCAAGGAATTCACAAAGCCCCGTGGTACAGCAACAGCGGATGGAGACAGCAGTAAATAAGCTAAAATAAGAATAATGAAAGCCTGACAATCTATGTCTGCACTCAACCATATCTGGAGATCTCAAAAGATAAGCCAGAAAATCAAATGTAGTATATTAAAAAGCAATGTTTTAAGTGTTTTACTACACGGGGGGCGAATATTGTAAAATAACACAGACAACTGCGTTGTACACTTGACACCTTCCAAAACAAGTGTCTAGGTAATAAGTTTTCTTGGCATTTACAGTCAGTAAATTTACAGTCATTTACATGTTAAGAGAGGCAGCAGTGACAAGATGTTATTGAAAGGAGAAGGTGGCAGTGGATTGTGTCACATTATGAGAATGACAGACGAATACTTACAATGAGTGGTATTGGTATGGGCTCCACACGGTAAAAGACGCATGGAACGACTGAAAAAAGACACGGAAAATGTACGGCAGAGAAAATGCTGTTAAACAAAGGTATAATAATAAAGAGTTGTGATTTATACATTAATGATAGAAGTGTTCTCTGATTAATACTGTATTATAGTTCTACCACTTGAATCGATGTTATTGCTGGATTTAGAGTGATGGCGATTGTCACGTGTAGCAGCATACATTGGCCGTTTAAATGTTATCAGCCTAATGCACTTTCATACAGCATTGTTAACAAGTTCTGACAGCGACGAAATTGTCTTTCTCCATTGTCACTTTTTAACTTATGAATGCACGTTACTATGTCTTCTTTTTGTTAACGTCAACAGTTAACAATATCAATACACGTGATACTTTATTTGGTTCATTACAAGACTGACATCTTAACACGCATACATCTTACATCCTTCCCGTGCCGTTAAACGTCACGTAGGACTCACATAGTTGTTTGCCAAGTTTTCATGTCTCGGCGAATCCTTCAATTTCATCAAGGCATATTAGGCCCACTAAATTGGCGTCTCTTAACAATGTCCTCTTTAGAGTTTCACGTGGTCGATCTCTTTTTCTTCGGCATGTTGTGCTCCACTTGATAGCTTGTTTTGGGATTCTCTGACTGTTTCTTCCCATCACGTGGCTTACATATGTCCATCTTCTTTGTCTGATCACCCATGAGACAGGTTGTTATTTGCTCATCTGTCTTATCTCTGCATTGTTCTTGAATTCGTTCCACTGTATTCCAAGTATTTTCCTGAGGCATTTGTTTTCAAAAGAGTCTAATTCTTGTCTATTTCTTTAGTTGTTTTTACAGCTTTCGCATGAGTAACTGAGGGTGGATATCACATTTGAATTGAATGATCTTAACTTGGTTTTTGTGCTTATAACTTTGGAATTCCATATGTTCTCAAGATTTTTGAAGCCAATACTGTTTTTGCAATTCTAATTCTGACTTCCTTCCTGGTGTCACCATCCTGGTCTATGTAGCTGCCGATATATGCAAATTGGTTTACTTCATCATCAACTGTTCCTTCTACGTATATTTTTCCTTCTTGATTAATGAGAAGTTTCATTATTTTTGTTTTGTCTTTGTTAACTTCAAGACCTATTTTGCTAGCCAAAGAAGACAGGGAATCTGTTTTTTCATGCATCGAGTTCATATTTTAACACATATAGTCACTGCAAAATACAGATGGTTCATTTCTGAATCAAATTATAGTTCACTTTTAACACTCATCAAAC